>JAKSZT010033739.1:1115435-1136140 GCA_026826555.1 Tolypeutes matacus
AGTGAGGTGATCCTGGCTTGGGGTAAGTGGCAACAAGCTCTTGCTGAAGGGGTTCTTGGGTGAGGTGAGTCACCCAAGGGTGATTTGACCTTTGTTTGAGGCAAGTCAGAATTTGACTGAGATGATCTGGACTTTGGGTGAAGTGATCCACAAAGGTTAATCCACAGTTGTGAAACATCATTCATCTGTGGGTGAAGCAATCCAGGCCCTGTGTGAATTGAGCCAGACTCTGATGAAGTGAACCCTGATTTGGGTGACCTGAGTCAGTCTGTGGGTGAAAAAAGTCAGATGGTGGGTGAAATGATGCAAACTCTGAGTGAGATGATCTGGGCTCTGGGTGAGGTCATTTGTGTTCTGAGTATGGAGATTGGGCTTTGAGTGAAATGAGCTCACTCTGAGTGAAAAGAGACTGGATTTGTGTTGAGTAATCAGGACTCTGGGTTAGGTAAGCCAGGCTTTGGTTAAGATGAATCACACATTGGGAAAGGTAAGCCTGCCTGTGAGTGAGATGTGTCCAACACTAATTGAAGTGATAGAGGCTGTGGGTGAAGTGATAAATCTATGCATGTGGTGATCCATGCTCTGGGTGAATGATCTGCACTCTAGGTGAGGAAATCTGGACTCATTGTGAGTTTTGCTGAGCTCCAATTGAGATGAATCCAGTTTTGAATGAGGTGATCCAGTGTCTCTGGGAGAGAAGGTGGGATCTTGGTGAGATTATACCTGTTGTATAGTGAAGTAAGGTAGGCTCTGTTGATGTCAGCTGGGCTTTGAATGGGGTTATTGGGTTGTAGGGGCAGTTATCAGGACATTGAGTGAAGTGAATCAAGGACTGGTCAAGGTAATCCAGGCTGTGGGTGAAGAGATTCAGTATCGGAGTAAGCTGATCCTGACTCTAGGTGAAGTGAAGCCAGCTTTGCATGATGAGGGCTGGGCTGTCATTGGCAAGAGTGGGCTTTGGATGAGATAAGCCAGCACTGAGTCATTTGTGCCTATGTTTGAGTGCAGTAAGATGAACTCTGGGTGAGGTAAGCAAGACTCTCGTAAAGTGATTCAATTCAGGATGAGGTGAACATGGTACTGAATTAGGTGAGTCAGGCTCTGGATGTGGCGATCCATTTCTCTGTGTCAGTTAAACTAGGCTCTTGTGAGGTGAGTCTGGCTTTGAATGAGGTGATTCAGACAATGGAAAAGGCAAGTCTGGTTCTAGTTGTGGTGATCCAGGCTCTGAGTGAGGTCAATTGAGCTTTAGGTGAGGCAAGTTAACCTTCGAGTAACATGACCTGGGATGTGTGTGAGATAATAAATCCTCTGTATAAGTTGAGCTGTGTTCAGGTGAGGTGATCCTAGCTTTGAGTGAAGTGATTCAAGCTCTGAGTGAAGCAATATGGACTCTGGGTGAAATGATCTAACCTCTGTGTGGTGTGAGTTGGACTCTGAAAGTAGAGAGCTGTTCCCAGAAAGGTTTGAATCAGATTCCATGTGAGGTAAGAGAGGCTGTATTGGTAGGAGAGCCTGGCATGTATGGTGAACTAGTCTCTGATTGAGATGAATCACCATCTGGATGAGGCTAGAATAACTTTTAGTGAGGTAAATAGGTTCTGGATGAGGTGTAATGACCTCTGGGTGAGATAAATAAATTTCTGCATAAAGGGTATCTACCATTGATTCAAAAGACCCAAGCTGTGTGTGAAGTGACCCAGTCTCTGGTTGTGGTGAACCATGATCTGGATGAGTGTACTATGCTCTAAGTGAAGCAGGGCAAGCTCTCTATGAAGTATGCCAGGTTCTGGGTGAGACAAGTCCAGGTTTGAGTGGGTGAGTTGATCCAGTATCTGAGCATAAGGAGCCAGGCTCTGGTTCAGGTGATTCTGGCTTAGAGTGACATGATCCAGTCTTTGGGTGAGGGGAGTCCAGAACTTGGTAAGGCAATATGTGCTCTAGGAGAATTGAGGCAGGCTCTGGCAATGTGAGCTGGACTCTGAGTGAGTAAACTTGTGGACTGTGTGAAGAAAGTGTGGCTGTTTTTGAGGTGAACCCAGCTGTGGGTGAGATGACCAATGATCTGTGTATGTTATCCATGTTCTGGATTAGTAACCCAGGTTTTGAATCAGGCAGGAGAGTTTCTGAGTTATAGGATTGGACTCTGAGTGCAGGAGCTGGGTTTTAATCAGATGATCCAGAATCTAAGTCAGATGAGTTGGCTCTAGTTGAAGGGGGCTGGATCCAGAGTGAGTTGACTCTAATTCTGGACAAGTTGAGAAGGCCTCTTTTGGGGAACCAGGCACTGGATAAATATAGCCTGGCTTTGTGTGAGGTGATTCAGGCTCTGGATGAGGTTGTTTGGGCTCTGGGTTAGGCTTGTCCAGGTTTCAATGTAGTGATCCAGGCTCTGGGTGTGGAGAGATGGTCTCCAGTGAAAAGAGCTGGGTTCTGAGTCAGATGAGTAAGTCTGGAGTTGAGACATAAGCACCATTTATTGAGATGATTTGAAATCTTGGTGAGATGAGTATTGTTTTTAGTGGATAAGGAGATCCATGTTCTCAGTCAGGTGATCCAGGCTCCAGTTGAGATAAGTCCAATTTCAGTGAGGTGATCCAGGCACTGGATTAGGGTGAGGCTATCAGGCTCTAGGAATGGTGAGGTGGGCCCCAGTTTTATGAGTTGTTAACCAAAAGTGGTGATTGTGCTCTGGGTGAGGAGAACAGGGCTCTGAGTGAGGTTATTCAAACTTGGTAAAGCAAGACTTTCTCTAACTGAGGCTACCTGATTGGGAACAGAGACCCATGCTTTGGTTGTGGAGAGCTCATCTCTGGGTGAGTGATTCAGTCTCTGAGTAAGACAAGCCAGACTCTGATTGAGAAGAGTGGGCTCTGGGTGAGGTGAACACGTTCTACATGAGGTGACTATTACTTTAAATTGGGTAATCCAGGCTCTGGTAAGCTAAGGGAGACTCTGGGTGAAGTGATCCAGTTTCTGAATGTTTGTGACCTAGGACCTGAGTGAGTTGAGACAGGCTCTGAGTGGTGTGATGTAGGCTTTCTGTATTTGAGCCAAGATATAGGGAAGCACACATGGCTTAGAGTGAGGTGGCTTAGGCTAAGGTTGGTGAGCCAGGAATTGGGTGAGGAGATTTCACATTGTAGAGGAGATTCTGGCTGTGAATAAGGTTGATCATGCTCTGGATATAGTGATTTGGGCTCTTGGTGATTAATCGGGTCTCTGGCAAGCTGGGGTTTGGGTGAGATGAGGTAGTCTCTGTGTGATGTGAGCATGATTATGACTGGTAATCTTTCTGTGGTGATGATATCCATGATCTTAGTGAAATGAGCTGAAACCATGTGATATTTATCTGTCCTTGACTGAGGAGAACCAACTCTGGATGAGGGGAACCAGGTTTTGCTGAGATGATCCTTGTTCTAGGAAATGTGAGGAAGACCCTGAGGTGTTTGGGCTCTGGGTAAGATAAACCATTCATGCAGTGAGGTGATTCAAACTGTGTGTGACGTTATCCAGGCCCTAGGTGTGTTAATCTGGGTTCTCAGTTTTGTGAGCCCATCTCTAAGTGAGGTGATTTGAGTTTTGGGTGAGGCAAGCCCACCTTTGAGTGAGATTATCCAGATCATGGGTGAAGTGTTCCAGGCTTTCTGTTAGTTGAACCAGACTCTAATGAGGTAAGTTTGAATTTCAGTAACGTGGTTCAGACATTGAGAAAGGCAACCTGTAATGTGGATGAAGTGATCCAACCTGTGAGCGAGGTGAGCTGGGCTCTGAGTGAAGTGTGTAGGCTCTGGGTGCTGGATTCAGAGAGAGATGATTCAAGCTCTGGTTGAGGTGAGTCCGCTTTCGATTACAGTGATTCATGCTGTGAGTCAAGTTATCAGGGACTTTGGTGAGATGAAACCAGGTTTTGGGTATTTTGATCTGTGCTCTGGTTGAGTTTCCCATGGTTGAATGAGGCAAGCCAGACTATAGTCAGGTGATCTGTGCTCTAAATGAGGGTGAGGTAGACTCTGGTTGCTGTGAGCTGTCTCTGAGTGAGGTAAATTGTATTCTAGGTGAGGATAATCTGGCATTGAGTAAGGTGAATAAATCAGGATCTGGGTGAGTTAACCAGGCTCTAAGTAAGCCAATGTTGGCTATAGGTGAGGTGAGCTGTGCTCTGTAAGAGGCAATTAATCTTTTGAATGAGTTGATCTGGTGTGTGGGTGACATGCTCCAGGATCTTACTAAGGTGAGACAGGCTCCAGCTAAGGCATGTCCAACTTTAAGAGAGTTGATCCACACTTTTGATGAGAGGACCTAGGAAATTGATGGGGTGACCTGGTCTCCAGGTGAGATGAGTGGGTGCTAGGTGATGTATGCAGGGCTGTGGTAAAGGTGATTCCAGTTCTTGGTGAGGTGTGTTGACCTTTGAGTGTGGTGAGCAGTGTTGGGTATGAGGTGATCTGGGCTTTGTGTGAACTGATCCAGGCTCTGGGTTTGGTGATCCTGGCTTTGGGCAAGTTACCAGCCCTTTGAGTGATGCCGTCCAGAATCTTAGGGAGGCTGTCCATCCTTTATGTGAGGTGAGGTGGAGTCTGCATGATTCAATCTGGGCATAGAGTGAGGTGATTGGTCTCTGGACAAGGAGAACCAGGATCTGAGTTAAGTGATTTGTACTCTGGGTGAGGAAAGTCTGCCTTTGAGTGAGAAGATTCAGCCTCTGTGTGAGTGATATGGGAGCTTAATGAACCAGTCTTGGCTCTGGGTAAGGTGAGCTCTGCTCTGCATGAGTCAAATACAGTTTTAGTTGAGGTGGCCCAGGATATGGGTGAAGTGGTCCATGTTCTGAGGAAGGGTATCTAGACACTTTTATGATGTGGCTTGTTCTCTAGATGAGGTGAGTGGTCACTTGATGAGGTGATTCTAGTTCTGAGTGAGGTGAGTCCATCTTTAAGTTTGGTGACCTGTCCTCTGGGTGAGTTGTATCTAGGAATCTTGCTGGGGAACTTCACTGACTCTCCTGCATTCTTTACCTAAGCCCAAGGCAGGACAAGCTACAACTGTGAATAGGAACCAGTGGAGAGAGACATGAGTGGTGAAATGCCCCTAGAGTGGCCTCAGGTCACACCTCAGCCACAGGAATGGGTGGGAACTTACCTGTTGCCACCACCACTAAGAAGAGGATTTTCCAACCCCACTCCATGGTGTGGGAGCTGTGTTCACAGGGGCTTCAATGAAGAAGGGGGTGTGGTTTTTAGGTGGTGTTCTCTGGGCACAAAGATATCTTGATTTAGCTCAACTGATCGCATAGTCTCTGCATACTCCTAAGCAGGTTATTTCATACTCAGACTTACTCCAGGTTTTGAAGGAAAATATAGAAGACACAAAGACCACTAGCCCTGGGTTTCTCATTCAAGACCTACTGTTTGTTTGAGGAAATGTGTCCCCTGTCATGATCCTGAACTGTGTGAAGACAGAGCCCCACACACTGAGGAATAGACAACCCACTGTGTATGCTCAACATTATGAACCCACTTTTCAATAGCTTGGAGATGAGCTGAAATTGTCTAGGGGCCCATAAGGGGCCCTGATGTTCATGAGAAAAATTAGCTTCATACTGGACCCATCAGTCACCAGGGCCTACCCACTGGTAACACTGAGAGAGTGACTATTGACCATCCCACGTGACTGTCCAGCATGATCCATGCACAGCTATAAACATGTTGAGCACTCCTAGATAATGTCCCAAAGCACCACTTGTCTTAGAGTCCTGAGTTCCCATGCTGTTCAGTAAAAAGATTCTTGCTTCTCAGACCAGCTCTATGATGCATGATCCAGATCTGTGTTTCATATCCCACTGGTAATAGAATTTGAATGAAATTCTTTGTATGTTTGTTTTATTAAACTTTTTATTTTAAGATAGTTTTACATTTAAAGAAAATTGTCAAAGATAATACAGAGAATTCATGCATACTGTATACCCAATTTCCTGTTATTAACATGCCACATTAGTATGGTACATTTGTCACAATTAATGAAATAATATGTTACATTATTATTAACTAAAATCCACACTTTGTTCAGATTTCCTTAGTTTTTATCTAATATCTTTGTATGTTTTAACTTTCTGTCCAGGACACCACATTATATTTATTTTTTAATTATTCATTTTAATTTTTAAAAGCTATAGATTATATAAATATTACAAAAAATATATATAAGGCATTCCCATATGCCCCAATCCCTCTCCCTACCACACTTTCCTACATCAACAACATCCTTCATTAAAGTGGTACAATTTTTATAATTGATGAAATCCTATTGAAGCATTGCTACTAACCATGAACTATAGTTTATGTTATAGCTTATACTCTGTGCCACACAATTTTGTAGAGTATGACAAAATATACAACGGCCTGTGTCCATCACTTCAATGTCATGCACAACAAGACCAATGTCCAAAAAATGACCCCATATTACACCTATTCTTCCTTATCCCATTGCTCAGAACCTCTGGTGCCCACTGCCTTTATATCAATGATAAGAGTGTTTCCATTGCTAGAATAATAATAATTCTATGGTAGAATAATAATAAGTCTACTTTAGTCCATTATTCATCCCCCAATCTTGAGGATTGGGGATAGTGATGGCCACTCTGCTTCTAATTGAGAGAGAGCTTAGATTCCATGGGGCAGATGGATGAAACTATCTTGCTTGCAGTAGCAGTCACTCTCTGTTCCTTGGGGTCAGCATTGTCCATCATCATCTCCTTGTTAGTTGTCCTGGGTGAGTCCATTGAACTGAAGAGTAAGTTTTACAACTTTGCTGAAACTCAGGGCTCAACTGGCACATGGACAGATCAAAGATTTAAGTTTCTGGGACATATATTTACCAAGTATAATGATAATTATAGGTTCAAATAAAAGGGACAGAAGAGCCATGTGTAAAGAACCTATAAATGGGTCTAACCCTGTTACACTGGGGGGCATTAATTCCAAAGTAAGGACCACTGACAGAGTGCCAAATTCCTGAGCTGTCTTCCCTGCTTATAGTTTCTGGATGGCTCTGCAGACCTCAGAAGCCCCATTAGTTGAAGCACTATTTACTGTGGATATCAAAGAGAGCCTGCTGAAACTTGCATAAGTGTAACCTCTGGAATGACCTCCCAACTCACTTTGAAATCTCTTAGCCATAAATACTCATTTGTATTTACCATTTTCCCCTTTTGATCAAGGTCTTTTCCCAGATGCATTGCTAGTTTGGCACTTGGTAATATGGTAATAATCCCTTGGTGCCATGCAGGCTCATCCCTGGGAGTCATGTCCCATGCTGGAGGTGAGGGGCTAGGTATTGCATTTGTATGCTGAGTTTGGCTTAGAAAGAGGCCTTCATGTGGTTCTTTTTAAACTCACCACTCAAAAACCTCTCCCAGTAATTTGGAATTGAATAAATGTGAGTCAATTCCTCAAACTCCACATAGTAGAATTTTGCATGGTATTCATGTATTTTCATTTCATCCCCATAGTGTCTTGTGTTTAATAATTGATTTCTATTCAACTTGTTTTCATGAACCTGTCACAATCTCTAACCCACAACCTCCAGCCTACAAACCCAGCCCAGCAACATTAACTAGGCTTAGCCTCTGAATGTCTTATTCCTTGGATTAATGTGTCTCCTACATTCTAGGCACATTGAATTCCAAACACACACACATATGCAAAGAAACAAAAACAAAAAACCTTCTCTGTACAAACTCTGGCACATGCTTTTATGCTTGGTTCCTGAGGTAAATGTATGACTGAATTCCTTGGTGGTCCCAACTGACTCTGCAGTCCATTCCCTACCTGCACCCTCCAGGGGAGGTCTGTAACTGGGCTCACTCTAACTTCCTCTCACTGTGACTCATTCACAGGAATATCTGGCCTTGTCCTCAGTTCTCAAGCTGTTCAGCATTAACTATACTTTGTTCCTGGAGGTAGTCCTTTGAATGGCAGCTCTGGTTGGAAGAGTTTGGTTATAGTCCATGCTTCCAAAATTCTACACCAGACATACACCAGACCATTTCCTAGAGACTGACAGGTGCAGCTCACTTGATAGTTATCCAGAGACAGTACAGATGAGGGACAGGGTCTGCAAGGGCTTCACCAGGCCAGAACCCTTGTGGATGCAGCCTATGCCTCTCCCAAAAATATTTTCTAGAGTGAGAAGAAACCTGAATTTAAGTAGTTTCCCATGGTTTCCCCTGTTTACTTAAGGTGTGATTTTCAGGTGAGAAGTACCTTTCTATGTAAAGGTGAAATGGGGGAAGAAGGTCATTTTCTCTGGCTCTGCCCTGGGAGAAGGATGCTGGGGATGCCCTGTGTTCTCCATGGGAACATTCTTTCTCTAAGCCTGGGATCCTATTCTTCCAGGCCAGAAATGTATTGAAGGAGTTGATCAGGGACCTAGATATGGCCACAGATCAAGGAAGGCTTTGAAAATAAGCACAACATGCCTCTGCTCACAGGGAGATTTATACCAAATACCCACTATAAATCCAGGGCCCTCTAAATTTGTGGAAACACATTCTATTACATTTATCTCCTCTCTTATCTCATGTTTTTGCTACATTCCAATGTTTTGAGACAGCAGCGAAATGTAGCAACCACAGTGAATTCTGACGAAACTGTGTGCAATCATTTTTGCTGTGAATTTGAATAACTTTCACTTGGGTGACTCTACCATCAAGTGAAACAACTTCACTCCAGTGCATATTAAAGGATAACTCTGCAGTTGAATTCTGTAATGTAAGCCTATTGATAACTTTATTTCTGACATGATACTGCTTACACTGGTAGTCACTCTCAATGTTTCTCAAATCACACACAATCTCCTAATCCTACTCTTTCCTTGTGCAACCTGCACATGAGTAAGATCATTATATACCTTGAGTTCTTTCCTTGAGGGAGAGCTTTTAAAAAAACAAACCCTCCTGAGGATTAGCAAAGAGTTAACTAGTGGAAGTTCCTCAAAATACACTTGGTCAAGAAACTGATCTTCATGTACCCACTCAGTTAAGCTAGAAGTTTCCAGGTCTTGCACTCTGGTTTACTGATTTTTTTTATTTTTCCCACTCCCTCAGGTGAAACAATAGTCATGAACATTGGCAATAGAGCTTAACAGTGGAAGGTTTACAAAGGAATTGAGCTCACCATGTCCTGAGAGAAACTACCTGCCCAGGAAGCAGGTCACCTTTGAAAATCACAGGTCAGGAAAAGTTTTTTTTTATATATCCAATCTTTCCCCAAGTCATATCAACTCACATACACAATACCATGCATTCTGCATAAAATTATCTTTGAAAACAGCAATAATGAAAACAAAGTTCATAATAAACTTCATAGTGAATCACCTTCACTTAGTTTCAGCTCCATATGGGTATACCTGGGAATACTTGGGCTGGGACTTCTCTCTCAGAGTTGCAAGTTCAGGGAAGGGATGGTTTTCTCCAAGAAAGTGACCCTATTTCCATTTCTTCATATTACACAGCAACTTCTCTGGTTGTTGGCCTTCAGAGAGGAGAGTGTTCAGAGCAGTTATCAATGAACTGAGGAACAAAGGTTACAATGATTCCATTTGTGAAAATGTGGGTCTTTTATTTATTTATTTTTAATTTTCATATACAAAAAGATAAAACTTGAAATACTTCCAGATTTTTCCTCCTATTCTGTTGGAGTATGGGTGCTTATTCACATAAAGAGAAAAACTATATTCACATCAGTGTATTTGAGGACCCTGTGCAGAGTTCAAGCAGCAAAACCCCAATTTGGCAGATCTAATTTCAAAATTAACACTCATTTCTAAATTTTCTTTGTAAAAAGGAACAAAGATTTGCTTCAAATGCATAAGCTATGATACAATGTTCTTTCCAAAATGCCAATATTTTGCAACTGTAATTACATGAATGGTTGCTTTAGGCCATTTTGAATATGTGATATACATATGACAATTTTCAAATCCAGATAGAGTAACAGCAACAAGCTTAACTCTGTATGTAAACAAAACAGGATACTTTAGTATGACTTTTGTTAATATAGTAGCACAAGCTATCTCTCTTCTACAAAATTTGTATTTTATAGTTACAAGGGTGAAAGTGAAAGTGACCTACTACATTTACATTTCCCATATCTAGTATACAAACTGTACCTAATGAATTTGAGTCAAGAACTAGGTCTTTAGTTTTAGCACTTGAAGGAGCATCCTCACTTCTACAACCTTAAATCATGTACTAGTCATATTTCCAGAGTTTGCAATTACTCATCTTTTTAAAACATAAGAAACAAGTGAATCCAAACATTCTTTATATATATATAAATTTACTGAAGTATATCACTCATACATAAACATACATAAACAATTAGTGATAGTAATAGATGTGAACTTATAAAACAAACATACAGAACATCATACATGGCTCTCATACCTCACCTCACCCTACCACCAATACCCTGGATTGTTGTTAAACATTTTTCATTAATGATTAAGGAGAATCCACAAATATTACTACCAACCAAAAATATTTTGTATTTGGAGTATTTTCCCCCACCCAGCCTATTATTATTGTTGTTGTTGTTATTACTATATAATTTCTACATGAACATACATAAACAATAAGTGTATAGTAAAAGTTGTGAACTTAAAAGGCAAACATGCATAATATCATACAGGCGTCTCATACATCAACTCACCACCAATTTTCAATTCAATTTTTATATACAAAGTAGATAACACAGTGCAACAAGACTTAGCTATCCATCCTAAACCCAACACACACATTTTCCACTAAGTTAGACAGGTCTTAGGTTTTCCTTCTTTTCCTTACACATATTGTACAAGTTTAGAAGTAGCTGGCAAAACTGATATGTAAGATTGCAAGTGAGTAGTGACATTTTCTGTTGGTCCCAAAACTATTCCTACAGATTTTGGCCTTTGTGGTGTTCTTTAAATGTTTGCTACATACAGAAAGCTCTTTTCACAAGGTTTGACATCAATCTCAATGTTTAAGTTAAATTTACAGTACTGTATAAAGTTATTCAGATCCAAGGGCAAATATTGAAAAATATTAACAGGTGAAAAATTTGGCCTTTGATACTAAGGGTGTGTCAAATTCCTAAGCAGATTCTTTTGTACACTTGAAAAACGGCATTGTGTATATTTGTGGAACTGAAATCTAAAAGTGTATTTCTAATCTGTGGTAACCTTCACCCTTAATTCTCAAGTGCCATTCAATTTCTTTGTATTTTTACAGAATTCTAGAAAAAATGGGAGGGGTGCTGGCATTTTAACAATTCCTCTCCTCACAAGAGACCTTAATATTTTCAGACAAGATCTCCTGAATAATCTCTGTACTGCTTACACCTAGACAGTCTTTGACAATGGCGTGACGGTATTTTCAAAGGAAATCCCAGATGCTGCCTAATCTTTTCTCCTCTCATTTCTGTCATAGTTGGTAAAATTTGGATGAGTGCATTTTTTCCCTCATGGAGAAACTGTTTGGCTAAACATCCACTTTACTTGTGGCAGTGCTCTGAGAAAAGCCCAACTTGGGCTAAAGCACTTGCGGGGACTGGACTCAGCAGTCCCTGAATGGGCAAAAGACCAAACCACAGAGAGGTAGATCACACTGACCATGGGGCCCCATGATCAGGAGAGCAAGGTAGCCCCAGCAGGCAGCTCAAGCTGGCATTGGTCAAGCTCCCACTTTTAATCTCGGCCTGCAATCTATGCTCCAGAAACTAAAATTCAGATGTGGCAACCACTGGTTAATTAAACTATTTTGAACTTGTAAAAAAGGATTTTTAGGAAATATACATATTTATTTAAAATACATCAAAATGACAACCAGCCATATCGCACAAAGCCTAATTTCACAGCAAAATATGCTACAGACATGGTCCCAAGATGCACTGAGGTGGATGGTGTTTTTTTTTTTATCCTACCATTGTAAGGAATGTTCTACATTTGAGCTTTAGCAACTGGAAATGTGCTACAAAGAGCTCTTTTTTGGAACTAATTTGTGCAGAACACCAGCCAATCAAATCACTTTGCCAATGCAGACAAGAGGATACTAAAGAAGGTAGAATTCAAAGAGGACCCCAGGAAGCATTGTTCAGATGATGCTAGACAACCCCATCACAATGCTATGATGAGCTTGCCAGAAGCTCCTGGTTCAGTCCTTGGGAAGAGTCTTACTTTAAAACAAGTAAGCAGCCACATTTGGCAGGGTTCTTTACTGTGTAGGTCACAATCCTGCAGTGGAGAGAGGATCCAGATGATTACACTGTTCAACCTGGATCACAGAACTGTATCCAGAAATTAGAGCTGGGATAAGGGAAAAAGGTGGGGTTTGGGGTTAAAAAAGATAAGTTAAAAAAAAACTTACAGCAGTTGATTTTGGGGGTGGAGGGACAACAAAAACAAAGGCACAACAGACTATTGCAAGATGGCGTTAGTGTAGGAGGGCACACACTGCAAGCTCCCACAGCAAGGTGGATTGTGGATGGGGTCCTGCCCGGGGGTCTGTGCTGTGCATGCGTGGAGTGAGAAGCTTGGGACATCTATCTGCGTGGATCAACAGTGTGAATGGTATGGTAGAGATTCCTGAGTTTTAAGGCTGCCAGTGGTGGTTGGCACAGAAGGCTGAGCCCAGTGGTTAGGGAGGAAAAATAAAATAAAATAAAACGGCCATTTGGAGCCACGAGCAGGGCGAAAAAGTTTTATTTTCAGGGGATCTGGCTGCCTGGCGCCCCTTGGACCTTGTGTGAACAGAACAAACGAGCTAATCAGCACCTGATGAACCAGAGGGGGGATTCTGGTTGGGGAATGGAGCTGATTTCCCTAGCCACCCAGGGATAAGACCTGGGCCGCTGCGGAGCCAGGAAGAAGGGACACTTCCCAAAAGAGGGAGGGTTCTGTTGGAGGACAGGGAAGGGTATTTTTTTATTTTTAGACATCAATCTGTCTGCCTGCACCACCCCATAGCTTTGGGGAGCAGATAAGCTGACATGAAGCAGCATCAGGCTGAGAGCAGACACGAATCTGCATTCAAACCGATTTACTTAGTAGCCCGGTGACGCTCGAACTCGGCTCCAGAAGGGGCGGAATTGGCCATCTTTAGCACTCCTCACTGACTAACATCAGAGCTACAGCTAACCTGGGGAATCCAGAAAGTGGGACATGCTTGATTAATTTCCATGGGCACAGCTAGGGTCCCTTCCATAAGGGGATTGGTCTAGAGGAGGAATTATTTTGGGTCCTGCATTTCGCTAAAAAAAATAAACATTAAAAAAAAAAAAGTGAGAAGGTCACTTCAACAAATGAAAAATAAATTCTTTTTAATTTAGTTCAATATCTAAAAGCTGCTTCAGGACCTGCATATAGAACCCTGTGGGGAAATTGATTGATAAACACAAGTAGGCAGGAAGGATCCACGTGGACCCTAGGGGAATCATTGACCCCCCTTAGCTCTGTTTGACTGCTTGCCTATGTGGATCTTTGGTTTATCTCTGTTTCTTCCTAGTCTCTTGCTATTCTTTCCTCTTTCCTCCCCCCTTTTCTTTTTTCTTCTATTTTTTTTTTTTTAATTAGATGCTGCCAGCTTGTCGCTTCTTTGCTGGGCTTCTTTTTCAGTAATTTCCCACTCGCTGTATATATTGATTGTGCAATACAAACTATCACTTATCCTTCCTGCATCTTTCTGCCTTCTGTTTTCTGTTGTGGCTCTTAGTGAGAACAATTTTTCATAGGCCCACAACTTAAGGGTGTCAATTTCTATTCCATCTATATTGTTTTCTTCTTCTTTTTTTTTTATTAGTATTAACTTTTTCCTTACAGACCTTTCTTTACTATTTCTCTCCCTCCTCATAATTCTAGCCTTCTAAATCAGTATATATATATTCCTCCATTTGTTTTCCCAGTCCATTATAGGAACGCCATATTTTTTCCTAGTACTCTACACTGCTTACACAAGTTAATTATTCATCTCATCAAGTCTCATTTTGCCCCTCTTCTAACTTTTATCGATATTACTATTATCCTTCTGCCTTCCTTACATCTTTTGATTCCTCTGGCCCTAAACTTTTTCTTTCAAGGGAACATAGAAAGAAGTAAGGAAATAAAATAAGAAGAAAAACTGCCAAAGAGAAAACTCAACTCACACGTAGAACCAACAGCTAAATAAAATTCTACAGCATAGAGAAAAGCTAATCAACTGAACAAACCCATCAAGATAATATGATGACCAGAGGGCAACAAAAAAATACAAATGACTCTGAGAAACTAGAAAACATGGACCAGTCCAGTGCACAAAATAAAAACCAGGAAGCAATGCAGAACATTGAAAAACTAATCAAAGCTATCCAAACAAATATCATGGACCAACATAAAGAACTGAAGGAAGAGATTAAGCATATAAAGAGGACACTGGGAGAACATACTGAAGAAATAGCAAAAATGCCTAAAAAGGTAATGGATATGATGGTGAACTGTGGCACAAGCCAAGAAATGAAAAAGACGCTGGACTCACATGGCAGCAGAATTGAATAAGTGGAGGAAAGAATTAGTGATATGGAAGACAATACAGCTGAAATCAAAGAGATTGTAGAACAGATAGACAAAAAGATAGAAAAAATCCAGCATGGACTCAGGGAATTAACTGACAATACAAAACGCACAAACATACACATTATGGACATCCCAGAAGGAGAAGAGAAGGGAAAGGGAACAGAAGGAGTGTTGAAGGAAATAATGGCTGAAAACTTCACAATCCTATTGAGAGAGATGGATGTGCAGATCCAGGAAGCACAGTGCACCCCAAATAGTATAAATCCCAACAGGCCAACTCCAAGACATGTCAAAATGTCCAATGCACAAGACAAAGAGAAAATACTCAAGGCAGCAAGAGAAAAGAGAACCATCACATACAAGGGAAGCACAATAAGATTAAGTGCTGATTTCTCAGCTGAAACCATGGAGGCAAGAAGACAGTGGTATGATGTAGTCAAAACACTAAAAGAAAAAAACTTCCAGCCACGAATTCTCTATCCAGCAAAATTGGCATTAAAAAATGATGGAGAGTTCAAAATATTCACAGATAAACAGAAATTAAGAGAGTATGTCAAGAAGAAACCAGCACTTCAAGAAATACTAAAGGAATCTCTGCAAGTTGAAAGGAAAAAACAAGGGAGAGTTGGAGGAGAGTTTAAACACAACTGAAAAGACAAAAAGAGAAACAAAACAACATATGACACACATTAACCCAAAGAAAAAATGGCTGAAGTAAGAAATTTGTTGTGAGTAATAACACTGATTGTTAATGGATTAAATTCACCAATCAAGAGACGCAGATTGGCAGAATGGATAAGAAAATATGATCCATCTATATGCTGTCTACAAGAAACCCACCTTCGAACCAGGGATTCAAGGAGGCTGAAAGTGAATGGCTGGAAAACCATTTTACAAACTAACAATAGCCAAAAAGGGCAGGAGTAGGTATTCTAATATCAGACAAAATAGACTTTAAATGCAAAACTATTGTAAGAGACAAAGATGGACACTACATATTAGTAAAAGGAGTAATCTCTCAAGAAGAGAGAACAATCATCAACATTTACGCACCTAATCGAGGTGCCTCAAAATACGTGGGGCAAACTCTGGAAAAACTAAGAGGAGAAATAAATGCCTCTACAATTACAGCAGGGGACTTCAACACACCACTATCATCATTAGACAGAACATCTGGACAGAGAATCAATAAAGAAACTAAGGCACTCAAAAATACATTAGAAGACCTGGACATAATAGACATATACAGAACACTACACCCAAACACAGCGGGATTTACATTCTTCTCGAGTGCACATGGAACATACTCCAAAGTAGACCACATGCTAGGCCACAGAGCAAGACTCAATGAATTCAGAAAGATTGAGATTATACAAAGTAATTTCTCTGACCACAACGGAATGAAGTTGGAAATCAATAAGGGCCAGAGAAACAGGTTAGGCACAAGGATATGGAAGTTAAACAACACACTCTTAGACAAACAGTGGGTCAAAGAGGAAATCTCAAAAGAAATCAGTAGCTACCTTGAAACTAATGAAAACGAGAACACAACATATCAAAACCTATGGGATTCAGCGGAAGCAGTCCTGAGAGGGAAGTTCATAGCCATAAATTCATATATAAAAAAAGAAGAAACAGCTAAAATTGAAGAGCTAACTGCACACTTGGAGGAATTGGAAAAAAAAAACAACAAACTAAACCTAAAGGAAGTAGAAAGAAGGAAATAACAAAGATTAGAGCAGAACTAAATGAAATAGAGAATAAGAAAACACTGGAAACAATAAACAAAACCAAAAGTTGGTTCTTCGAGAATATCAACAAAATTAACAAACACTTAGCCAGACTAACAAAGAAAAAGAGAGATCAGATGCAAGTACATAAAATAAGGAATGAGTAAGGTGATATCACTACTGACCCCACAGAAATAAAGAGTATCATAAGAGGATACTTTGAAAAATAATATGCCAACAAGAATGACAATTTAGAGGAAATGGACAAGTTTCTAGAAACCCACAAAGAGCCGACATTGATGAAAAAGAAATAGATGAACTCAACAGTCCCATTACAAGTAAAGAGATAGACTCAGTCATTAAAATCCTCCCAACTAAGAAGAGTCCAGGACCACATGGCTTCACAGCTGAATTCTCCCAAACGTTCCGGAAAGAGCTAACACCAATTCTACTTAAGCTTTTCCAAAAAATTGAAGTAGAAGGAATATTACCTAACTCATTCTATGATGCCAACATTACCCTAATACCGAAACCAAATAAAGATACCACGAGAAAG
This sequence comes from Tolypeutes matacus, assembly GCA_026826555.1. Classification (NCBI taxonomy): domain Eukaryota; kingdom Metazoa; phylum Chordata; class Mammalia; order Cingulata; family Chlamyphoridae; genus Tolypeutes; species Tolypeutes matacus. The sequence continues at coordinate 1,132,308 of JAKSZT010033739.1, forward strand.
GAAAATTACAGACCAATTTCTCTAATGAACCTAGATGCTAAAATCCATAAAAAAATACTTGATAATCACATTCAACAACATATCAAAAGGATGATACACCATGACCAAGTATGTTTCATCCCGGGTATGCAAGAATGGTTCAATATAAGAAAATCAATCAATGTAATACATCACATAAACAGATTGAATGTAAAAAAATCACTTGATCATCTCTATAAATGCAGAAAAAGCATTCGAGAAAATACAGCACTCTTTCCTCATAAAAACACTACAAAAGATAGGAATAGATGGAAACTTTCTGAAAATGATAAAGGGTATATATGAAAAACGCAAAGCTAACATCGTATTCAACGGTGAAATCCTAAAAGCCTTCCCTCTGAGATTGGGAACAAGACAAGGATGCCCACTATCACCACTCCTATTTAACATTGTCTTAGAAGTACTTGCACGAGCACTGAGACAATAAAAGGACATAAAAGGCATCCAGATTGGAAAAGAAGAAGTAAAAACTTCATTATTTGCAGATGACATGATCCTATACATAGAAAGCCCTGAGAAATCGACAACAAGGCTTCTAGAACTTATAAAGGAGTTCAGTAATGTTGCAGGATATAAGATCAACGCTGAATAATCAGTAGCATTTCTGTACACCAATAACCAGCAAACTGATGAGGTAATCAGGAAAAAAATACCATTTACAATAGTAAATAAAAGAATCAAATAACTAGGAATAAATTTAACTAAAGATGTAAAGGACTTATATAGAGAAAACTACACAACACTGTTAAAGGAAATCAAAGAAGACTTAAATAAATTGAAAAATATTCCCTGTTCATGGATGGGAAGACGAAACATCATCAAGATGTCTATCCTACCCAAACTAATCTACAGATTCAATGCAATCCCAATAAAAGTCAAAACTATATTTTTTAAGGAACTGGAAAAACTAACCCCAAACTATATTTGGAGAGGCAAGAGGCCCCGAATCGCGAAAGATATATTGAAAAAGAAAAATAAAGTTGGAGGTATCACAATACCTGACTTTAAAACATACTACAAAGCTACAGTGATCAAAACTGCATGGTCTTGGCACAAGGATAGACTTAATGACCAATGGAACCGGATTGAGAGTTCTGATATAGGTCTTCGCATATACATTCACCTGATATTTGACAAGACTATGAAGCCCACTCATTTGGGAGAGAGTGGCCTCTTTAACAAGTGGTGCTTGGAAAACTGGATATCCATATCCAAAAGAATGAGTGAAGAATACCATCTCACACCTTATACAAAAATCAACTCAAGATGGATCAAAGATCTAAATATAAGAGCCAAAACCATAAAAACCTTGGAAGATAATGTAGGGAAGCATCTACAGGACCTTGTAATAGGAAATGGTTTCATGAACTTCACAGCCAAAGCACGAGCAGCAAGAGAAAAAATTGATAAATGGGATCTCCTCAAAATTAAAAACTTCTGCACCTCTAAGGATGTTATTAAGAAAATAAAAAGGCAGCCTACACAATGGGAAAAAATATTCGGCAACCATATATCTGATAGGAGCCTAATAACCTGCATATATAAAGAAATCCTACACCTCGAAAATAAAAGGACAAACAACCCATTTAAAAATGGGCAAGTGACCTGAAAAGACATTTCTTCAAGGAAGAAATACAAATGGCTAAAAAGAACATGAAAAAATGCTCAACATCACTTGCTATCCGGGAAATGCAAATCGAAACTACAATGAGATACCATCTTACACCCATCAGAATGGCAGCTATTAAAAAAACAGGAGACACTAAATGTTGGCCAGGATGTGGAGGAATAGGAACCCTCATCCACTGCTGGTGGGACTGCGGTATGGTCCAGCCACTGTGGAGGACAGTTTGGCGGTTCCTCAGAAAACTAGCAATAGATCCAGCAATTCCACTGCTGTGTATATACCCAGAAGAACTGAAAACAAAAATACAAACAGATATATGCACACCAATGTTCATAGCGGCATTGTTCACCATTGCCAAAAGTTGGAATCAGTCCCGGTGCCCATCAACAGACGAATGGATAAGCAAAATGTGGTACATACATACAATGGAATATTACTCAGCTGTAAGAAGGAGCAAAGTGCTAACACATGTAATAACGTGGATGAATCTTGAAGACCTTATGTTGAGTGAAGCAAGCCTGGCACTGAAGGATGAACAGTATATGACCTCACTGATCTGAACTGAGGAAAGTGAGCAGTCTCTGAGAACCATTGTCTGAAAGATAGGTTAACAAAGGAGAGTAAGAGAAGAGCAGGCTTTGAGCCATCTCCCATATGGACATAATCTATGGTAAAGGGATAGAGTGTGGTTGCATGTTGGGGGATGGGGCAGATGAGTGGTGGTGTTCCTGGGTTTGGTGGTGCAGCACTGGGGGTTGGGTGGATTAGGAAGGGCTGGTTCAAATCCCCAGGGCATGTAACTGTAAATCTTGACATTCCATGGGTTGGGAGAGGGGCTATCACGGGCCCTGGGTGGCTGGGGAGAAGGGAACAGTCAAGATCCAATGGGTTGGTTGGTGGTCATGGGGAAGGTTTTTCATTACCTTACAGTAATGGACACAGGACATGGTAAATATCATCAAAATTATTAAACTGTATCATCTAAATTGTAAACTATACTGTAAATCACTGACAATGTTTAGTTGCTATATTTTGCTATCGGCATAACAGTTATAACAATGCTAACAACCAACAAAAATAGTGGGGGAGTTAATATGGGGTAGGGAATGGGGTGTGGTTTGGTATCTGGGAGTCGCCGGCACTCCTTCTGTGAATTTCCTGTGACCTAAAACTTCTTTGAAAATTAAATGAAAAATTGGGAGACAATGGGGATTGAGAGGAGGAAGGTGTCATGGCACACAAGACATCCGATAACACAGTGATAAAGGGAAAGAAGGAAAGGAAAAAAGAAAAGAGAAAGGAAAAAAATATGAATATATATTTAAAGGCATTTCCTTTGCTTTTTTGCCCATTTTTTGAATATCCCAATCCACTAATTATATTTTATTTTGTTTTGTTCTTTGTTTGATTATTTGTTTTTTTCCTTCTCTTTTTTTTCCCCCTGAGTTTCCTTATGTTTGTCTCTTGCATGTAAGCTTATCACACTTGTTTCTTTTTCCTAGTAAGTGTATTTGATTATTTTATGGACTAAATGTTCATGGAGGATTTGGATCACAGAATGGTTACAATGGGTACTACGGGGGATTATTGGGGAGGTGTCTGGGGGGGTTTCGTGGGGATTGGTTCATCCGAATATACATGAAAGATATACAACATCATTCAAAGGATCGGGAGATGGGATGTGGTCACGATGGGTGGATAATCACACAATAAATGAGGAAATCTGAATTCCTAGCCTGGAGAGCTCTGCCACAATCTCCAAGGGATCAGCAATAGTCCTCTGAGTGTAGGGACAGTGCCTGCCAAAATAGGATGACCCACTGATTTTTTTTTTTTTATTGATGACTACCCTTGTGAGTCTTTGCTCTTGTAAATGAGACTTAGCCTGCAGTTGTGGGGTGCCTAAGGGCTGCCACCTGAGAGCCTCCTTGTTGCTCAAATGTGGCCTCTCTCTAAGCCAAACTCAGCATATGATTGCATTACCTTCCCCCCAGCGTGGTACATGACTCCCGGGGATGAGCCTCCCTGGCAACAAGTGATTAATACCAAGTGCCAACTGGCAACACAACTGGAAAAAGACCTTGAATAAAAGGGGGAAATGGTAAAGACAAATGAGTTCAAGTGGCTAAGAGACTTCAAAGAGAGTCGGGAGGTCATCCCATAGGTA
>JAKSZT010033739.1:1168565-1203449 GCA_026826555.1 Tolypeutes matacus
AAAAAAAAAAAAAAAAAAAAAAAAAAAAAAAAAAAAAAAAAAAAAATCAGCACACACCACTCAGAACTGAGTGGGAGAGAGTGCGGTCTACAGTTTGAACTGTGGTCTATGGTTGGTGGCAAGGCTCCAGGATGTGTAAGTTCATTGAGGGTGGTGGGCCACACTGTGGGAGGTGTTTGTGTGGGATGTGGTGGGAGGTGTGGGAGGTGGGCAACATGGGAATCCCAGTGGGTTCCGTGAAATATTTTGGGTAATCTAAGCACCTCTTAAAATATATGTATATATATACATATATATAATTTTTGTAAGCAAAAAAATAAAATAAAAATAGAAAAAAAGAAAAGTACATAAGAGCTTTTTCTTCCCAGGAGGATCAGGACATCATCAGCAGGTCTTATCTTGACACAAATGTTGTTTCTAAGGCCAAGCCCAGAGTGATTTTGGTCAAAGATCATGCTTCCTTTTTTTGCTCATCACTCACACATGGAATTGAGACACAATCCTGGGTGTGCCTATGTGAAAATATCCCTATTTGGTTCAGGAGTCTATGATTCCAAGCAAGGAGTGGCACACCTAGAGGACCTCAGTCTGTTCCACCTCCTTCACCAAATCCTCACTTCTTAGACTGGGGTGTCTCTCAGAGTGAACTTGCAGTTTCCCATCCCCAGCTTTGGAGTTCTGAGCCAAGATCTTTGCTGAGTTCATTTGAACAGAGCTGGGAGCACTCTAAAATTAAGAATTTTTTAATAAACATTTGACACGGTGGAGAATGGAATTGGAATGATTTTCCCAGATCTAAGGAAGACACAGTCAAGACTGTAGAACAGATGGTTTACAACAGAGAAATGGGGGATAAGATAGCTGAGGGGAGATGTCTTGTGTTAGAGGACAAACACCAATCACTGAACATTAACTAATCATCAGAAGTAGCCAAAATTCAATTAAATTGTAGGTGAAATTAGGCCTAAGTTTATAGTTTTAACAAATACAGAAATTGGCCAACAATTGTGTTTAACAGTGATTTGTGCCCAGGGGAAGGTTTGAGAGAGGATTACCAGTACAGCTCTCATGCCAGGGTAACTATGGGAAAAAAAATAAATCTGAAATTCACTGAGGAGTAATATTAGAGATATAACACAAGGTTCAGGAATACTCCACTGAATTATTCCAGGCAGTCAGTAAACAACTAAGGAAGCAAAAATCAAGCAAGGGAGGAAATGTTGGCAGTTTCTGGATTTGCTACAATATATTATACACATTGTCCAGTTTCCAATGAAAAATTATGAGACCTATAAAGATGCATGAATATATAACCCAAATACTTTAAAAAACAAATGTAACAGAAACTGCCTTTGGAAAAAATCATTTGTCATAGTTAAAACATGAATATTTCAAAGTAGTAATTATAAATTTTTCCACAAAAATAAGGCAAAGTTTGTTTAAAGAAGCAACAGAGTTATACTGGCAACATTATACCAAATAGCTTATATTAAAAAAGGGATAGACATTTTTAAATGAATCAAATGGAAACCCTGGAAGTGAAACCAACAATAACTGAATTTTTAAAAAAGGAAATCACTAGACATAGTCAATTGTAGATTTGAAATGACAGAATTACCAGAATTATTAGAATTACTGAGAGGATGGTATTCCTTCAAACATTACAGAAATAATGATGATTATAAGGATCACCTTGAATAATTATATTCTAACAAATGAGATCTTAAATGAAATGGAAAAATTAATTGAAATACCCAAAATGATGAAACTGAATCTGAAAGAAATAGCCTGAACATACATATCATAAATGAGAGAATGAATCAATCTTCATAACTACTTACAAATAAAAGCCATCATGAATAATGCTTCACAGATATGATCTACCTCTCATTCAAAAGGGAATTGAAATATTTCACAAGCTGTTCCAAAATATAAAACAAAAGGAACTCTTCCCAACTTATTCTATAAGGTCCACATTATAATGAAAACAAAACCACAGAAAGCCATCAGAATAAAAGAAAACAATATTCTGATATCTCTCCTGAATATGAGTACAAAACCCTCAAAAAAATTACAGATAAAAAATTCCAGCAACATATAAAAATAATTATGTTCCTTAAAGACTGGATGTTTTTTCCCCTCAAATAAGCACTAAAAGAAGGATATCTGCCGTGGCCACTTCTACTCAACATTGCACTAAAAGTTATAGCCAGAGCAATCAGGGAAGAAAAATAAATACAATGAATACATATTAGAAAGCAAGGAATATAAAGATCTTGTTTTGAAATTTATATGATTAAAATTTATTCCCTTCTTCATGTTTTCATTAATAAGGAAACCTTAACTATATAATTTATATAATCTTACATAGAAGAAAGTTCAGGAAATTTGCAGGAAAGATCAATATGAAAAAAGCTCCTATAGTTCTGTACAATGGAAATGATCTCTACCAAAATGAAATTTTGTCTCTTGTATACTCAGCCAACATCCCTGGAACTCATCTTTCTGACTTCCCACAATCTTTGCTCTTTAAATATTTGCCCACAAACCCTCTTCAATAGCATCTCTCTACTTACAAATACATATTTCAAAAATTTCTCAGCCATTTCTCATCATCAACTCTCAGGTACCTCTCAACATTCCCTCAATCACTTTTGAATCATCTCTTCCAACAACTCTGTAGTACATCGTTTACTTCTCCCACACATTAACTTCATTACATCTCATTCACCCCTTGATAGTCAGATCTGAAAAAATAAGATAAATAACCAATACACAGGTCCAAATGAAAATAATAAGTCTTGAGGAGGGGTGATCTAGAGATGCATAAGGATTTAAATGTCAGAGTGGGAAGGGTATTTTTATGTGGGTGGGCAGTGACTTCCTCAATTAAAATTTGATATTTAAGGGAAACCTAACAGAAATAAGGGAGATAGCTATGCAAATAAAAGAGAGAACTTTCCTGACAGGGAGGAAGCATGTGCAAATAACATGACAGACAGCCTGGGGTGGGATGGGGGTGGGGTTCTTTGTCCCAAAAAGAGGAGTGCTTCGGCCAGAAGACACAGCAATGAACCAGAATTTAAGACAGCTACACAGACACTTGGATTCTCATGCTTCTGAATCAATGTCAAAAAATGGAATTACCTTCCCATTTGTGGCGATTAATCCTGATTACCATATTTGGTGAAAAAAATCAATGGAAAGCTACAGCAATGCAATTAAAGGGGACTATTAAAAGTAAATTCCATTAAGGAATGGTGATTTGCATCACCCCACCGGATGAATGACTACAGTAATTGTTTATAATTACAACTGTGTGGAAGTAAGACCAAAGGGAATATGGAATGGGTAATTAGAGAAGATGGTTATAAATACCAGGTACAAGCATATGATGTTATAAAAATGAACAAGAAAATTCATATGTGTTGTTCTTTAATAAGTTATGAATATGTTTGTGTGTGTATTATGTTTTTGTTTCCTTGGCTTTCTTTTTCCTCATCATATAGAGTAGTTGTATTAACTTACCATCACAGAATTTCAGGCAATGGGCACCATAGAGAAGTGTGTTTACCACTCAAGGTCTTGAATCCTCTTCTGGGGAAAATGTCAGCACATTGGTAGTTGTACGAGAAGAGTTGGATCTCGTTAAGAATAAGTTTGACTTTATTATCTTATTTGGGGGTTAGGTATGATGAAGTAAATGCATATGGGTTCAGAGGTGACAAGGGGTTGACTGTGAATGCTAATTTTAGGTGTCAACTGAGCTATGTTATGATGCCTGGTTATTTACTCAAACACTAGTCTACATGTTCCAGTGGTGATATATTGCAGAAGTGAATAGTGTCTGTAAACAGTTGTTTGTAGATAAGTTAAGGATAGACTCCAACCAACCACTGGAAATCCATAAAGAAAATTCTAACAAATAAAATGTGGTTTCCAAAAAAAAGAGGAAATTCTGTCTCATGCCCAAACTTTCTCCTCTCTGAATTTCTACCCTGCTAAGGAATTTGGAATCACGACTTCAACATCAGTCTTGCCATAATTTCTCTACCCTACAGAATTCAGCCTGTCCTATGGAATTTAGACTTGCAGCACCATCACTTATGCAACTTCCTTAAAATAAAAAGCTTTTATATGTGTGTGCATATATTCTGTTTCTCTAGAGATCTCTGACTAATAATCACTTCCACACAGTTATAATTATAATCAATAACTGATGATTCCTTATCTAAAAATGAGATCTGTGTTTGAATCCCCAGAGGATCTCCTGCAAGCAAACCCTTCACAAGCTACCACATACACCTTCACCCCATCCCTAGGCAGTTTTGTCTCTCCCCATATTCATGGTGCAGAAATATGTAGGAAATTAAAGTTGCTCATATAGATTCAATGTTAATGCATCACCTCCAGTACAAGGTGGTCCCACTACTCTGTGAGCACTGAGAGATTCCATATATGCCACTCTGAAGAATGTGTTCTGTATGTATGACCAGTGGTGATTTATAATTTTTCTGTCTCAGTAGCAGGTGGTGGGGATTGTCAGGTAAGATTAAATCCTCCACTCATGTACCCAGCCTATTTATGTCTGTTTCTAGGAACAAGAGTAATTCCTGGATATACACAGGCAGGACTATCTGTGATTGTTGTAAAAGACATGACCTATGTTTCCAAAAACCAAATCACCACCCATATTGGGACATGAAAATGCCATGGCCATCTGCAACTGATAATGTAGTCACATATTGAATTACAAGAGACTCTGTGAGTGATAGAAATCAATTGCTCCAATAAGAACTTTTCTTTCCATGAAAAAGGAAGGATGTTCTTGTGGAAGTGTTGCTTGGGCTCTGTTCACATAGAACCCACCTCCTTACAGAATAATTATCATGCTTTGGAGTTTCCTATTTTCATTTTAAACTTAACACCTTTCCATTGAGTCAACTACACAGGACACTCCTGTTAACTCAAAAGAAAATAACTGGCACCTTGTTTTAAAGGTACCAACAGTGAAGAAGGACCATGCTTTTCTGGAAATATTTTGATAGGAAATACATAATCTAGATCTCAAATTAGTGTGAATGTTGCTTTGTGCTGTCTCCTCATTAGTACACTTTATATTGTTATTATTTCTAAATTATTTCATCATGAGGTATGCCAAGAACTGAAAGAGTAATGAGTAAAACATGAATTTATTCTAAAGGGAAACTCCTAAACAGATTGCAGAATAAAGATATGCAAAATCTTCTTTTGATTTAGAATTGACTCAAGAGATTGCACATGCACACACACACATGTACTAAAATTAACTCAATAATTATTGTGAAAAAATAGAAAGATTTTCCATAACTTTAAGTTCAATATTAAAGTGCCTCAATTATTGACTATTATTTTGTGGAATGATTGTGATTTTAAGTCAATACAACTTTTCTTTCTGGTGTACACACATAATTTAAATATCAGTTAACATCAGCCATTTGCTAAGTTCTTTCTCAATGGAATTGTCTTAATTCTTCATTTGCTATTGTGAAAATAAATTTCTGTACTTTGTTCTGGTTTATATTGACAATATTTCACAAAACATGCAGTATATTTAGTTTATTATAAACTTGGATTTGCATCTAATGAATTTATTTTTATTTATCAATGCATTCATAATTTTGTCAAATACTCTTCACAGTTCTAACAGCTTTTAAAATATGCTTTTAACATTTAAATATGTTTTAGATGGGGAATGGTGGATGTGGCTCAAATGGTTGGGCAGTCCATTTCCCATATGTAGGGACCTGGGTTTGATCCCCAGAACTTCCTGGTTGAAAAAAAAAAAGACTTTAGATTACAAATATGTTACATCAAAAATATAGGGGATTCCCATATACTCCACCCCTCCACCTCCCACACTTTTCCCCATTAACAACAGCTTTTATTGGTGTGGTGCATTGTTAAAATTGATGAACACTTACTAAAGCATTGCTACTAACAATGGTCTGTAGTTCACATTATGGTTTACACTTTGCACAGCACAATTTTTAAGGTATTGACAAAATGTATTATGGCTTATATCCATCATTGTAATATCATGTAGCACAATTCCAATGTTCCAAAAGGTTACACCTATTCTTCCCACTTCCAACCTACAGAACCTCTGGTGGCAACGCCTTTATAACAATATTAAAAGTTCTTCTATTACTAGAATAATAATGTCTACTTTAGTCCATAGTTGCATCACCTCTTTGAGGATTTTGGCATGGTGATGCCCAATCTGCTCCCAATTGAGAGGGGAATTGGATCCCGTGGTGTAGATGGATGGAACTGTCTCACTTAAAGTTTTAGATTCTGTTTTTTGGGATGGACATTGTCCATCATGCCTCCTTTGTTAATTGTCCTAGGAGAGGCTGATGAACTGGAGAATAGATGTTGGCTGGAACTCCGCTGAGGTTCAGGGGTTCAACAGGCATATGAACATCCAGAAGATTTAATCTTCTGGGACACATATTTAATGAGTATTTTGCTAATTACAGTTTCAAATAAAATGGGCAGAAGAACTATGTGTAGGCAAATTATAAATGAGTTTATATCCAATGCAGTGAGAATACTGTTTTTCATATATTCCAACATAAAGACTGCTGATAGGGAGCCAAATTCTAGGGGTTGTCCATGAGAGGTTCAAATACCATATATTCCAAGATAAGGCTTACTCACAGTGTGCCAAATTCCTGGGTTTGTCTGCCCTGCCCATAGTGTCTAGATGTCTATACAGCTCTCAGGAGCACCCCTGCTTGAGGGATTATTTACTGTGGCAGTCTGTGAGATCCTCCTGAGACATGCATAAGTATAACCTCTAGAATGACCTCCTGACTCACTTTGAAATCTATTAGATATAATATTTCCCCTTTGCATGAAGGTCTTTTTCCAAATACACTGCTAGTCACTATAATAATCCCTTGGTGCCAGGGAAGCTCATGCCCAGGAGTCATGTCCCATGATGGGGGGAAAATAGTGAGTTTGTATTCTGAGTTTGACTTAGAGACCATATTTGAGCAAAGAGAAGTCTTTCAGGAAGTAACTCTTATGCAGTATATATCACTAGGATTAGTTTCAATTTCACAAGAACAAGGTTCATAAGTACAAGCATCAATATCATGGGCCTGGTGTATTGGTCTGTCTTCCTTCACTAAGCACTGCCCATGTAGTCTAGGGATTCTTACAACTATAGTAGAAAATGTAGCAGGACTCCCCAGGATGGGAAGACAACATTTTGTCAGTTATTGTGTGGGTCTCCACCCACCAAGACAACACCCCATGGCCACATAAACACATTAATATTCCATAGAGTCATGCACCTGGTGTCCCAGTCCCCACACATCCTCCCAATACTGACTCCCTGTATCAGTCATTCTCCCCTGCAACAGTTGCAACTCTTCTGCAATTTATAACCTTGTAAGTGGAAAAAGACCTTGACCAAAAAGGGGAAAAGTTAAAGACAAATGAGCTTATAAGGCTAAGAGGCTTCAAAGTGAGTTGGGAGGTCATTCCAGAGGTTACAGTTATGCACATCTCAGCAGGATCTTATTGACAGCCAAAGTAGATACTACACCAAATTGTGGGGCTCCTGGGGGCTCTGGAGACTTCAAGACACTATAGTCAAGGCATGTAGCTCAGAAGTTTGGTGCAATGCCAATGGACCCTATTTTGGATTTTCTGCTTCCCAGTGTGAGAGAGTTGGACTCACTTGTGGTCTCCCTACACATGGTTCTACTGCCTCTTCTATTTGAACCTATAATTAGTACTACAGTTGGTAAGTGTACATCTATGAGACTTAAATCTTTGGGCTGTCCATGTGCCAGCTGTGTCCTGAATCTGAATTGGGTTGCAACACCTATTCTCCAGTTCATTGGTCTCATCCATGACAACTAACAAGGAAACCACCATACCAAGGAACCAAGAGAGCCTACAACTTCAAGCAAGAGAGTCCCTTCCATCAGCCATGTGGAATCTAAACCTTCTCTCAATTAGAGGTGGAGTTGGCATCACCATTTCAGAATCCCCAGGATTGGGGAATAAATTATGGACTAAAGTAGACTCACTGTATTTCTACTATAGACTTTGACTAAGAGTTACCTCCTGAGAGCCTCCTTTCTGCTCAAATGTGAACTCTTTCTAACCCCAACTCAGCATATAAATGCATTACCTTTCACTTCCAGCATGGACATGACTCCTGGGAATAAGCCTCCCTGGCACCAAAGGATTACTACCAAAGACCAACTAGCAATGCAACTGGAAAAAGACCTTGACCAAAAGAGGAAATGGTAAAGACAAATGAGTTTATATAAGAGACTTCAAAGTGAGTCAGGAAATCTTTCCAGAGGTTATGTATATGCATATCTCAGCAGGATCTCATTGACTGCAGCAGTAAATATTGCCACAAATAGTGGGGTTCCTGAGGGCTCTGGAGACATACAGACACTATAGTCAGGGCTGACAGCTCAGGATTTTGATGTCTTACCAGTGGGCCCTATTTTGGAATTTAAGCTCCCCAGTGTGACAGAGTTGGACTCAGTTCCCTACACATGACTCTTCTTCCCCTTCTATTTGAACCTATACTCAGGACTAGAGCTGTTAGGTTTATGTCCAAGAGACTTAAATCTTTGGACTTTCTTTGTGCCAGTTGGATCTTGAATCTCAAAAGAGTTGCAACATCTACTCTCCAGTTCACTGGACTCACCCAGGACAACTAAAAAGGAAACTATGATAGACAGTGACCATTCCAAAGAACAGAGAGAGTATAAAACTGCAAGCAAGACAGTTCCATCCATCTGCCCCATGGAATTTAAGCCCCTTCTCAGAGGTGGAATGGGCATCAATATCCCAGAATTCTCAGGATTGGAGAATGAATGATGGACTAAAGTAGACTTATTGTTATTCTACTATAGACTTATTTTTATTCTAGCATTGGAGGAACTTTTTTCTTTGATATGGAGGCACTGGCTACTGGAGGTTCTGAGGTGAGGGTTAGGGAAAAATAGTGTAGAATAGGGCATTTTAGGGACACGAATTGTTCTGAATGATATTGAAATGACACATACAGGCCTATATTTTTCTTGTCATGACTTACAAAATTGTGTGGGAGAGAGATTAATCTATTTTGTAAATGAAAATGCACATTTAGTGGTAATGCTTCGATATGTGTACATCAATTGTAACAAGTGTACCACACTAATGAAGGATATTGTAAATGTGCGCGTATGTGAAAGGGATAGGGAGTGGGGCATATGTGAATCCCCTACCTTTTTTATGTAACATTTATGTAATCTAAGTATCTTTAAAAAATAAGAAGTATATTTAAAAAAAGATCAGAGCAAAAATAAATGATATTGAGGACAAAAAAATTAAAGAAAATCAACAAACCCAAAAGTTGGTTCTTTGAGTTGATCAAGAATATCTGCAAACAGCTAGATTAACAACAAAAAAGAGGGAAGATTTAAATAAATACAATCAAAATTAAAAGAAGAGAATTACCACTGTCCACACAGAAATGAGAGATCATAGCAGCATACTATGAAAAACTTTATGCCAAAAACCTAGACAAGGTAGGAGAAATAGACACATTTCTGAAAACACACGCAAAAATTACAGTGACCCTAAAAGAAATAGAAGACCTCAAGAAACCAGTCATGAGTAAAGAAATTGAAACTCTCAGCAATTACCTCACCAAAATGAAAGCCCATGACAAGATGGCTTCAAAGATAAATTCTACCAATCATTCAAAAATTATCTAATACAAATCTTGATCAAGTTCTTCCAAAAATTGAACAGGAAGGAGTGCCATTGAATACATTCTATGAGAACATCACCCTTATAAAAAAACAGATAAAGATACTATGAAAAAAAGAAAGTTACAGACCCATGTCTATAATTAATGCAGACACAAATATCCTAATTGCAAACTGCAAACTGCAACCAAAAGTGCATTCAAAGATTTTACACTATGATTTTGTGGGTTTTATCCAAGGTATGAAAAAGTGGTTCAACACAAGAAAACCAATTAATGCAATAAAGCACATTAATAAATTAAATAAGAATAATCAAATGATTCTCTCCATTGACTCTGAAAAGGCATTTGACAAAATACAGCATCCTTTAATGACAAAAACAATCCAAAAGTGAGGAAGAGAAGGAAGCTTTCTCAATATGGTAAAGTGCACATATGAAAAAAAAAAAAACACACTTGTACTGAGGTGTGAAAGATGTAACGCTTTCCCTCTGAGATCAGGAACAAAACAATGATGCCTATTCTCTCCACCATCATTCACTGTTGTGCTGGAAGTTATTTCTAGAAAAATTAGGCAGAACAAATAAATAAAAAACACTCAAATAGGAAAAAAAGAAGTAAAACTTTCACTATTTGTCAGTGTTATGATCCTATATCTAAAAAGTTCACAACAAATTTCCTAGAAGTAATAGAAGATTTCAGCATAGTTGCAGAATACAAGACTAATAACCAAAAATCAGTAGTGTTTCTATATCCTGTTGATGAGTGATCTAAGGAGGAAGTCAGAAAATTCTATTTATAATAGCAACATAAATAATAAATACTTAGGAACAAAAGTAACCAAGGACATAATGGGACTATTTTGAAAAAATAAAATACTTTGCTAAAAGGAACCAAAAAAGACCTAAATAAAAGGAAAGACATTCCATGTACATGGATTGTAATACAAAATATCATTATGATATATCTACTCAAACTCATTTTCACATTCAATGCAATCTCAATAAAAATCCCAAAAGCATGTTTTTTTTTCACAGAAATGGGAAAGCCTACAATCACATTTATTTAGAAGGATAAGGGGCCCTAAATAGCCAAAAATGACTTTTAAAAGAAGAACAAAGTTGGAGGCTCTCACTTTCTGAATTTCAATCATTTTACATAGCTACAGTGGTAAAAGTAGCACAGTAATTGCATAAATATAGACATTTTGACCAATGAAACAGAATCTAGAGCTCAAAAATAGATCCTCATATCTCTATTCTAGTAATTTTTTACAAGGCTATCCTTCCTGCCCAGCTGGGAAAGAGCACTCTATTCAAGAAATGGTGCTGTTAGAACTGGATATCTATATCCAAAAGAAAGAAAGAGGAACTCTATCTCATATCTAATACAAATATTAACTCAAAATGAATCAAGGACATCTGTATAAATGCTAAAACCATCAAACTCTTAGAAGAAAATATAGGGGAATATCTTCAAGATCCTGTAGTAGGAAGTAGTTTATTACACCTTACACCCAACGCATGGGCAACAAAAGAAGAAATAAATAAATGGGATTTCCTTAAAAGCAAACACTCATGGGTTTGATATGACTTTGTTAAGAAGATGAAAAGGCAGCCAGCTCATTGGACAAAATTCTTAGGAAACCACATATCTGAAAATGGTTTCCTTTCCATGAAATATAAAGAGATCATACAAAGTAATGACAAAATCCCAAGCAACCCCTTAAAAAATGTGCAAAAACCTTGAATACATTTTTTTCACAGTGGAAATTGAAATGTCCAAAGGGCTCATAAAAAGATTCTAGACATCACTAGCCATTTGGATAATGCAGATCAAAACTACAATGATATACCATTTTACACCTTACGGAACGGCTCTTATTAAAACAACAGCAACAACAAAAAATACAAGTGTTGGAGATGATGTTGAGAAATCAGAACACTCCTTCACTGTTTTTGGAAATGTAGACTGTTGAGCGTCTGTGAATGTGGAAGACATTTTGGCCATACCTCAAATGCAGAATACGGAACTGCTGTATGATCCTACAATCCATTACAAGGAATATATTCAGAAGAATGAAAGCAAGGACATGAACTGGAATTTGCACACCAATATTCAGAGTAGCATTATTCACAATTGCTAAAATATAGAACCAAACTAAGTGTCCATCAACTAATGAATGGGGAAAAAGTGTGGTATATACATACAATAGAAAGTTATTCAACTGTAAATAGAAATGAATTTGGGTTGCATATTACAGCATGGATGAACCTTGAGTACATTATGTTGAGTGAAATAAATCAGACACAGAATGACAAATATTCTATGATCTCTCAATTATGAGCTAAATACGATGAGCAAACTCATGGAGTAAATCTGTAGAATATTGGCTACTACATATAGAATGTGATTTGAGAATAGGAGCTGATGTTTAATATATATAGAATTTTTAATAATGTTTACTGTGAATGTGTGCAAATGAATAGAGTTGATGGTAACACATTACCATAAGTATAACTAAAACTGATGATTTATAAATGTGATTGTGGCTGAAAGATGTATTCTAGGGATATAAATTTCAATGGAAAAGTAGCTAGAGACTAATCTAAGGACTGTATAACATAGTGATTTTGCTGGTGGATAAAGATTGTGGTTAATACTATACATGTCAGAGTGTTCTTTTACAAAGTGTTAAGATATGGTGATACACAGGAAAATACAACTAATATAGCTCATGAATTTAATAGTTAAAATTAATACTGTAATATTTCTGAAGCAATGGCAAAGATATTATATCCATTCTAAGGGTCAAAAATAGGGAGTATAAGAGGGTGAGATGTTTAGGCTAATGTATAAACTCAGCCAGGTAATAGTGTCCAGTTGTTTGGTCAAGCAAGCACCGGGCTAATTGCAATACAAGGCAATTTCATGGACTTTAATCATTAGTGGCTTGATTGCATAGATGGCTGGTTCCATCTACAATCAACTGAGGAGACTGTTGTCAGCATGGAAAGATGTCTCATCCAATCAGATGAAGGACTTAAGAGGAGATGTTATTTCAGCAATCAGAGAAAGAATACCAATCTGTATTTTGGAAAGCCAGTGTCTCCTGGGGAGCTCATCAAGGATCTTCATCAAAGAACCTGGTTTGCAGTCTACCGTACAGAATTTGTACTTGTGCATCTCCACTGTCATGCGAGACGATTTTATAAAATTTCATACTATTTTCATATATCTCCAGTTGTTTCTGTTTCCCTAAATAACTCTGACTAATACAGGAGTTATGAGATTTTTCCTTCAGGAGTAAAGAAAATATAATAAAATTAACTGTTGACATGACAGCAAAAATCTTCATTGAAAATGAGGCCCACTTAGTGTACACTTTGAATAGATGGTATAATGCATGGCTCTGTAAAACCCAATGAATCCTGTGGTGGAAGATGGTCTGTGGTTAACAAGACAAATATGAAAATGTTCTCTCATGAACTACAAGATTTATGTAATACTAATACAGGGTGTTAATAATTCTGTGGGTTGTGGTAAAATTCACCAAAACTAAGATATTGCCTAAATTTAGTAGTAATAGTAGTGCTTAGATTACCTAAAGTATTACACGGAACCCACCGGGATTCCCATGTTGCCCACCTCCCACACCTCCCACCACATCCCACACAAACATCTCCCATAAGTGTGTCCCACCACCTTCAATTGACTTACACATCCTGGGGCCTTACTACCAACCATAGACCACAGTTCATATCATAGACCACACTCTCTCCCACACAGTTCTGAGTGCTGTGTGCTGATTTAAAATGGCCTACATCCGTTGCCACAATGACACTCAGGACAACCTCCAAATCTTAAAGAAGCCCCTGTATTTCAACTGCACATCCCCTCCCTGCCCCAAAAGGGTCAAGTGGCCCCTGGCTCCACCTCACTGTTATAATTTCTTCCATCGCTAAAATCACCATATGTGTACAACAGAATACCATCAAGTCCACTCTAGTCCATAGATCTTCCCCCAATCCTGAGGGGACTGGGATGGTGATGTCTACTCCACCACCAAGTGAGAGAGGGCTTATATACCATGGATATGGTGGGTGGGATGATCCTGCCTGCAGATGCAGGCCCTCTCCATTCCCTGGGCTGGCCATTGCCCATCATTGTCTCCTCACTAGGTGACTTGGATGAGTACATTGAGCTGTAGGGTAGGAGTTGCAGCTCCACCGAGATTCCACGCACACTTGGCACATAGGTAGGCCAGAGGCTCCAGTCTCTGGAAGTATACCTAAGAACTCCAGCATCACATATAGGTTTGAATAGAAGGGACTGATGAACCATATGCAGGGAGGACTTATTTGAGTCCAATTTTGTCACTCTCAGGAGCACAGATTCCAAAATAGAGCCTACTGATAAGAGGTCCGTCTCTGGGGCTATCTGCCCTTATATAGAACCTGGGTGTCTCCAGAGCTCTCAGGAGCCCCTCTGTGTGGGGTGATAGGCACTTTGATGTTCTATGAGCTCCTACTGAGATGTGTGTAAGAGCTGCCTCTGGGATGACCTCCCAACTCTCTTTGAAGTCTCTTAGCCACTTCAACTCATTTGTCTTTACCTTTTCCCCCTTTTATTCAAGGTCTTTTTCCAGTTGTGTTGCCAATTGGCACTTGGTATTAATCCCTCTTTGCCAGGGAGGCTCATCTCTGGGAGTCATGTCCCATGTTGGGGGGAAGGTAATGCATTCATATGCTGAGTTTGGCTTAGAGAGAGGCCACATTTGAGCAACAAGGAGGCTCTCAGGTGGCAACCCTTAGGCACCCCACAAGAGCAAGCTAAGTCTCAGTTACAAGAGCAAAGACTTTGTTCTCTGAGGGCTCAACCAACAGCCTCCTCCTAGGAGTGCCCCTAATACAATGACCATGCCTTTCATGATAAATACACTTACTTCCAAAATGCAAATTGCACACATAAATAAAGATGAAACCACAGCACACATTTCCTTAATTCAGGTCCTTCTTTAGTTTGAAAAATATTTCCTGGGCATAATGGACTTCATCCACATGAAGATGAAACCCCTATGGTTCTTCCTCTTTCTGGTGGCAGCTCTCAGATATGACTATCTCAGAGATGCAGAAAAGAAAAAATGGTGATGATGCATCTAAGCACAGGACTCACTGTGGTTATTCTTGTCCTCCGGTGTCCTGTATCAGGTGTCCTGCCTCCAACTGTCTTAAACCCACCCATCATTTCTGACTGGGAAATAGCTTTCTCCTTGGTATATCTTGTGATTAGGGAATGTGAGTTCCTGTTCCTGGTTGTGAGGGCCAAGTTGCACCTTCAGGATCCATCCCTCCCAGGGGTGAGGACACACTTCTAGAATACTGGCATCACCTGTGATATAACTGGCTCCTTGTCCATTGCACTTTGTTTTCCAGCTTCCTGCATGAGTCTGGAGCATGTGGGCAGGATCAACAGAACATCACATCACAGAACATCACAGAACATCCACTGGGCCTCATAACAGACTCACCAGTGACCCTCCCAAGTCGGGTGCATTTACAGGTGAGCCTCTGAGCCCTGAAGATAGAGATGGGCATACTGCTGTGCTAGGAAACACTAGGGGCACCAGGGTAGGGTGGGAGACTCAAATTTCCCACTGCTGGAAAGCACAGGACAGGTGGGCGAAGTGGATACTCCTGCCCACAGAGTTCAGGGGACAGACCCTACAGAGAGATGGTGAGAAAATTACTATTTGATCATCTTTGTTTCCTCTTTCCAAGCAGAGACTTCCTCAGAAACCTGTGTTTTCTTACCCTTATATGTTCCTCATTTCCTCAGACCCATAGAAATATCATATATAGTTTTTTTCTATGGACCTGTGAGTTTCAAAGGAAACTTAGGCAGAGGCAGCTATGACCTGGATCTGTGCAGAATGACATGAGCAACCAGCTCCAGGCTCCTTACACCGGGTGATTTCAGCACCTTCTGCTGCTCTTCCATATTCCTCTGTTCAGAGTAGCTGAGGTGAGTTTATAAGAGATGGCCAATAAAAAATTCATGCAGAAATAATACTTTACTTATATCTTTCTCCTCTCAGTTTCTGGTTATTAGACCCATTTTTCTCCATTTCACTTATTAATATATCCACTCATTTAACATGTATTTATTTACTGCTTCCTTTAAGACATGCACATTTCTACATGATTAGAGTACAAAATCCTCTTCACAGGAATGCAATCCTTGTGAACATGGGAAAGGCACAATACAAAGTCATAAATTTTATTCTTATTTACACAAAACCTTGCTCTCTGACCTGTGTTCAGTAAACACAGAAGTTCCCTAGAAAGCCAATAAGGTGCCCAGGGAGAGAGAATACCCATAGACTCATCCACCTTTATACAAAAATATGCCTCCCACATGAAAACCACACCCTGGGTTCCAGGGAGACAACCCAGCCCCCCTGCTACTCAGAGTCAGGTTTCTCATCCTTCTGGACAGAATTCTTTGGGATTCTTGGGATTTATTCACTAGAACATGGCATCCTTCTGTTCCTTCCTCCTCTTGGTGGCAAAAATCAGACAAAGCATGCCAATGTGGGTGTGCCCATATTGGTGCATATGTGAGCAGGTATGTGCGTGTATGTGTGAGGGTGTGTACATGTGTACACATGCACCTGATTTTGGGCTTGTTAATGTGTGTGTTTGTATTATTGGAATAGTAGGTGTGTGTGTGTGTGATGTGTGCATGAGTGTCTGTGTGTGCTGTGCATATGTATATGTATGTCTCTGTGTGTGGATAAATATGTGTATTATGGATACTGTAGATGTGTGAGTGTATGTCAGTAATGTGTACGGGTGTTTCCATGTGTGTGCATGTGTTATTATATATTAGATGTGAATTGGCTTTCAGCCCCATGGTTCTGTATGTGCAGGTGTTCCCTGATGTGACCTTCAGATAGAGGAGCACAAAGGAGGTAAGAGGCCTCCTGATCCCTGAAAAATCTCTGGATTTGCTGTGCCTGGGTTTGTGTCAATTCTTCTTACAGGTTCCAGGATATGGATCCTGGTAATTTCATGAAATCCCTTGTTTGGTCTTCCTGTAGATTAGGCTGTGGTTTTCTAAAGACAATTCCCATGTCAAGATATGGTATCAACAGCTCATTGTACCACTAAAGAGCAATCTGATTAAAAGTGCCCAGCCAGGTAACACTCAGTGGAGATGCTGCAAGGGAAATGTCCTGTGAGCCCAACTGGAACCTCCCTGCAGGGAGAGGTTTGAATTCAGGGGGTTCTCAGGACCCACTTACTACAGGTCCAAGCTCAGGATAAGTGCAGGCATGCTGGAAGGGACTTCCACTCAGGTTCTGGGTTTATCTTTTTCACATAACATTCTAAAATAAGAATTTATCTAAGACTGTTGATGTGTCTAATAATATTCTACTCCTACTTGGGAACTCAAAAAGGCAATGAGAGGTGCACTTAGAAGGGGGTTCTATTTCTTATAGATATCTTAATAGTGAGGAGCTAGAGGAAGGAACAATTGTAATAAACTGGCTCAAGAATTTTCAGAGACACACAGACCACCTGATAATTGCTACATTTCTCTAAAGAGAAATGCTTCATTTTCACAACTGATTTAAGAATGAACATCCACTATCTACAAACATATAGACTCAACTATCTGTAAGTTCACATTCCATTCTTAGTTCATATTCTCTACATTTTACATAGCAGATAAAATCCAGCCATGAGATGGGTCTTCACCATCTTCTCAACATGAACCCCACCAACATCTTGTCTTTCTCACCCTGAGAAATGTACTCTGTGTCTGGATTCTCTTTAACCAGCTATGCTCCAGGAAAGGGGCTGGAGTGGGTCGGTGTAATAGCAAACAATGGAAACATACACTATAATCCAACTCTTAAATCCTGTGCTGGCATCAGCAGAGAAACTTCCAAGAATGAAGTTTATTTAAAGCTGAGCAGCCTGATAGCTGAGAACATGGCCATGTATTACTGTGCTTCTGTGTAAGAGATGCAGTGAGAGGAAGTCAGGGTGAGCCCAGACACCAACCTCCCCTTCAAGGCACAGGAAGGGGCTGGGCTGCAGTGGACCACCAGGGGTCACACAGGGGACAACACCAGGGGCAGGTGCAGAGAGGGGTTGGTGAGGAATTTCCTGACTTGCCTTGGGTTCCCACTTCTTTCTTCACAAGTATTAACACACAGAGAACCACCATTGCATCTTTTCTAAGCAGATTTATGATGTATTTGAGATTCAAACAATATATAGATTTTTTAAAATGGTATTATGTACCTGTGTATAGCTCTCCAACTCAACCCACCCATGCACTTTCTATTGGATATGACAAATTTTAAACAAAACTTGCTTTCAACTGACTTTGAGAAGTAATTCTCTGAATTTAAGTATATCTTCTAGGAGTGTCCATGAAAAATAGCCCTCTCTTAGCATCACAGAGTGCAAATGTCCTCAGATGGAAGGAGAAGAAAGAGAGAAATGTGGCCCCTGTGTTTATTTTAAATTCCTTATAAAATTTCATGTGCTATTACATAGGATGTTGTAATTATATTATCCACACACAAAACACAGTTTTCCATATATACATAAGAGAATGATAAAGTATAAGATAAAAATAACAATGTTTATTTATTTTAACTTGTCCAAAGAGTGTAACTAAAACCATTTACATTTCATATCTTTTAAAACAAATTTCAAGGATTTTTCAATCATTTACCTATATATTCTTTTATCCTAAAATATCAAGTGTATTCTTGTAAATATAATACCAATCTGTAAACATACAGTTTTCTGTGGAGAAGTCAGGGTCATGGGTAAGAACTCATTTACATATTTAATCCTGCCAGCAAAGCCACAGGGTTCTTCAGGCAGAGCTGCTGGGATGTCCTCTCAGGGAGTCCTGGGCCTTTCTGACTTGTGCTTGGGTCTCATACGCTAGGGCATCCTGGGAAGCTGAGGGCATTTCTCTCCATGCAGCACATCTGACTGGGAAGTAGTTTCTTCCTTGGTGCATCTTTTGTTTAGGGGATGAGAGTTCCTGTTTGTGGATGTAAGAGTCCAGGTGCACTTCCTGGGATACAGCCAAGGAGCAGGGATGCCCTTCCAGAAATTAGCATAACCTGAGAGGTAACTGGCTCCCTTTTCATTGTACTTTTTTTTAATTTTTTATTTATTTTTATTGTGGGAAAAAATCAAATTTCTCACAATACATACAAACATTTGCAAAATTATATATAAATATATATGCATATATGTGTATTTGCTTACAAAAATGTTGTTTATATATATATACATATATTTTAAGAGGTGCTTTGTACTTTTTGAATTCCAGTTCCTGGTGAGAGGATGTGTTATAAGGGCAGGACCTACATTGGGGGAACATCATCTACAGGAGAGCAACCTGGTCTCATGATGGCCTCATGGGGGAACCTCCAGTGTCAGGTGCCTTTACAGGTGAGACTCTGAGAAGTGAGGACACAGGTGTGCATCCTACTGTACTAGTTAACACCAGGGGCCTCAGGGTAGGGTAGGGATGCAAACAGCCATTTATAAGATAAACTCTTGTCAAGTTAGGAGTGGATGGGAACATTCTAAAAATTATAAAAGAAGTGTACAAAAACCTATAGGGCCGACTGATGGGAAGCCTAGCCTGGGACCACTGCTAATTTTCACAAGTGTTTTATGCCTTATTGAGAAGAATATGAATGTTTCTATTTTATTCTATGAACAAGGGAAACTAAAGGCATTCACTGAGATGCATCTTAATAGATCATGATTTAATATATTTTTTAATGTTGCCAAATTTGATTTACTAATATTGTGTCAAATATATTTTTCTTGTAAACTGATGAGGAATATTGGATTATAATTTTTTTTCATAGTGACTAAGTCAATTTTATTATTTATAATATTCTCATAAAATTATTTGTTCCACTTTCCCACATTTTATATTTTCATATACATTTCATGTAAGATTTATTATATTTTTTTCTAAAATGTTTGAAAGAATTTGCCAGGTTAACCAGTGAAGCCTATAGCTTTTATTTTGTGGGAATTTTCTTCATGAAGAATTCAGACATTTATTAGCATTGGAAACAGTGTCATAATTGTAAGCATTGTACTGTATGACTTCTAAGTAATTTTTGGATTCCATTTAACTGTGCAGTCTTTTGGCTTGCATTTTATATAGTATTATCTCCTCATCATTTTCCTTGTATGTAAGATCTACTGGTGACAATCTGATTTCAGTCACAATGTTGATAATTTATATTCTTTAGAGTCTGCTGATCATTATAGAAAATTATTTTCCAATTTGAATTGTGTCATTAAACTATTCCTTGACTTCATTTCTATTCTAATATTTATTATTTTATTCATCTACTTATTTTTGTTTATTTTCCTCTCCTTTTCATACTTTCTTTAGGTGGACATGCTATCTTTGCTTTCCTTTTCTTACTTATAATATTTGAAATATATAAATTTTGTCCATAAGCCCACTTTAGTTACCTCTTCCAAATATATTATTGATATATTATCATTATCACTTATTCTCCACATTTTTACTCACTTTTTATCACTTTTAAATATTTTATTATGGCTATTTACATTATTGAGATGTGTTAGCCCACTGTGGTGATAATTTGCATTTCTTTCATTTCTGAAAATGCTCATTCTCTGTTCATAGCCTTATTAGACATTCATGAATATTCATTGTTAAAATATGCATTAAATTTTACTGAATTTTAAAAAGTATTAATAAAATTGTCATCCTTTATTGAGGCAAATTGTACTTTATTTTGGGTATAAACTATCATAAATGAGTTTCATAAATACTTTCTCTTGATTTTTAGCATGACTTTCCATTTAGTGAAAATTACTTTATTATTTCCATTGTAAAGTTTTTTTTTTTTTTTTCATTTTAATGAACTCCTTCTATTTTGAGACATGAGGACTAAAAAGTTGAAATCCTCTGACGTGTGGATCCCACTGCAGTGTTGGGAAAGGAATACCATCTCCCATTTGACTAAAGTAGACTTATTATTTTTCTAGCAATGGAAGAACTTGTATCATTGATATAATAGCAGTGGCCACCAGAGATTCTGAGGGTAAGGTGAGGGAAGAAAAAGTGTAACATTGGGTCATTTTTGGGACATTGGAATTGTTCTGCATGATATTGCAATTACAAATACTGGTCATTATGCATATCATCAAAACCTATAAAATTGTGTGGTGTAAAGTGTAAATCATAATGTAAACTAGAGACAATGGTTAGTAGCAATGCTTCAATATGTGTTCATCAATAATAGCTAATGTACCACACTAATGAAAGATGCTGTTAATGTGGGTAAGTATGGGAGGAGGGGTGGGGTATATGGGAATCCCCTATATTTGTGATATAACATTTACATAATCTAAAGCTCCTTTAAAAATAAATAAATAAATATTATTGCTTAGACTTAAATACACACACACACACATATATAATGTACACTGCATTCAAGGCTGTGTTCCTGAAAAGA
The DNA here is from genome assembly GCA_026826555.1 of Tolypeutes matacus. NCBI lineage: Eukaryota > Metazoa > Chordata > Mammalia > Cingulata > Chlamyphoridae > Tolypeutes > Tolypeutes matacus. Next base: position 1,189,895 of record JAKSZT010033739.1, read on the forward strand.
TAAGACAAAAAGAGGTTTTCAAAAATGACAGGGTCTAAACAGTCACTGTTCAGGTGGGACACTGAGGCTGAGGAGTGTGCCCAGGCATACAGTGTGACATGTCAGGGACAGAACCAGAGGGTGACCCATGTGCAGCTGTGAAGAAGACAGGTGAGAGGTCACCTAGGGGCTTAAATTCTGCATCTCTTGGTGATAACACAAATCACAGCATTAATAACAGTAAGTAGATCTAGTCCCCTAATATGAAAATTTAAAAATAAAATTTCTGTGATTCCCATTTTGTTTTTGCAGACTGAATCTCATAGGGGTGAGGACACATCCTGATAGTCACAGGCATGGAGGGGATGGAGCTGTGCTCTTCTCTCTGCCACTACTGTCTCCCAGGATCTCAGCCACAATCCCAGGATTCGGTGACACAGGCCTCAGGAGGGAGCCCCCAGTTAATGTTCAAAGGCCTGATTCTTGGGCAAGGAGTTGCACTCTAGCCATTGTGAGTTTGCCCCTCCTGCTATAAACCATTCACTGTGCTGCTATATTGACAAGGATTTGCATATTATTTCCCCTGATGTAGAGGAAACCTTTTTCACTGAGTTCATAATTCTCTGGCATTGACAGAGAAAAGAAAAAAATGGACTTTTCTGGGATCCATGAATGGATCCATGATTGGATCCATGATTGGATTCCTAAGGCTGTTGTAAAAAGTAACAAAAATTGGATGGCTTAACAAAAAAGACATATATTTTCTTGCAGTTCTGGAGACTAAAAATCTTAAGGATGTAGGGGATAATCCTTCCCATTCTCTTCCTAGGTACTTGTGCTTTGCCTCAAATCATTCAGCTTCAATTCCTAGCTTAGTCATCAAATGGCATCCTCCTAGAGGCTGTCTGCCTGCATCCAATGCTTCCCTTTATAAGGACAGCAGTCTTATTGAATTAGGGCCAAATGTAATCCAGTTTAGACACACCTTAATAAACAGCATCTTCAAAGACCAATTTCCAAATAAAGTCATATTCACTGGACAGGTTAGGGCTTCAACATGTTTTTTTGGGCATCATAATTCCACCTATAAATCTAATCCAATATACCTGTGAGCTGAAGACCTTCCATAGGCTGTCTGTGTTTGTAGCTCAGAAGAAAGCTTATGTCCCTTAAAGTTCCTCCTAAATGAGAGAGTCCTGAGGTCACGGTGTCCCTGCAGACTCAGCTGCACACAAGGAATAAAATGTTTAGGAACCTACTAGGAGTGATACAAATAAACTGCAAGAAGGATTGACATGAACAATTTAAACTCTACAGTATTTGCTGAGTGTGCATTGTATAAAAGCCCTTTGAGATGAAAAAAGTTTCAAGGAAGTCAAGTGATTCAAACAATATCATTCTGAATTATAGCACAAATTGAATGGACCCAATTTGTATGAATTAAGCATATTTGATACATTTAACTGTGACCTGAAGACTTTAGAATATACATGTTCCCAGGGAGGAAGACCTTCACACCCCTCTCCATCTGTGGCAGCCATCATGGACCACTCTGGAGGCCAGCTTGAGAAGCCATCATAGATCCTGTGACTCACCTACATTGTCTCTGGATTTTCCATCACAAACTTTGGTTCCTGTTGATTTTGTATCTGTCAGACTCTGTGAGACGCTGCAGTGGTGGTGGGAAATATTTCATAATGGACATGCATACTATGATACATCTGTCTTGACTAAATTCTCCATCTCTAGATATACAACAAAGAACCAATTATCCTTGTAACTGAGCTGTGAAAGTCAAAGACACAACTGTGTATTACTGGGTGGACATACAATAAGAGGAAGTCTGTGTGTGAGCCCAGACACAAACCTCCACATTCAGTGAGAGGGCTGGGTAGCAGGGGGAATTCAGAACATACCTAGGATATGGCCAGAACCCACTTTCAAGAGGAGGAGCAGGGGGAGGCTGTTGAAGGGTTTCCTGTATGGAGTGGGATTTTCCTTGTTCTTCAACCTCCTGAGACCTTCCCATACATTTTATTCAAATAATTTTATTAATCAGCTGAGTGTTGCTTAAAAGCTTTTAATCTTTGGGGATTCTCCATTCATCAAATCTAAGTAATGGCATGATGTTTCCAAGTTTCAAATGGAGAAAATTTATTTGCAATACTACTGAATGCATTATGTGATATTTTATGCCAGCAGACAAATTACTTTTATTAATTTTGTTCTGGTGGATTAGACAGGAAGTATGAAAAATTTTTAATTTAACTGACATCCTGGCACTATCCAGTTAATTCTCTGGAATTAATTCTTTGTCCTGGCTGTGCCCAGGAAAGATATAATAATAACAGTAATAGTAATAATAATAAAGTCAAAATTGCATGAATTTTAGTCACCAATTTTATAGTCAAAATTGAGCTAATATTGAAACATTGCTGTTAACCATGGTCAATGGTTTATATTCTGCATTATACAGTTTTATAGGTTCTAACAAAATGCATAATGACCTGTATCTTTCTTTGCAAAATCATGCAGAATTATTCCAGTGCCCTAAAAATTCCTCCTATTCCTTCCAGTCTACACTCCCCTCCCCTTTGAACCCTTGGTAACCACTAAGTTTCAAATTTTGAAGAATAAGGTCCATAGTTATATGAATTAATTGTGACAGCTTGACACATTGGTCTGTCTTCTTTTATTAGACACTGTCATTGTTCTCTAGAGACTCTTGCTCCTTTGAGAACATAAAAGGACTCCCTACGATGGGAGTTTAATATTTTCTTGTTTATTGACTGGGTCTCCACTGAGTGAGATAACACCATATGACAAGATGAACATTTTCATATTCCATAGAAACATGCTCCAGGAGCACAATTTTCCCATATCCTCCCACAACAGATGCTTGACACCAGTGACACTCCCCTGACATATTTTCCAAAAATCATACCCACCATTATTAGTTTATTTCTTTTATTTGGATCATTTTTCCCTCTTGTTACTTTCCTTTCTTTCTACATTGCTCATTTGGGCTTCATTTTCTTTTATTCTCATTTTAATTGTCATTTATTTTATTCTAATTTTTCCCTTTTTCTTTCTTCTCTTAGTCCACATTTTTTTATTCTTAATCCATTTTATTTTTTATGTTTTTTCACTATTATTACTTATTTAATTTTTATTTTCTTCCTGGTTCTTGTAAGGTTGCTTTTCCATCTTTTTCTTTACTTTTTCTATTCTTTTCCTATTCTTTTTTCTTAATTTTCTATGTTCTAAATATTTTGGGGGGACATATACAACTACAAGAATATAGAATAAGCAGAATGAAATACCAAAGAGGAAATTTAACACAAAACAAAACAAAATTAAACCTTAGGGTACAAAGAAAAGCTAACCATTGGAATCAGTTCATCAAGATGAACAGATACCTAACACCAGGAAAAATTACAGGTCATACTATGAAACTGGAAGACATGGCCCAATCTAATGAACAAACTGAAAAACAGGAGGAGATGCAGACCATGCAACAGCTATTTGGAATATTGCCTAACTCATTCTATGATGCCAACATTACCAAAACCAAATAAAGATACCACAAGAAAGAAAAATTACAGACCAATTTCTCCAATGAACATAGATGCTAAAATCCTTAACAAAATACTTGCTAATCGCATTCAACAACATATCAAAAGGATTATACACCATGACCACGTGGGTTTCATCCCAGGTATGCAAGGATGGTTCAATATAAGAAAATCAATCAATGTAATACACCACATAAACAAACTGAAAGAAAAAAATCACATGATCATCTCTATAGATGCCGAAAAAGCATTAGACATAATACAGCACTCTTTCCTCATAAAAACACGACAAAAATTAGGAATAGACGGAACCTTTTGGAATATGATATAGGGTATATATGAAAAACCCAAAGCTAACATCATTTTCAACGGTGAAATCCTAAAAGCATTCCCTCTGCGATCGGGAACAAGACAAGGATGTCCACTATCACCACTCCTAATTAACATTGTCTTAGAAGTACTTGCACGAGCACTGAGACAAGAAAAGGACATAAAAGGCATCCAGATGGGAAAAGAAGAAGTAAAAATTTCATTATTTGCAGATGACATGATCCTATACATAGAAAGCCCTGAGAAATAGACAACAAGGCTTCTAGAACTTATAAAGGAGTTCAGTAATGTTGCAGGCTATAAGATCAATGCTCAAAAATCAGTAGCATTTCTGTACACCAATAACCAGCAAACTGAGGAGGAAATCAGGAAAAAAATACCATTTACAATAGTACACAAAAGAATCAAATACCTAGGAATAAATTTAACTAAAGATGTAAAGGACTTATATACAGAAAACTACACAACATTGTTAAAGGAAATCAAAGAAGACTTAAATAAATGGAAAAATATTCCCTGTTCATGGATGGGAAGAATAAACATCATCAAGATGTCTAACTTACCCAAACTAATCTACAGATTTAATGCAATCCCAATAAAAGTCAACACTCTATTTTTTATAAGGAACTGGAAAAACTAACCACAAAATATATTTGGAGAGGAAAAAGGCCCCAAATTGCCAAAGATATATTGAAAAAGAAAAATGAAGTTGGAGGTATCACATTACCTGACTTTAAAACATACTACAAAGCTACAGTAATCAAAACTGTGTGGTATTGGCACAAGGATAGACCTACTGACCAATGGAACCGGATTGATAGTTCTGATATAGATCCTCACATATACAGTCATCTGATATTTGAGAAGGCAACGAAACCCACTCAGTTGGGAGAGAGTGGCCTCTTTAACAAGTGGTGTTTGGAGAACTGGATATCCATATCCAAAAGAATGAGAGAATAATACCATCTAACACCTTATACAAAAATCAACTCAAGATGGATCAAACATCTAGATATAAGAGGCAAAACCATAAAAACCTTGGAAGCTAATGTAGAGAAGCATCTACAGGACCCTGTAATAGGAAATGGTTTCATGAACTTCACAGCCAAAGCACGAGCAACAAGAGAAAAAATTGATAAATAGGATCTCCTCAAAATTAAAAACTTCTGAACCTCTAAGGATGTTATTAAGAAAATAAAAAGGCAACCTACCCAATGGGAAAAAATATTCGGCAACCATATATCTGATAGGAGCCTAATATCCTGCATATATAAAGAAATCCTTCACCTCGAAAATAAAAGGACAAACAACACATATAAAAAATGGGCAAGTGACCTGAAAAGACACTTCTCCAAGGAAGAAATACAAATGGCTAAAAAGCACATGAAAAAATGCTCAACATCACTTGCTATCAGGGAAATGCAAATCAAAACTACAATCAGATACCAACTTACACCCATCAGAATGGCAGCTACTAAAAAAACAGGAGACACTAAATGTTGGAGAGGATGTGGAGGAATAGGAACCCTCATCCACTGCTGGTGGGACTGTGGTATGATCCAGCCACTGTGGAGGACAATTTGGCGCTTGCTCAGAAAACTAGCAATAGATCTTCGGTATGATCCAGCAATTCCACTGCTGGGTATATACCCAGAAGAACTGAAAACAAAAATACAAACAGATATATGCACACCAATGTTCATAGCGGCATTGTTCACCGTTGCCAAAAGTTGGAATCAGCCCCGGCGTCCATCAACAGACGAATGGATAAGCAAAATGGGGTACATACATACAATGGAATATTACTCAGCTGTAAGAAGGAACAAAGTGTTAACACATGGAATAAAGTGGATGAATCTTGAAGACCTTATGTTGAGTGAAGCAAGCCAGGCACTGAAGGATGAAGAGTATATGACCTGACTGATCTGAACTGAGGAATGTGAGCAGTCTCTGAGAACCATTGTCTGAAAGATAGGTTAACAAAGGAGAGTAAGAGAAGAGCAGGCTTTGAGCCATCACCCATATGGACATAATCTATGGTAAAGAGATAGAGTGTGTTTGCATGTTGAGGGATGGGCCAATGAGTGGTGGTGTTCCTGGGTTTGATGGTGAAGCACTTTGGGGGGGGGGGTGTATTAGAAATGCCTGGTTCAAATCCCCAGGGCATGTAACTATGAATCTTGACATTCCATGGGTTGGGAGAGGGGGGTATCACGGGCCCTGGGGGGCTGGGGAGAAGGGAACAGTCAAGATCTAATGGGTTGTTTGGTGGTCATGGGGAAGGTTTTTCATTACCTTACAGTAATGGACACAGGACATGGTAAATATCATCAAAATTATCAAACTGTATCATCTAAATTGTAAACTATACTGTAAATCACTGACAATGTTTAGTTGCTATATTTTCCTATCTGCATAACAGTTATAACAATGCTAACAACCAAAAAAAAGTGGGGGCGGAGTTAATATGGGGTGAGGAAGGGGGCTGGTTTGGTATCTGGGAGTCTCTGGCACTCCGTGTGCGACTTTGCTGTGACCTAAACTTCTTTGAAAATTAAATGAAAAATTGGGAGACAATGGGGATTGAGAGGATGAAGGTGTCATGGCACACCAGACATCCGATAACACAGTGATAAATTGAAGGAAAAAAGGGAAAAAAAGAAAGGAGAAAGGAAAAAAAATGAATATATATATATATATATTAAAGGCATTTCCTTGGCTTTTTTGCCCATTTTTTGAATGTCCCAATCCACTAATTATATTTTATTTTGTTTTGTTCTTTCTTTGATTATTTGTTTTTTTTCCTCCTCTCTTTTATTTTTTTCTCCTGAGTTTCCTTATGTTTGTCTCTTGCATGTATGCTTATCACATTTCTTTCTTTTTCCTAGTAAGTGTATTTGATTATTTTATGGACTAAACGTTCATGGAGGATTTGGATCACAGAAGGGTTACAATGGGCACTGCGGGGGATTATTGGGGTGGGGTTCATGGGAATTGGTTCATCCGAATATACATGAAAGATATACAAAATTATTCAAAGGATCGGGGGATTTTGCATGGTCACGATTTGTGGATAATCACACAATAAATGAGGGAATCTGAATTCCTAGCTTGGAGAGCTCTGCCACAGTCTCCAAGGGAGCAGCAATAGTCCTCTGAGTGTAGGGACAGTGCCAGTCAAAATAGGATGACCCACTGATGTGGTTTTTTTTATTGATGACTACCCTTGTGAGTCTTTGCTCTTGTAAGTGAGACTTAGCCTGCAGTTGTGGGGTGCCTAAGGGTTGCCACCTGAGAGATTCCTTGTTGCTCAAATGTGGCCTCTCTCTAAGCCAAACTCAGCATATGATTGCATTACCTTCCCCCCAACGTGGAATATGACTCCCGGGGATGAGCCTCCCTGGCAATGAGGGATTAATACCAAGTGCCAACTGGCAACACAACTGGAAAATGACCTTGAATAAAAGGGGGAAATGGTAAAGACAAATGAGTTCAAGTGGCTAAGAGACTTCAAAGAGAGTCGGGAGGTCATCCCAGAGGTAATTCTTACGCACACCTCAGTAGGAGCTCATAGAACATCTAAGTGCCTATCACCCCACTCAGTGGGGTTCCTGAGAGCTCCGGAGACACCCTGGTCCTATATAAGGGGGGATAACCCGAGAGACTGATGCCTTATCACTGGGTTCTCTTTTGGAATCTGTGTTCCTGAGAGTGACAGAATTAGACTCAAATAAGTCCTCCTGCACATGGTTCACCAGTCCCTTCAATTCAAACCTTTATGTGATGCTGGAGTTTTTAGGTATACATCCAGAGACTGGAGCCTCCCACCTACCTATGTGCCAGGTGTGCATGAAATCTAGGTGGAGCTGCAACTCCTACCCTACAGCTCAATGGACTCATCCAAGTCACCTGGTGAGGAGACAACGATGGGCAATGGCCATCCCAGGGAATGGAGAGTGCCTGCATATGCAAGCACGATCATCCCACCCACCATATCCATGGTATATAAGTCCTCTCTCACTTGGAGTTGGAGTGGACATCACCATCCCAGGCCCCTCAGGATTGGGGGAAGAAACAGGGACTAGAGTGGACTTGTTGGTATTCTCTTGTTCACATATGGTGATTCTAGCAATGGAAGAAATTATAACAATGCTGTGGAGCCAGTGGCCACTTGACATTTTTGGGGTAGGGAGGGGACGAGCAGTTGAAATACAGTGGCTTCTTTGGGAGTTGGAGGTTGTCCTGAGTACTGTTGTGGCAACAGATGTAGGCCATTTTAAATCAGCACACAACACTCAGAACTGAGTGGGAGAGAGTGTGGTCTACCGTGTGAAATGTGGTGTATGGTTGGTGGCAAGGCTCCAGGATGTGTAAGTTCATTGAGGGTGGTGGGCCCCACTGTGGGAGATGTTTGTGTTTGATGTGATGGGAGGTGTGGGAGGTGGGCAACATGGGAATCCCAGTGGGTTCCGTGTAATATTTTGGGTAATCTAAGGACCTCTTAAAATATATGCATATATATATATATATAAACAACATTTTTGTAAGCAAATACACATATATGCATATATATTTATATATCATTTTGCAAATGTTTGTATGTATTGTGAGAATTTTGATTTTTACCCATATAAAAAAAATAAAATAAAATAAAATAGTGTAGAAAATAGTAAAAAAAAAAAAAAAAAAAAAAAAAAAAAAGATAATATGATGACCAGAGGGCAACAGAAAAATACAAATGACTCTGAGAAACTGGAAAACATGGACCAGTCCAGTGCACAAAAGAAAATCCAGGAAGCAAAGCAGTACATCGAACAACTAATCAAAGCTATCCAAACAAATGTCATGGACCAACTTAAAGAACTGAAGGAAGAGATTAAGGATGTAAAGAAGACACTGGGAGAACATACTTAAAAAATAGCTAACACACCTAAAAAGGTAATGGATATGATGGTGAACAAAGACACAAGTCAAGAAATGAAAAAGACGCTGGACTAACATGGCAGCAGAATTGAACAGGCAGAGGAAAGAATTAGTGATATGGAAGACAATACAGTTGAAATCAAAGAGATTGTAGAAAAGATAGACAAAAAGATAGAAAAAATCCAGTATGGTCCCAGGGAATTAACCGATAATGCAAGACGCACAAACATACGCATTATGGGCATCCCAGAAGGAGAAGAGAAGGGAAAGGGAACAGAAGGAGTGTTGAAGGAAGTTATGGCTGAAAACTTCCCAACTCTATTGAGAGAGATGGATGTGCAGATCCAGGAAGCACAGCGCACCCCAAATAGTATAAATCCCAAGACATATACTTATCAAATTCTCCAATGCTCAAGACAAAGAGAAAATACTGAAGGCAGCAAGAGAAAAGAGAACCATCACATACAAGGGAAGCACAATAATATTAAGTGCTGATTTCTCAAGCTGAAACCATGGAGGCAAGAAGACAGTGGTATGACATAGTCAAAACACTAAAAGAAAAAACTTCCAGCCATGAATCCTATAACCAGCAAAACTGGCATTCAAAAATGATGGAGAGTTCAAAATATTCACAGATAAACAAAGTAGAAGATTATTACCTACTCATTCTATGATGCCAACATTACCCTAATACCAAAACCAAATAAAGATAGCACAAGAAAGGAAAATTACAGACCAATTTCTCTAATGAACCTAGATGCTAAAATCCTTAACAAAATACTTGCTAATCGCATTCAACAACATATCTAAAGAATTATACACCATGACCAAGTGGGTTTCATCCCAGGTATGCAAGGATGGTTCAATATAAGAAAATCAATCAATGTAATACACCACATAAACAAACTGAAAGAAAAAAATCACATGATCATCTCTATAGATGCAGAAAAAGCATTTGACAAAATACAGCACTCTTTCCTCATAAAAACACTAGAAAAGATAGGAATAGATGGAAACATTCTGAAAATGATAAAGGGTATATATGAAAAACCCAAAGCTAACATCATTTTCAATGGTGTAATCCTAAAAGCCTTCCCTCTGATATCGGGAACCAGAGAAGGATGCCCACTATCACCACTCCTATTTAACATTGTCTTAGAAGTACTTGCACGAGCACTGAGACGAGAAAAGGACATAAAATGCATCCAGATAGGAAAAGAAGAAGTAAAAATTTCATAATTTGCAGTTGACATGATCCTATACATAGAAAGCCCTGACAAATCGACAACAAGACCTCTAGAACTTATAAAGGAGTTCAGTAATGTTGCAGGCTATAAGATCAACGATCAAAAATCAGTAGTATTTCTGTACACCAATAACTGGCAAACTGAGGAGGAAATCAGGAAATAAATACCATTTACAATAGTAAACAAAAGAATCAAATACCTAGGAATAAATTTAACTAAAGATGTAAAGGACTTATATACAGAAAACTACACAACACTGTTAAAGGAAATCAAAGAAGTCTTAAATAAATAAAAAAATATTCCCTGTTCATGGATGGGAAGACTAAACATCATCAAGATGTCTATCCTACCCAAACTAATCTACAGATTTAATGCAATCCCAATAAATGTCAACACTATATTTTTTAAGGAACTGGAAAAACTAACCACAAAATATATTTGGAGAGGCAAGAGGCCCTGATTTCCCAAAGATATACTGAAAAAGAAAAATGAAGTTGGAGGTATCACATTACCTGGCTTTAAAACATACTACAAAGCTACAGTGATCAAAACTGCGTGGTATTGGCACAAGGATAGACCTACTGACCCATGGAACCGGATTGAGAGTTCTGATATAGATCCTCGCATATACAGTCATCTGATATTTGACAAGGCAACGAAACCCACTCAGTTGGGAGAGAGTGGCCTCTTTAACAAGTGGTGTTTGGAGAACTGGATATCCATATCCAAAAGAATGAGAGAAGAATGCCATCTCACACCTTATAAAAAAATCAACTCAAGATGGATCAAAGATCTAAATATGAGACAAAGCCATAAAAACCTTGGAAGATAATGTAGGGAAGCATCTAAAGGACCTTGTAACAGGAAATGGTTTCAAGAACTTCACAGCCAAAGCACGAGCAACAAGAGAAAAAATTGATAAATGGGATCTCCTCAAAATTAAAAACTTCTGCACCTCAAATGATGTTATTAAGAAAATAAAAAGGCAACCTACCCAATGGGAAAAAATGTTCGGCAACCTCTGATAGGAGCCTAATATCCTGCATATATAAAGAAATCTTACACTTCGAAAATAAAAGGACAAACAACCCATATAAAAAATGGGCAAGTGACCTGAAAAGACACTTCTCCAAGAAAGAAATACAAGTGGCTAAAATGCACATGAAAAAATGCTCAACATCACTTGTTATCAGGGAAATGCAAATCAAAACTACAATGAGATACCATCTTACACCCATCAGAATGGCAGCTATTAAAAAAACAGGAGACACTAAATGTTAGAGAGGATGTGGAGGAATAGGAACCCTCATCCACTGCTGGTGGGACTGCGGTATGATCCAGCCACTGTGGAGGACAGTTTGGCGGTTCCTCAGAAAACTAGCAATAGATCTTCCATATGATCCAGCAATTCCATTGCTGGGTATATACCCAGAAGAACTGAAAACAAAAATACAAACAGATATATGCACACCAATATTCATAGCGGTATTGTTCACCATTGCCAAAAGTTGGAATCAGCCCCTGTGCCCATCAACAGACGAATGGATAAGCAAAATGTGGTACATACATACAATAGAATATTACTCAGCTGTAAGAAGGAACAAAGTGTTAATACATGGAATAACGTGGATAAATCTTGAAGACCTTATGTTGTTTGAAGCAAGCCAGGCACTGAAGGACGAACAGTATATGACCTGACTGATCTGAACTGAGGAATGTGAGCAGTCTCTGAGAACCATTTTCTGAAAGATAGGTTAACAAAGGAGAGTAAGAGAAGAGCAGTCTTTGAGCCATCACCCATATGGACATAATCTATGGTAAAGGGATAGAGTGTGGTTGCATGTTGGGGGATGGGGCAGATGAGTGGTGGTGTTCCTGGGTTTGGTGGTGCAGCACTGGGGGTATGTGGATTAGGAAGGGCTGGTTCAAATCCCCAGGGTTTGTAACTGTGAATCTTGACATTTCATGCGTTGGGAGAGGGGGGTATCACGGGCTCTGGGGGTTGGGGAGAAGGGAACAGTCAAGATCTAATGGGTTGTTTGGTGGTCATGGGGAAGGTTTTTCATTACCTTACAGTAATGGACACAGGACATGGTAAATATCATCAAAATTATTAAACTGTATCATTTAAATTGTAAACTATACTGTAAATCACTGACAATGTTTAGTTGCTATATTTTGCTATCTGCATAACAGTTATAACAATACTAACAACCAAAAAAAAAAGGGGGTGTAGTTAATATGGGGTGGGGAAGAGGGGGTCGTTTGGTATCTGGGAGTCTCCGGCACTCCTTGTGTGACTTTGCTGTGACCTAAAATTTCTTTGAAAATTAAATGAAAAATTGGGAGACAATGGGGATTGAGAGGAGGAAGGTGTCATGGCACACCAGACATCCGATAACACAGTGATAAAGGGAAGGAAAAAGGGGAAAAAAGAAAAGAGAAAGTAAAAAAGAAAATGAATATATATATATATATATATATAAAAATTTTTACCTTCTCTTTTTTGCCCATTTTTTGAATGTCCCAATCCACTAATTATATTTTATTTTGTTTTGTCCTTTGTTCGATTATTTGTTTTCTTTCCTTCTCTCTCTTTCTTTTTTTTTTCTCCTGAGTTTCCTTATGTTTGTCTCTTGCATGTAAGCTTATCACACTTGTTTGTTTTTCCTAGTAATTGTATTTGAATATTTTATGGACTAAATGTTCATGGAGGATTTAGATCAAAGAAGGGTTACAATGGGTACTGTGGAGGATTATTGGGGGGGTGTCTGGGGGTGGTTTCGTGGGGATTGGTTCATCCGAATATACATGAAAGATATACAAAATCATTCAAAGGATCGGGGGATGGGGCATGGTCACGATGGGTGGATAATCACACAATAAATAAGGGAATCTGAATTCCTAGCCTGGAGAGCTCCGCCACAGTCTCCAAGGGAGCAGCAATAGTCCTCTGAGTGTAGGGACAGTGCCTGTCAAAATAGGATGACCCACTGATGTTTTTTTTTTTTATTGATGGCTACCCTTGTGAGTCTTTGCTCTTGTAAGTGAGACTTAGCCTGCAGTTGTGGGGTGCTTAAGGGTTGCCACCTGAGAGCCTCCTTGTTGCTCAAATGTGGCCTCTCTCTAAGCCAAACTCAGCATATGATTGCATTACCTTCCCCCTAGCGTGGGACATGACTCCCGGGGATGAGCCTCCCTGGCAACGAGGGATTAATACCAAGTGCCAACTGGCAACACAACTGGAAAAAGACCTTGAATAAAAGGGGGAAATGGTAAAGACAAATGAGTTCAAGTGGCTAAGAGACTTCAAAGAGAGTCGGGAGGTCATCCCAGAGGTAACTCTTACGCACACCTCAGTAGGAGCTCATAGAACATCTAAGTGCCTATCACCCCACTCAGTGGGGTTCCTGAGAGCTCCGGAGACACCCTGGTCCTATATAAGGGGGGATAGCCCGAGAGACTGATGCCTTATCAGTGGGTTCTATTTTGGAATCTGTG
>JAKSZT010033739.1:1218264-1229707 GCA_026826555.1 Tolypeutes matacus
AAATAGAGGGCAAGAATCTCTAGAGTACATAGGCAGTACCTAATAAAAGAAAACAGACTAGTATGTTAAGCCCTCAATATTTTATTTTTTTTTATTTTTAAAGTTTTAGATTACATAAATAATACATCAAAAATATAGGAGATTCCCATATATCCCACCCTGTTCCCTTCCCACACTTTCTCACATTAACACCTTCTTTCATTAGTGTGGTACATTTGTTTTAATTGATGAACACATATTTTTTAAAGTCTTTATTCACTTTTTTAAACATTTAATAATTGAAAATATAAACAATTAAAAACTAAAAAAGAAAACACAGTTGAGTAAAAACATACATTTATCAATTAAATGTATTGATACATATAAATATTTTTTGAATCATACAATATGTTACGGAATATATTTGGTTCATAGTAATACAATCATACTGTATTTGTCCTTTTGTGTCTGGCTTGCTTCACTCAGCACAATGTCCTCCAGGTTTGCAGAACACATATTAATGCATGTAACTATGAACTTTATTTTTCCAAAATGGAAACTTAGTTTTTGCCCTAGTTTCTGAGGGGAGGGGAAAGAAAAATACGTGGAACATAGGGCATTTTGTGAGTATTGGAGTTGTTCTGCATGATCTTGCAATGGTGGATAGAGGCCATTATACATTTTTCCAGAACCTGCAAAAATTTACAGTGCAAAAGGTAAACCATAAAGTACATGATGGACCAATGCTATCATGTTTTTTAATCAATTCTAAGAAATGTACCATGTTCAAATAAGATGTTATTTTCAGGGTCAGCTATTGGAAGGGTAATGGGAATCCCTTACATTTTCTATGTGACTTTTCTGTAACATAAAGCTCCTTGGAATATAAAGTAAAATAAAAATAAGATGGTGGGAGAACATACAGAAGAAATTGTCCATATACGTAAAAGATAACAGATCTTATGGTAATGAAAGACAATGCAAATTTTATTTATATATTTATTTATTTAATTTAATTTAATTTATTATTATTATTTTTGTTTTAGGTTGGGAAAGATTTTGGATTGCAGAAGGATTGCAACTGTGACAGGGGAGGATCACTCATACGGGGTCTTGGTGAGGTGATGGGTAGGGAGGGGTTCTGAGACTTTCCTCTATGAAACATGTAGGCATTCTTGTGGTCATGGGATATTGTCTCAGTGGGTAGAGACACACTTATGACCAATGGATAATTGAATCACCATTTGTTGAGTCCTGCTACCTTCTCTAATAGAAAAGAATCACTAGAGTACATGTGCAAGGCCTAGGAAGGAGGGATTATTACCAAACTCCACCTAGTGATGCATTTGGAAAAATACTTAGACCAAAAAGGGGAGAAACTAAATACAAATGAGTTTTTATGACTAAGACATTTCAGTGAGTTGGGAGGTCATTCCAGATGTTATGCTTTTTCATGTCTTTGGAGGATATCACTGACTGTCACAGTAAACAGTGCCTCAGACAGTGGGGCTCCTGAGAGCTCTAGAGACATCTAGACACTATAGGTGGGACAGACAACCCCAGGAAATCATCACCCCATCAGTGGGCCTTACCTAGGAATACATGAGAACCTCTCTTCCCAGTGTTATCATTTATGATTTTCCCACACATGTCCCTTCTGCTCCTTTAATTTAAACCTATAATTAGCACTATACCTGTTAAATATATGTCACAGAGACATATGCATATGAACTGTCTGTTCATATGCCAATTGAGCCTTGAATCTCAGCACAGTTGCAGCAAACAACTACTCTTCAGTTCATTGGATTCACTCGGGACAACTAACAAAAGAATGGTGATGGACAATGCCCATCTCTAAAAACAGAGTATCTACAACTCTAAGCAAGACAATTTCATCCATCTGCCCTAAGGGATCTAAGCCCCCTATCAATCACAAGCAAAGTAGCCATCACCATCCCCAAATCCTCAAGATTGAGGAATAAACAAACATAAGGGAGGAATGATATTATGGACTAAAGTAGACTTATTATTACTCTAGTAATGGAAGAACTTGTAACACTGATATAAAGGCAGTGGGCACCAAAGGTTCTGAGGTGGAGGACAGGGAAGAATTCATGTAACATAGGGCATTTTGGGGACATTGGAATTGTTCTTCATGATATTGTAATGACAGATACAAGACATTATACATTTTGCCAAAGTCTGTAAAATTGTGTAGTGCAAAGTTTAAACTATAATGTAAACTATAGACCATGGTTAGTAGCAATTCTTCTATATGTGTTCATCAATTGTAAAAAAAAAAAAAAAAAAAAAAAAAAAAAACTACCACACTAATGAAAGTTGTTAATGGGGTAAACTGTGGGAAAGTGAGGGGGTGGGTTCTATGGTTATCCTCTATATTTTCAATAAAACATTTATTTAATCTAAAACTTCTTTAAATAAATAAAAAGAAAAGAACTGGTACAGTGATTCATTTGAAGGACAGTGGGTGCTTGGAACATGGAAGGAATGAGTATGAAAATGATCTACTGTCAATCTAGGATATAACTTGAAGTTCTATGTGATATGACTGAGAGCTTAATTTTGGCTCTGAGCAATTAGCACAGAGTTGCAGCAATCAAGACAAAGAAGACAAAGAATAGAATCAAATGTTTAAGGAATAACCACAACTACAATTGCATTCTATTACATTTTAATATATTTTATGTAATGATAATATTATGAAAGTATGGCAGTTGGTAATTTTACATGTCTATTTGGCTTCCTTATGGAGCACAGTTGCTGGGCAAGCAATGGCCAAGATATTTCACTGAAGGTATTTGGTAGAAATCATTAGCATAAACAATCAGTTGAATTTAAGGAAAGTGGATTATCCTTACCTGATATCTAGGAGTTTAAGGATGCAGAGGTGATAATTTCCACTAAATACCATTCATTTTGGTTATTTGGATTGTGCAGAAAACATGTCTCTTTGGGCATGACAGTGGATGATCATAAAATTATCCATGTAGTGACTCCAACTGCAGCAGCTCTTCCATAGGTGGTACCATTTCTTCAGCTAAGGAGCACATTCCCTGGCAACACATGCAGTTTTTGATCTCATGTTTCAACAATATCTGCTAAGAACAGCAACAATATATAGTTTGTTGTCAGATGGCAAAGCCACCAATACACCTTTACTTGCCACCTCAAGATTATATTCATCTGTCTCTCATAATCTAGTCCAAGAGGAACTTGATCAACATCCTTTTCCATAAGAAAGTCCAGTGATCAATTACATCAATCATATTATAATGATTGCACATTGTGAGCAAAAATTAACAGCTACTTTATATTTATTGGTAAGATATTTGAATTTCAGAAGGTTACGAGTGAAGATGACAAAATTCAGGAAATATCCATCTATGTGAAACTTCTAGACATCCAGTGGTGTGACACTTGAAAAGATATCCCTTCTAAAACTAAAGATAAAATTATGCATTTTACCAGTCCTACAACCAAAACTGAGGGATAAAGCCAAGTGGGCCACTTAGGATTTGGGAGACAACATATTCTTCCTGTTAGCTTATTTCTCTGGCTATTTGTGATGTGACCCAAAATGCTGCTAGTTCTACATAGAGACCTAAAAAAGAGATGACTCTGCCAAAGCACAGGCTCCCATGCAATCTTCTCTTCCACTACATACATAGGTATGTAGAATCCTTCAGATTCAATAGGAGAAAATGGCATTGGTAGAGAGAGATGATGTTTGGAGAATAAGACAGTCTTCTTTAAGTGAATCACAACTCAGGCCCTTAGAATTTTGGATGAATGATCTGCCTTCCTTTTGAAAAATAAGATGTTTGGCTACCAATATCTCTTGATAGATAGAGAAGATTAACCATGGACAACCATGCTACCATGTGACCTGAGCTGCCCTTCATGAACTAGGTTTAACTGAGGAAAGCAAGACTGAGTCAAGATTACATGCAGTTCTATGCAATTTGCAGGCAGGCACAACCTGAATGTTGAGAACAGCAGCACTATAGTTCCATTCTGGTACATTCTAAAAGATGAGTTTTAAAGTTAATCAGTCCAGTTATCAGAACTTCAAGCAGTTCATCAAGTTCTTCAAATTGCTTAGAAAGAGTATTTTGTAGGTGTTCATTTGTATACACATTCAAAAGCTATGGCCAATTGTGTAACTGGATTGGTAGATAAATGAAAGGAACACTGTTCGAAAATTGGTGACAAAGCAGTCTGTGAGACAATTATGTAGGTAGACAAAATGAAGAAATTAGTATATGATGTGTATACTCAAAAAAGAGTGAACTCATAAGAGGAGGATTAAAAAAATCAAAGGATTAGGATGACTCATTCTGTGGAAGTGAGTCTGCATCATTCCACAACCAATATTTTCTTTACCCAATTGACTCATGTTAAAGTGGCCAAGGTGACAGTGATGGAAGTTATGTTTGGGTTCAACTTGATGAGCATAAGTGGAATATGGAATGGGTACTGAGAGAAGGTGAGTTTAAATACCAGTTACAGCCATATAAATCAAAGAAATGAGGAATAAAATTGTTTTGAGTAGTTCTTTAATTTGTTCTGAATATGTCTGTGGGCATACTATATCTCTGTTTTGTTGGCATACTATATCTCTGTTTTGTTGTCTAAATTAGCTTCATCCTAGAGCATAAGTTGTATTACCTTTGCATTTGAGTAAGTTAAAGGATATCAAGGATTAGCATGAATATCACACAAGATGTTGAATATTCTTCCTGGAAAAGATTTACTGCATTGGGGATTGTATTCAGAAGAATGTATGATGTTAAAAGGAAATTAGGCTTTATTTTCTATTTGGAGATTAAGTATAATTTAAGGAGATGCATATGGATACAGAACTCACAAGATGTGGACTGTAATTGTGAATTTTAGGTTTCTAATTGACCATGTTATAGTGCCCAGTTTTTTATTGAAACGTGGCCTAGATGTTGCAGTGATGATAGATTGTAAAAGAAATTAGCACCTAAAAACAGTGGGCTTTAAGTTAAAATGATTACTCTTGATAACACAGATTATACTCATCTTATCAGAAAGCCTCAGGAAAACAATCAAATTGTGGTTGCTATAATTAGAAGGAATTCTCCCTCAAGTCTTCATCTTCCATCTCTAAAAGCCTGCTGGTTTCCCTAAGAAATTTGGAATCCAGGCTCAACACATCTCTTACATAATTTTTGTCCTACACAATTCACACTTCTCTAAGAAATTTAGAATTTCCAACACAATCACTTTTGTAATACCATTAAAATATATCATTGATATCCATATTGATATTGATATTTTCTGGTCAATCTGTTTCTCGCTAATAAACACATCTAGACATTAATAAAAACTTAATCAGGTTTTGATGTTTCCTTTTCTAAAAAATGAGATCTATGATTAAATCTTCAGAACATCTCCCACAAGCAAACCCACCTCACATTCCACAAAAACCTTCACCCAAACCCTAGGGTGTTCTTTCTTTCCCTACATTCATGGTGGAGAAATATGGAAGAAATTCTGTTTGTTTTTATTGATTTGATACTACTATTTCTCCTCCAATACCATGTGCCCACTCTTCCTGTTAAACACTGAGCAATTTCATTATGTCCACATGAAATATGGGACAATATATATGACCAATGGTGATTTTCAGTTTTTATATCTCAGCAGCAGGAAATGGGGGCAATCATATGGATATTAAAACCCACAAACACATGAACATAGACTGTTCATTCCTATACTTTAGGAACAAGAGTAATTCCTGACACCAGATACTCCTAGCAGGAATAGCTGTGTTTGTCATGAAAGACATGAAACCTATGTTCTCCACCTCGGATCTTCAACTCCATGGAGACACACAAAAACTACTTTGTTCTGATGCTGATCACACAGTCTTGTATTGAATTCCAATTGATTGATCCTCTGAAGACAGTAAATTATGGCTTTAATAAAAACTTTTCCTTCCATGATGAAGGAAGGATGTGTTTGTGGAAGTGTCAATTGTTTTTCTCCATATAGAATCCAAATTCTTACAGGACTTAAGTATGCTTATAAGTTTCCTATTGGTCAGAATAGTGTTTTAATTTCTTGCATGCAGAGTCATCTGCCCAGGATACTCCCATAACCCAAATAAAAATGACTGCTGTTTATTTAAAATTTAGAAGCAGTGAAGAAGCACACCATGCTATTCTGGAAAATTATTATAGGAAGGACGGATTCTAGCTCTTCAGAGTAGTGTGAATATCCCTTTATTTACTCACATTTTCATATGTTGAATGTTATCATTTCTCACTTCTTTCATCAAGAACATATTCCAAGAACTGAATGAAAAATTGAGTAAATTAACTGTTTTTTTCTCAAGGTAAGCTTATTATCTGCTTGCAAGGGAAAGACATGAAAATCCACTTTTGATTTATTGTTGACTAAAGAAACTATGCACACATATACCTATAAATGTATATATGTATATAAACATAAATATATATATATATAAAATTGACCCAATAATCAAATCCTGTGATAAAATTTATTTTGTACACCTCTAGCTACCTTCTCTTTGAGTCCTTATCCCATTCAGCGTTAGATGATTACCCTTTCCTGTGTAACTATATGGTTTGCACAAATCAGTCATTGTTAAGCTGTTTCTTACTCTTATTTCTGTGTTTCCTTCTAATTAATGCAAAAACAACTTTCTGTGAATTTCTTTGGTTTGGAACTAGAAGGTTCAATAAAATACACAGATGATTATAGTCCTGGAATTCTATTTAATGTATTTAAAGTAAATACAAGTAAAATCTGTCCCTAAAGTGAACCATCAATTGTTATCCCCATGTCCCATACAAGAGGCTGTGCAATACTTAAGGAAATTAAGAAGGTGGAGAAAATGATCTTCACTTTTTCTTCTTTGTAGACTAAGAACCCATTGGTGGAATTTCCCAGTGCATGAGCTTTGAGTTAATATGCAATAAGGTAAAATAGCTTTCCAATTACTTTTATATGCAATGATCTACCAAATGTGAGAATGCAATTCTCTGTTTCTGGTTCTCTTTTATTTGTCTAATAATTTGGATGTCAAGGATTGATATCTTCTGGCAATGATTAGATAGTTAAAATCATCAGATCTTTAGCCAAATATATTGATTAAGTTATTTCCTATATGTCTAGGTTATGAAGTATATGCTCTTCCTGAAAATTGCACCTTTTCTTTAAGCCCATGTGTTTGTTTACCCAGAGAATCACATATCATGGATACTGTGTCCATGCACAAAATCACTACATCTTCTTAAAGAATACTGTTGCTGTCCAGGACAAAAATCAGTGCATCTATCCATTGAATTAGGCTATATATTTGAATTTTATTTAAAAGAATGAAAGTAGATTAACAAATTTAAGATAACACGATGAAATGCTGTATGACAAAACCATCAATGTAAGATGAGTACGTTTTATTAACTATTAGACAAATCAGTCATCATTACAATGACTATTATGAGAAATGAAGAAACATATTTTATGGGGATAAGTGGGTCAGTTAATAAATAAGTTGAATACAGTGCCAACTGTTTATGACTCCAATAATGGATCTTTAAAATACATGAAATAAAAATTGACAGTTTTACAAGGAGTGAAATCTACAATTATAGTTAAATTTTTTCTCCTCAATAATCAATAGAAGATTATAAAAAATTAAATAATAATATAGAAGTTTTGAACAACATTTATCACAACTTGACCTCATTAGCATTGTGGAAATAAATGAAGAACATCCAAATGATGGCAACCAAGGCTATTTATTCAGGAGTTGCCAACTGTATTCAGTCACATTCACTTGTATGTGGCAAGTGTGTCTTCTATCTATTGGTTTAAATTAGCATTTTATATATTTTATCATACCTATTCTCTTAATTATTATTTGCTGCTTTATTAACTTTTTTGTGTTTGTTATAATAATTACAATAAGCATTTTAAAATCATCTAATTCTACCCCTAAATATGTTCAATCACTTCATGTATTTATGGACACCAGGACAGCATATTTCCAAATCCTCCCTTTCCTCCTGTGTACTTGCTTTCATGCAATGTCTTTTATGTATATTATAAACATTCCAATGCCTGGTTATCATTATTATTGCTTTAAATGATTATCTTATAATGCAGTTAAAATTAGAAAATATTAAATTTCACCTCCATTTATTTGTTTTGCACTATTTATATATCTTCAAATTTCTGACATATCAAATATTCATTCTTCCTGCAAAATACCTTTAAGTGTTTATCAACGGGTGGTTAATCTTGAAATAAATTCTCCCAGTTTATGTCTACCTGAGCAATTCCAATTTAATGGCTTTTTTCACTGGGTGTAATATTTCAGGTTGTTTTACTTTTACTTTCCCCACAAAAGTTATCATTCCATCTTGCCTCTATGCTTTTGATGACCAGTCAATTGTAAGTAGTTTTCTTTTTCCACTTTTGGTAGTGCATCATCCAAAGCTAGTGGTTGTCTTCAATATTTATTCTTTGTATATTAGCAGTTTTAGTATAGTATACTTCTCTCTCTCTCTCTCTTTCTGTTTCTCTCACTTTGTGAGTGTGTTTGTTTTTTTCTGAGATTCTTGAATCTGTAATTAGGTGTGTCTCTAAATTTAGAAAATTTGATCAACATTCCATAAAGTGTTTCTTTTCCCTTGTTCCTTATTCTTTTTCTTTTTGGCATTCCAACTACTCTTATATTAAACTATGTGATATAGACCCATAGTGTTGGATGATCTACTCTTTTTTTCTATTTTTATATTTTGCATTGTTTTTCAGCTTATATGATGTATCTTGAATGCAGTTTTTTAAATCTATATTTAATTCTGTGACATGTGTACTAAATCTCCTGAGAAAGGTGTTATTAATTAAAAATCTTGCATTGCTTTTTTATTGCTTATGTCTGTCTTTATTTCCTTTTAATAATTGCCATATTTCTGTTGAAGGTGTTATCCAATCTGGTTATCTCTCTACTCTTTTCATTTCAAGATTTTAATATATATATAAAAGTTACATTAATCTCTTTGTTTTATATTTTATATTTTAGTTTCAAAATTTGGGTCAAGTATTAACCTCATTGTATTGTATTGTCCATTTTGATTGTTCTGTCATCTCCCCCTTCATTTTGCTGAAAAAATATGTTGGATAAGATTGGGGATATTATTGTACTTTTAAATTTTTCTTTATTATTCATTTTTATTACAATGGCCTTTTTCTGCTTATGTGACCACACCCTATTTCTGCAGTGCCTTTTTTGGTGGAGGTTTGTGTGAGTCTAGTCAGAGTTTATTTGGAGTTTATTGTTGATGTGTATATTGTTGAATTTGTTTTCTACTCTGGTGCAAGAAATATTAGTTTCTTCCAGCGATACCTTGTTTTTTCTCCCTTTTTGGCTTGTGATCTGTTACTTGTGCTCTGAGCTGAATTTTGCCCTCATATTTCCAGATGGTTTTTGGTGTGGTGGAGGTTGGACTAAGATGGGGGAGCATTCTCTGATTTCCTGACTGGGCCTTATTCTTAACATGCCTTGTGAAGCTAAGTCTCGGGTGTGTCCACCTATGTGTCCCTTTCCTTGTCCACAGATGAAGTTCTGGAGCTAAAATGAATTACTGCCTCTGCTGATAGAGTGTTATTTTCCCCAACTCTTCCCTCCCACAGCTATGTTGGCTCTCCTTCCATCATCAGCTACTTGTCTTGGTGCCCTTCCCTGGAGATAAAGATTTTATTCCTGAGGGAAGACAGAAGAGGTGGTGAGCATTTTGGGGTAGAATTCATTCACTTCCCAGTTTCTAGAGGATTTACCTGTGTCCATAGGACACAGCAGGTGAAGTACACTATGTCTTCAAATGGACAGTCAGAGAAGTGAGGACATGGCCTTGTATCACTGAGGCACACAGTGAGGAGAAAGCAGTGTAAGCCCAGACTGAAATCTTCCATGCAGAGTTGCCTCCAGAGGGTGGTCAGAACCCAATGCCTCCAGGATCATTAGAGGACAAAGGCAGGGAGGGTGTGTTTTTCATAGGGAGTTTCCTTTAAAGGTCTGCATTTCTGCTTCTCTCTCAGTGAACAGTTGTTCTGACTGTACAGGAGATGGAGTATGGAGGTTGCATGGAGAGTCCAGTAGCTGGGAGCAGAGTGAGTAGCTTTGATGCCCATGGGCTCTGTTGGAACCCACAGGGGTCTGGGAAGGGACTGCAGATGCTGGTCAGCGACAGCAGCCACACTGACCACAACTGTAGCTTAGCCATCCATGACCAGGATGCCTGTCAAGGACAGTTCCAGCTGCCACTTACAACCAACAACACGAATGCTCAGGACCAGAGAGTGGGAGCCACAGTGCAGGGAAGTCAGAAGGAGCCCAGGCCCTCAGCTCTCTGCAGGGCCATCAGGACTGACCCCATGGACATCAAAGGAACACTGAACCCAGGGTCCTGTTTCAGGGGCAGATACAAAGGCATGATCAGGTGTCACTCATAATCATGAAGCCCAGTGGCCAGGACCAGGGGCTGGTAAGGACAGACCTAGGGCCACTGAGCACCAGGGCCAGTTTGAGAGGCAGGTGGAGTGCTAGGACAAGGGAGCTTCCCTGTAGAATCTGGGTTTTCTTCTCATGGCTTCTCCATTCAGCTTTGAGGGAAGGCTCAGGTAGGCTTGGCTTTGCCTCTGCTATGTTTTTTTATAAGATAGAGATTCAGTGGAATTTCATTAAATCACCATTATTTGGGCAATTCCATTGATAAATAAAATCTATAAAGTTATGAAAAACACACAATATGCACATATGTTTATTTACCTGAACTAATTTCAGTAAATTTCAGTGTCATAATGAATTCGCAAAACAGAGAACTATGGAAATAAGTCTTCAGAGAAAAATGCACTTTGACCTTCACCACAGTGTCCTCACATTGACATAATTTACCCACATGTGGTTTTGATTTTGGTCCCTGCCCCTCCCCTCACAACACTACCCCCAATGGACCTTTTTCATGCCTCATGTACCTGATCCTAACCTTGGAACATGCCTTAGAATATTTTCCTTAATCCTGAAATTCTGCCATAAGCACTGGTGTCTTTAGTGTCCAAGGGCAAGTCCTTTACACTTCATATTGTTGGCTCATCCACATGAAATACAGTTAGGGAAAAAGGGTCTTACCATATTTATTGTTAAATCTACAAGTTATATTATTAAATTGGCAATTTGCAATATGCAGTTTTTAAGTTCCCTCCATGATATGATAAAGTAGAAAGAGATATTCAGAGATTAATGGATTTACATCCCTCAATGTTTGGGTAAGAAGATAGAGGGTGAGTAAGGATGGCCTTCCTAAGCTGCTGTGGTGTGACAAGTGAGGGGCAAGAAAAAAGCTTCTTTGGGAGTTGGAGGTTGTCCTGAGTACTGTTGTGGCAATGG
>JAKSZT010033739.1:1269012-1292817 GCA_026826555.1 Tolypeutes matacus
CATGTATCCTAGGCCTTGTTTTGGCTAGGAAAGACAAATTTGGAAAAGTCCTCTTTATTGTTGCCTTCCACCCTGTAATTACCATCCAAACAAAAATGCCTTGAGGGCTTGAGAAAATGAAAGGAGTGTAAGAAAATATAGAGATGGACAACATGAGGCAATTGTCTGCTAGAGTTGATACTAGCAAACCAAACCAACAGCATATTGAAAGAATCAAATACCACAATGAATTGGTATTTATCCCTTGTATGTAAAGTTGTTTCAAAATAAAAAATCAATTACTGTACTATACCACATTAATATAATGAAGGAATAAAAAAGATCATATCAATTGATGAAGAAAAGTCATTTGAAAAATTCCAGGACCGCTTTTTGACAAAATACACTTGGAACACTAGGAATAGAAGGAAACTCCCTCCAATGTTAAAGGGTATATATGAAAAGCACACAGATAACATCATACTTAATGGTGAAAGACTTAAATCTTTCACTTTATGATCTGGTGACCACTGTCACCATTGTTATTCAAAATTGTACTGAATTTATAGACATAGTAATTAGGAAAGAAAATGAAGTATAAGGTTTCCAAATTTGAAAGGAAGAAGCAAAATTTATTAGCAGTTGATATGGTCCTATATACAGAAAATCCTGAATAACTCAAAAGAAAGCTTCTACCACTAATAAATGAATTCAGCCAACCAGAGGAATATATGATCAACAATGAAATATCAATAGTGTTTACATGCACAAGTGATTAACAATTAGAAGAAGAAATCAAGAAAAGATCCCCTCACAATAACAATTAAAAAAATCAAATATCTAGGAATACATCTACTAAGGATGTAAAGAAAAACTACAAAATATTGTTAAAAGAATTCAAAGAAGACATAAATAAATTGAAAAGTATTCATGTTCATGGATTGGGAAACTAAATATTAATATATCAATGCTACCCACAGCAATTTATAGATTCAATGCAATCCCTTTAAAAATTCCAAGAGTCTTCTTTCCAGAAATAAAAAAGCTAACCCTCAAATTTTTATGGAAACATTAAGGGCCCTGAATATCCAAAGAAATCTTGAAAAGGGAAAATTAATTTGGAGAACTCACAATTCCCAATCTTAAAAGTCATCACAAAGCAACAATAAAAAGAAACAAGATGTAAACTGCAAGGAGAGAGGGAGAAGATGAGGGCTTTCCTTGGCAGTTGTAGCTAAAGTTCATGGATTCTTAGAAAATGACACAATGGCAGCCTTTCTTGCCTTTTTTTTTTTTTCTGTGTTGGTTCTGGTGAAGGAGGA
The DNA here is from genome assembly GCA_026826555.1 of Tolypeutes matacus. Lineage (NCBI taxonomy): Eukaryota > Metazoa > Chordata > Mammalia > Cingulata > Chlamyphoridae > Tolypeutes > Tolypeutes matacus. The sequence goes on from JAKSZT010033739.1 coordinate 1,270,314, forward strand.
CATTCCTGCTCTTGAAATTTCCTTATAACTGGGACCAGTTCATGGGAATCTTGACCTGCATTTACCCTCAACTTTGCTGAGGCCTGCAAGTATGTGACCTTCAGCTCTCGTACTAACTGCTGTCCTTCTTCCTGTGTTACCTGTCTCTCATGATCTAGATCTGCTTTTTTACCAATTAAAATAATCAGAAATTCATCACAGTCCTTTATTCTGAGAATCTGACTTTGAAACACATAGATTTCTTCAAAACTGCCTCTATCTGGGACTGAAAAGACCCACAGGAAATCCTGGACATTCCCCATCTACTGTCTTCTCACAGCTCCAAACTCTTCTTGCCTTGCTGTGCACAGAATATCTAGGCGGGCTGCTCTGTCATCTGCCACACACTGCTTTCTATAGGAATCTTCAGTGGTTGGATCACAATCCATTACAAAATAGGACGGGATGAACTGGATGGTGAGCAACGATTTGCCCCCGTGGCCCTTACCAACTCCCACAAGCTGGCAATTCTTCTGGCCAAGGGGACACAGTCCAGCCCAGCCTTGCCCAGCTGAGCCATCGCCGCCAGCCCTAGGCCCGGCCCCAGGGACATGTGCGGCCGGCGGGCTGGGGATGAGCAACCAGGTGGAGAGCCCGGGCTCCAGGAGCTGCCAGGAGGGCTGGGCTATGCATAAGGGGTGCCCTGGGCTGGCCAGCCCCACCCAATGCATGGAGCAGTGACAGGGGGCACCCATCTACCGGTCTTGGCAGTGCCAGCAAAAGGCAGCTTTCAGCACCCTACAGATTGCCGTCTCCTATTAATTTTTTTTATTGGAAAATAAGCATTGTAGAGGATGCAGAGAAATAGGAGCATCCCTTCATTGCTGGGGGCCATGTAAAATGATGCAGCCACTGTGGAAAACAATTTGACAGTTCCTCCAAAAGCTAAGTATTGAACTACCATATGAGTCGATAATCTACTAGGTATATAACCAAAATAATTGGAAGAAAGAACTCACAGATATATAAGATCACTGATGTTCAAAACATTATTCACAACTGTCAACAGATGGAAACAACTCTATTGTCCATTTCATGGTGAATGAATATATAAAATGTGGTGATCCTTCAGCTGTAAAAAGGAATGGAGTCCTTATACATGTGACCAAATGGATAAATGTTTAAGAAAACATGTTCTGTGAAATGTCAGACAGAAAAGGAAAAATATTTTATGATTTGAATAAGCAAACTCACAGAGTCAGAATCTAGTACCAATGGTTGGGGTGGGGATAGAATATGGAAAGTTAAGGCTTAAAATGTACAAGGTTACAATTTGGAATAATAGAAATGTTTTGCTAATGGATGGAGTTGATGGTGGCACAACATTCTGAACGTAATTAGTAACATTGAAATATGTATATCTAGATGTATATGTATCTGAATTTGATTAATAATAAAAATTCTGGACTATATACATAGTATCAGAATAAAAATTTTCAAAAATGCATGGAACTTCACTACACAAACAGTGAATCTGAAGGCAAACTATGGAGTACAGTTAGTTCAATTATTAAAACATGCTATCATTAATTATAACAAATGTTACACATCAGCACCAGATGTTGGTGGTGGGTGGTGTATGGAAATCTTTCTTTTGTCCACAATTTTTCTGTAAACCCACAAATTCTCTAGTAACTAAAAAAATATTTTGTGACAAACTATATGCACAGCAGTTTATCCACCTGAATTAAAGTAATTAATGCCAACCTCACCATGCATTCACCAAATAGGACATGTGGAAACATCCAAACCATGAAAAATTACCTTTGGCATTCAGCACAGTGTTCCCACAATGAGAAATTATTCCACATGTGGATTCCAGAGTTGTACCACCCTACACAGCATCTCTGATGAAGGACTACCTGAAAGCTTAAAACAAGTTCTTACCCTACACAAGGATTTGGTAGGAGCAGTGACATAAACACGTTTATTTCTCAGGCACTTTAGCAGGACCTCTTCTTTTCTGCACATAAGTGTAGATTAGTATGCAGGAAACAGTGAGTTCCAGTAATAACAATATTACTCAATAACCAGATTATAGCTGAGCTCTGGAGATTCCTGGGGGTAGAAGCACTGCTGGGAGAGGTGGGGTTCCCCAATGATCTCCCCTCTAGACCAGAACCCAGGAAAGCTATGAATGCATGGAGAAGTTATTCAGATGTGTGCTGAGTGCTGTATAAGATAAAATCAGTCTTCAATGTTATGAAAATTCATTATTACTGAATACCAACACCATACACATCATAGTGGAAGGGTCATTAACCCTTGTGTTCCCATGGCATCCCAGTGGTAGGTACACACATTCCCATTCTATAGGTGAGGAAACATCTGGGAATAGTCCAATGATCTGCCCAAGATCATGCAGCTCTTAGTGTTGAGTTGTAGGCGACCCCATGTCTGTGTTCTGTGGGGTATCTTGATTTGTAAAACATGTACCATCACCATATTCTTACATGTGGTTCTGAGAATGATTTTAAGATAAGGAAATTAGGTGTGCTCTCATATAATATGCTTATAACAGAGGAGAGAGTGGCCACATTACACATTTACTTATTTCTGGACTTCCTGTGCATTCAGAGTTTATTTTTGCATAATCAAATCTCTACCTTGGGGTACAGGCTGTTTTTCTGACCTGAGTTCCAGTCCCCTGGAATCTCAGGAGGAGTGGATCAGACTCTTCCTCCAAGTTCTGTAGCAGGGACTGAGACTTTACCTGGCCCTTTACTGCTGTATATGTGCAGTATTCTTCATGCAAATAACTCTTTTATTTTCCAGATTAGATTTTAGATTATAGGGAAGCACCCCCATATTCTGTGCTGAATTTACCAAGAGTCATGTATTTGTCCCAGGAAATCTGGAGATTACTGGGGATATTCTGTTTTGTCATTATTTCCCCCTGTGAGTGTGTCAGTGATATCCAAATTTGATCACTAAATGAGTTGTCTGATATTTTGCACTATTGTTAGTTTATCTATCACCCATTGTCCTGTTCCAGTTGTAATTGATGGATAGTCTAGGAGAGGTAATGCTTTCAGAGACCCTGTCTTCCCCATGCATTCTCTCTGGTTGGTCCATTAAAACTACTAGATATAACTGTTATTGCCAGCTACTAGAAAAGTATAGAGGGAAATAGGTATTTATGGGGTAAAAAATACAACTCATCCTTCCTGAACTGCAGCTCTATCTCCAGAATCATGTACAATAAGCACTTTTCCTGTAGCTGAGCTCCATTATTTCCATACTTTGATGTGGAAGATGGTGAGATGGAAGGCAGTAGGAGCTCAGGCATGGATTTACCATTTCAGAGTGTGCATTCAGGACCCATCAAGTTCAGGAATCCAGAAGCAGGAGACAATGCAAAGAGGCATATAAAATATTTGTTCCCATGATTTTGGGTTTTCCTTGCAACTCAGGTGCCCATGTGAATTTTCTATTTACTTATTTAAGAATTTCATAATTTGATCAACTGTCTCTTTCAGAATGTTCCTGCCATGGAGTTTATAAAGTTTTTACCTAATGTATGAAAATATGTTAACCTAAAATATTTCTAGATTTGAAGTAAAAAAATATGTGGCCTTTAGGGAACAGGAACACAAGGCCCATACAGGCAGAAATTGAAAAATAAAATAAGTATTCATAAATGTGACATCAAATATAATCTAAAGCTTCTTTAAAAATAAAAATAAACTTTAAATAAGTATTCATTAGAAATCATACATGTGAAATCCAAGATGTTGGATTCACTGGCATAAACAAATATTTCAAATAAATAAAATAAAATTTGTGTAATGTATTACATACAACAGTGGTATCTCACTAAGTAAAGAATAGCTAGAAATAGATGCAAATTATAAAAATGTGCAAATTATTCTTAAGTTGTAAAATACAATAAAAACAATAACTGAAATGTATAAAAATTACAGGTATAGAGAATATGTGGGTACTCAGAAGAATCATTGAACATGAACATAGCTCAATTGGAAATATCAACTCTGAGAAATAGAAAGACAATAGAATTTAGATAAATTTTAGGTTTCAGGAATGGAGTGATTTGGTAAAGTCTATGATGTTGGCAACTCAGAGATTTTTCTGTCTGCAGGTGTCCTTAGGAGTCTGCCCAGAACTGGTGCCATCCTTAGAGGTCCCTCACAAGTTCCATGTATTCTTCATCACAACAAGCAGATACAGCTGAAATAGGTCTTGAAGCCCTGATGGAAGGACACATATGTAATGATGCACACACATACAGCAACCCATCCCTCAAGAGCTGCAGACCCAAATGAGAGACACATCCAAAAACTAGTTCTTACTGAAGCCAAGTTCTGTTACTGCTGATCACACAACTGTGTATCAATGTGTGAGGATCACTGAGATGGGGAGTCCATCTCACTCCAGACTTAAACCTCCCCCTCAGGAAAGACAGGAAGGGGCTGGGCTGCAGGGGGTTCAGGACCCACAAAATTAGGCCCCAGGTTAAAGCAGATGATGAGGAGTCTGGGGAGTAATTTTCTGTCACAATTTGGAATATCATATCCCTGGGTTCAAAATATTCCCCAAGAGACCTCCAAATATCCTCCTAAATGACTGTTATGGCTGATGTGACTTCACACACAGTATTGTAAAGAAGACACTTGAGGAAAAGCATCACTAGTAATTGGAATTTCTGACAAAAGGTGATGAACCTGAGGATGCTGCCTCTTGGTCAGGGTCAAAACCAGATGGACATTTTAATTTAATTTCAAGAGAATGGAACTCTGCTACGGTGTTGAGGGAAGTGATGCATCTTTTGGAACAAGGCCTGCCCCATCCCCTTCTCCAATGTGTTCTTGGGCACTGGGTTTCCCCTGCTGGGGTCACTGCTACCACCCTCAACTCTATGATATGTATTTCTCAACATCTTAGTGTGAAGTGAGGAGGCTTAAACTGCTCAACATTTCACTATCCTTCTGAGGCTCCAGGGATCATATAATTGCTGATGTTTCACTTCAAAGACTCTCATTCTTACTCTGTTTCTATTAAGGAAGGTTGGTTCATATTGTATAATTACATGCTGAGTACATTATATAATCACCTAAAGATATCAATTAATTGATTAGAATAGAGCATGTGCATTGGTTAAGACAATATTAATACTCATTGGTATATGTAGTTAGAGGGAACTGATGGTTTTCTTTTTCTGTAAATCTATATTGTTTATTTAGTGCTGAATTAAATTATATTCATCTACTTTGAAGAAAGACAGCTGTGGATGATAGTTGTGTTATCAGAAGTTGATGATATGAATAGAAGAAAAGATACCCTCATTTCACAGGAGCAGGCTGGGTCTCATAGTCTAAGCCTCTAAAGAATGCAGTTTGTATATCTGTTTTAATATCCTCAAGGAGTCCTTTGAAATTAAAGTCTTTCTACTCCTATGAAATTTAAAGGATTAGAATAATTGATGATCTCCTGAAAAGTTTTTCAGGCACAGAAAACTATAGTAAGCCTCCTACTCTTAGACCAGTGAATGGAGCATGCTTGTGCAAGCATACCCATGTCATTTCTGCATCCTGCCAACTGGAGGAGACCCTTTTCCCATTCCTTTATGCTTATATAGGATCATAAACCATGGTGACTGTCTTAGATTTTAGACATGGGTCTATGGGTATGGTTTTGATAGTACATGTTTGACAGGAATAGATGTTCCTTGTCTCCTTACAATAGCCAAAGTTGTAGCAGTCCAATTTTCATCACTAGATGAATGGATCAACAAATTGATACTCACAGTGGAATATCATTCACTTGTACAAAAGAAAGATTCTTGCTATAACAGGGATAAACTTTGAAATGTATTTTTTAATTAAATAGTCCAAATATCAAAGGAAAAGTATTGTATGATTTTACTTACATAGAATGCCCAGACTTTGCAAATTCATAGACACAGGAGGTAGATTAGAGGTTACCAGATTCAGGATCCAATAGTGACTTAATTCTTAATGGGTACATTCTGTTTGATGAGATTTGATTTTTGTCAATGTTTGTTGGTGCATCTTGAACAAAATTGCAAATTTAATGAATATCCTTCAATTGTACACATGAAAGTAATTAAAGTGAGAATTTTTCATTGTATGTATATCATGGAAATAATTGATTTTGGTACAAAATAGAAATGAATATCGATACTCACTATCATGTGTTTGAACCTTGAAAACAACATGAAACCTGAAAGAAGCCAGCCATGAATTTCAACATAATATATGATTCCTGTCATATTAAAGACAAAAATAAGGAAATCTATAGGTATAAAAAGTAGATTTATTGTTTATTAAGGCTACATGGGAGGTAGAAAGAAAGGGGGATGTTTGGTAGGGTGTATGGTTTTTCTTTGGGAGTTGATAATATTCTAATATTGACTCTGGCGATGTTAGCCCATATTTTTAATAAAACAATAGAGGATGAATTATATTATTTAAGTGGGTGAACTTTATGGTATATAATTTATATCTTAATAAAACTATTTTTTAAAAAAAGAATATTAATTTTCCCTGATGAGAAGGGAAATGATAGGATACAGAAATATACAGTAATGAGGGAAAGCTTTGGAGAGTTCACTATTGGGATGGTGGTGATGGCTACAAATGTGTACAAAGATGCAAATACTCACCAAATGTTACACTTAAATATCTGATGATTATCATATGTCAATTATACTTCAATAGTGATGATACAAATAAAAAATGGATAGACAAATAGGATGGAGCGATAGAGACATAGATCATAAACTGAATTGATAGAGAGTACTTCAAATACATCTGTTGACCATTTGTTCTCTCTACATTCTTAAGGTAATCACTAAGTTCACAGCAACATCAGCAATGTTCTCATTACAAAAAGATAGATGTTACATATCTAGACATGCTCCACTCTCCCCAAGTTAGTTCAGTGGAACTGTAGTCTAGTGGTGATAAACACAGACTGGACTCCAATGTTCACTATCTACAGCATTAGACCTTAGACATGTTAGCCCACCTTTCTAACTTTCTGTTTGAAATTTAACATCAGTAAAATGGAGGGGACACTGTTATCTTCTTCACAAAGTTTCTGTACATATGTAAAAATGAAATAAGATCAAGTGTTCTAATTGTTAATCCAACACAATCAAATAATAATATTGATTCAAATGTTGTCATTTCCTCCCAGATAACCCAGGGTGCCCACACTTGTTCTAGGGCACTTCCCACTTCCAAGATTCCACCCCAAGTGCTTCCTGTATATTAGGAGGACTTGCAAGTAGTTTCAGCAGCTCCATTGTGGCACATCCTAAAAAGATAGTGTCAATCGAATCACTGCACGTATCAGGATATCAAGCAGTTCAACTGGTTATGCAAATTGCTTGGAAAGATTAATGGCTAGCAGTGTATTTGTATATACATTCATGAGGTGTGGCCAATGGTTTGGCTGGATTGTTAGGTACTTGGAAGGAACTCTTTTGGGAAATCAGTGACAAAGAAGTCTGCATGAGAACTATGGGGATAGATATTTCTAAATGTTCAAAATGAAGTAATCAGTATCCTAAGTGAATGCTAAAGAAAGAGGGATCTCATCAGAGGATTTTAAAAATCAAATGATTAAGATGACCCATTCTGGGTACAGGAGTCTGCTTAATTGCACAAACAATGATTTTTTTTTACCCAAATAACTCCTGATCAATGAGATCAAGGTGGCTGCAATGGAAGTTATGTAAGAGCTCAGCTTGGTGAGAGCAAATGAAATATTGATAGAGTAGCGAAAAAATATAATTTTAAAAAGCAGTTACAACTATATAAATCAGAGAAATGAGCAATAAAATTGTTTTGAGTAATTCTTTCTTAATATGTTGTGAATGTTTGTGTGTATTTTATATCTCTGTTTTCTTGCCTCTATTACCATCATCACAGAGCATAAATTGTATTAAATTTGCATCAGAATATTTAAGTTAAAGGGTATCAAGGATAGTCATGGATACGTTCCAAGATATTGAATCTTCATCTGTGGAAAGAGTTAGTGTATTGCAGAGAGTACACAGAAGAAAGGATCAAGTTAAAAGGAAATTTGACATTTTGTTGACTTTATTTGGAGACTAAACATGATTAGGAAATGCATAGTGGTACAGAGTTGATAATGGGTGGATTGTACTTGTTAATTTTAGGTGACTAATTGACTAGGTTATTCTGCCCAGTGTTTACTCAAACATAGCCTAGATGTTGCTGTGATGATATATCATAGAAGAGATTAGCACCTAAAAACAGTGGACATTAAGTTAAAGAGATTACCACTGATAATGGGGGTCACCCTCATCCTCTCAGAAAGCCTCAGGAAAGCAAATAAACTAGTAAACAAACTGTGATTTCCATAAGTAGAAGAAATTCTCCCTCAAGTCTAAAATTATGGAGGAAATTCTGTTTGCTCCCACAGATTTGAACTACTGTGTCTCCTCCAATACTAGGTGCCCACCCTTTTTGTGAGCACTGAGTGATTTCATATATGTCATCCTGAAGTATGTGATCAGTATGGGTGACCAATGATAATTTTTATTTTTTCTATCTCAGCAGCAGGGAATGTGATCGATCAGTCAGGTGGAGATTAATCCCCACACAAACATGGACCTGACTGTTCAGATCTGGACTTTAAGAACAAGAATAACACCTGACACCAGGTTCCCTTAGCAGTAATGGCTGTGTTTATCATGAAAGATATGACCTACGTTTTCCACACCAGATCAACACTATGGAGACATGCAGATTCTACTTCATTCTGATGCTCATCACACAGTCATGAATTGAATTTCAATTGACCCTCTGAGGGACAGAAAAATGTGGCCTCTAATAAGAACTTTTCTTTCCATGATGAAGGAAAGATGTGCCTATGAAGGTCTGATTGGATTTTGTTCATAATGAATCCACCTCCTTACAGGACAATAAGTATGCTGACAACTTTCCTGTTGCCATAACAGAGGCTTAAGTTCCTGCACAGAGAACAAACTGCCCGTGAGAGTTAATAAGCTCAAAGAAGAGGACTGCTTCTTTTTTAAAAGTTACAAGCACTAAAGAATGAGTATGCTTTTTTGAATAAATTATTATAAGAAAGATAGAATCTAGCTCTCCAAATAGTGTGAATGTTTCTTTATTTATTATCCTATTGTCACATGTTATATTGTTCCTATTTCTCATTTATTTCATCAAGAACATTTACCAAGAACTGAAAGAGAAAAGAGTAAAATGTGTTTTTTTCCAGGTAAGCTTATAAACAGCTTGCAGAGGAGAGATGAAAAATCTTCTTTTTAAAAAAGATTTATTTATTTACTTTATTTATTCCTCCTACCCCAGATGATTCTCTTGTCTGTCTGCTCATTGTTTGTTTAGCTTCTCCAGGAGGTACTGGGAACTGAATCCAGGACTTTCCATATGAGAAGTGAATGGTGTCTGCTGGCTTGTGGCATCTGCTTGTGTCAATGTCTAGTTCCTTGTGGTGAGGGTGGCATCGGATTGTCTTCTTTTATTTTTTTTCCCAAATTTTGTGACATATGTATTAATTTCCTGATGAAGGTAATTTACCTGTATCCATAGAATACTGGTTGCAATGGAAATTAGTATGCATAGTCTGCTAATGAGCAGTCTGAGAGTTAGGACACAGCCATATATTATTGGCTGAGGCACACAATGAAGGAAAGTCAGAGTGAGCCCAAATTGAAAGCTTCCATTCAGTGTGGCCTCTAGGGGTCTCTCAGGACAACACAGCTCCAGGACCATTTGCAGACAAAGGCAGGGGAGGGTGTGATTTTCATAAGGAATTTCCTTTAAGGGTCTGCATGTCCCATTCTCTCCCAGTGAACAGTTGTTCTCCCCATTGACTGGTGTCCCTGAGGATGCATGGACATTTCAACAGCTGAGAGCAGAATAAGAGGTTTGGATGCACATGGGCTCTGTTGGAACCCAGAGGGATTTGGCAAGGGGTTGCAGATGCTTGCCAGCTATAGCAGCCATACTGACCACAACTCTAGCTCAGCCATCCATGACCAGGATGCCTGTCAAGGACAGTTCCAGCTGCCACCTATATCCAATAACCTGGATGCTCAGGATCAGATGGTGGGACCCATAGTAACAGGGAAGCCAGAAGGAGCCCAGCCCCTCAGCTCCCTGTAGGGCCAGCAGGACTGACCCCTGGGGCATGTAAGCAGCACTAAGCCCAGGGGTCTGCTTCAGGGGTGGAGGCATAGGCAGGGTCAGGAGTCACTCAGGACCATGGCATCCAGGGGCCAGGACCAGGGTCAGATGAGGAGAGACCTAGGTCCATTGAGCACCAGGGCCAGGTTGAGAGGCAGGTGGATTGGAAGGATAAGGGAGCTTCCCTGCAGCATCTGGACTTTCTTCTCATGGCTTCTCTGTTCAGCTTCATGTGAAGATTCAGTTAGGCTGGGTCTTGCCTCTGCTATGTTTTCTTAGGATAGAGATTCAGCAGAATTTCATTAAATCATCTTTATTTGGGTAATTCCATTGATAAATGAAATCTATAAAGTTATGTGAAACAAACAATATGCACAGATGTTAATTAATCAAATGTCAGTGTCACAGTGAAATCTGAAAATAGGGAGATGTGGAAATAAGTCTTCAATGAAAAATATACTTTGGTCTTCAGCAAAGTGTCCTCACAGTGACATAATTTACTCCACATGTGGATTTGATTTCCCTCCCTGCACTTCCCCTCACAGTACTTCCACCCACAGATTTTCTCAATGCCTCATCCACCCAGTCCTAAACTTCATCCTGAAATTCTATCATAATCATTGGTGACTTTAGTGTCCAGGACAAGTCCTTTTGACCACATATTACTGTCGCTCCCATGGTGACAGGGTTAGGAATGAATGTCTTACCATATTTATTATTTAATCTACACCTGATATCATTAAATTGGCAGTTTGCAATATGTTATATTCAAATTTCCTTCATGATACATACATATATACAGTGATTGGGGTACTGGCACAATGGCTATATTTCCAAAGCCATCCTTGATCCTTGGTTGCATCTGAATCCCTGACCAACTCATTCAGCACATTTCCTGCCTGAAAGTAAAGGAACCTGGTCTTGGTGAGTGGGTATCCAAGAGAGATGACTGTTTTCTCTGAGGGCTCAACCAGCATACTACTCCCAAGGTGTCCATAAGTCAAGGACCATTCCTATACCCTTTCATTTTATATAGAGGTATCTTCCAAATGCATATCACCACATGGGCAGACAGATGAAACTACAGCACAGATTTTCTTAAATTTAGATTCCTTCTATGTCAAGAAATACATTTTCCAGGTCTCATGGACTTCACCCAAAAGAACATGAAAGCATTGTGGCCCTTCCTTTTTCTGGTGGCAGTTCCCAGATGTGAGTGTCTCAGGGATTCAGACATGAAGGTCATGGGGATGATGCATCTGAGCACAGGACTCAATGTTTTCCTTGTCCTCAGATGTCCTGTCCCAGGTTCAGCTCCAGGAGTCAGTACCTGGCCTGGTGAAGTCCTTGCAGACCATGTCCCTCCCCTGAAAAGCCTCTGGAATCTCTTTAACCAGCAATCATTTGGGCAGGGTGTGCCAGACTCCAAGAAAGGGGATGGAGTGGGTAGGCAGGATAATTAGTAGTAGAAGCACAAACTATAACCCTACACTTCAGTCCTGACTCACCAGGAACACCTCCAAGAATGAAGTTTATTTGAAGCTGAGTGGCCTGAGAGTTGAGGACACAGTCATGTGTTACTGTGCAAGAGACACAGTGAGAGGAAGTCAGGGTGAGCCTAAACAAAAACTGATTCTCATGGCACAGGAAGGAGCTTGGCTGCATCAGGCTCTAGAGAACACCAGGTTATACCCAGGGACTAATCCCAGGAGCAGGTGCAGAGAGGGGCTGGGGAGGAGTTTCCTTCATATGCCAGATTCAACTCAAAACTTTTATGTTATTAATTCTGTGTATAAATACCGATGTACATACATAACATTTTAACATTATATGTCATATGTGAGGCAGGTAAGGTTACCATAAAGAATTTCTCACAATCCCAATTCTCCCTGCACAACCATAGGCTTCTGAAGGCAGAGCTTACCTGACAGAACTCACAGGGATGCAGACCTACTCAGATGTGTGCTTGGACCTCATATTCCAGCATATCCTGGGAAGCTGAGCGTGATTCAACTGCCTCCACCTTGCTCCACATCTTGGTGTGGGAAACAGTTTTCTCAAGGTACATCTTGTGTCTAAGGAGTGAATGTTCTTGTTTCCGATTGTGCAGGGCCAAGTGCACATATAGGTTCCAGGCCAAGGGCAAACACACCCTTCCTGATCACAACTATCCCCTGAAGCACACCTGGCTCCATACCTGTTGTAATCTCTTAAGTTTCCTGGGGAAAAGCAGGGATATGAGAAAATGGACAGTGTTGTGAATAATATTCAAGTTGCCCCTGTGCCTTCTCCTAATGGAACATTTGCCCTATCATGTATTACTGCACCCTCCTTAGTGTACAGTATATTTTTCCCATTTGTTTCCCCCCAAACTGCATTGATTTTTCACCAGTGTCTTCTACTGCTTATTTCAAAGTCCTTCATCTCCATATTAAGGCTTTCATTCCTCATCAAGGAGAGTGGAAGTGGTTCTGGCCATACTTTCCATGATGACATCTGTTTCTTCCCTCTTTCTATTTGATCCCCACAGTGGAATAGAATACTGGCTTTGTATGTTTTCCATGTGCAGGTGAACTCTTTGTTCAGTAGTGGAGCTAGGGATGTGGTTGTGGTTGAATTTTTTCAGTAGATGCTGGCCCTCTCCCCATGCACCACTCAGGGAGGGGAGTTCTGTTTGCTTTGCATGTTTCATGCTGACATTTGTGTGTGTGTTTGTATTCTCCTTAATTCTGCAGGAAAATAATACAATACAGTAGTAATCTGGACCCTGGGAGAGACTCACTTTAGCAAATTTACCAATACTTAAATTCAATTTTATCAAAATTAATAACTGGTGATTTAAGAGAATCATCATTAAGATTATAAAAATAGGACCCATCAAATGGGGGATAACATTTATAAACCACACATCTAATAATGGCCTTGAATATAGAATATGTTAATTACTTAAATCTCAACAAAAATGGCACAAAGAAGATTTACAAATGGTTATTAAAGAAATGAAAAATTGTGTTGCATGATTTGTTATCATGGAAATAAAAATCAAAACTACAATGCAATATCATTTAATATCCACAAGGAGAGGTAGAATCAAAAATTAGAGTAGCGACAAATATTTTAGAGGATGTGGAGAAATAGGATCCCTATTACAAAGCTGGTGGGAATGCTAAATAACCCTCTTTGAAAAACAGACCTGCAGGTCCTGAAATTATTAAATAAAAAAATTATCATATGAACCTATTGTTCCACTGCTAGGTATATATCTGAAAATATTGAAAACAGGTATTTAAATATATATTTGTATACTAAAGTTCATAGCATCATTTACAATAGCCAAAAGTTGTAGACAATACAAATTTCCATCAACAGATGAATGGGTAAACAAATGGAAAAACACAAAGGAATATCAGTCACTTGCACAAAGGGAAGACACATGCTATAACAGGGATGAACTCTGAAATGTGTTTCATAATTAAACAGGCAAAATTCAAAATTAAACATAGCACATGATTTCACTTATGTGGAATGCCAAGAATGTGCAAATTCATAGATTTAGGAAGGAGAATAGAGGTTAACAGATTCATGATTGAATCAGGAGGGAATTGTTACTAGGCACAGGCATTCTGTAAAATGTGATGAAAAATTTTGGTCATGTTTGGTGGTGTTTCTTGCACAAAATTGTGAATTTAATGAGTATCCCACAACTGTACAAATGAAAGTGGTTAAAGTGAGAATTTTTTGTTTTACATATGTCACCCAAATAATCTATTTTATTACAAAATAGAAATAAAGTATTGATATTCACTGCCACATGGTTGAACCTTGAAAAAATATGATAACCAAAAGAAATCAGGCATGAATTACAATATAATTTATTTCCTTTTATATTAATGCCAATAATAGTGATAACTGTAGAGATAAAAAGTAGATTTATTGTTTATTGTTGCTAAATGGGAGGTAGAAGAATAGGAAGATGTTTGGGAGAGGGTAGGTTTATTCTGTATTAGTTAATCAAGGCATTCTAACATTGACCTTGGTGATGGTAGCACATATTTTTGTATAAAATAATAACCATCAAATTTTATGCTTTAAATGGATGGGCTTTATGGTATATAGTTTATACCTTAATAAAACTATTTTTTAAAAAGGAAACTAATTGTTACCTGCAGAGAAAAAAAAGGTGGGAGGCAGAAATAATAGAATAATGAGTGAAAACATTTGGAAGTTCATTATTGTGGCGGTGATGATGGTCACACATGTATATGTATATATAAATACCAAATGTTACACTTAAATGTAATAATTATCATATATCAATTATGAGTCATTAAAGCTGACACAAATAAACAAATGGATAGATTTGAATAGGATGGAGAGATAGAGAGATAAATCTTGACATGTGAAGTGCCAAAATGGACTTTGAATACATCTGTTGAACACTGGTTCTCTCTACATTCCTTAGGCCAACAATAAGAACACAGAAACATCACACAATGGTCTCGTTATACAAAAGGGGGATGCTACAAATCTATTTGGGCATGCCCCACTCTGTCCTCTAGTTGGTTCAGGGGAACCATGGAGTCTAGTGGTGAGGAACACAGGCCAGACACTGGGGCTCACTATCAGCAGACATGCTTTGGGCACATTGTCCAAGCATTCTAAAATTCCTTTTAAAATTTCAAACACTGATTCAAAAAAAAAGTCCTTAAAGCAATAAAATCAGAAATGTAAACTAATAAAAAGCTTACAAACAGCCAGGCCAAAAAATAAAAATATGATTCAAGTTAATGAGCTTTGCTTCAGTTGGTGTGTCTTAAACTCTTTTTGTGTTTGTGTGTTTGTTCAGTATCAATGTATATTTTGTTACCTTCAGATGGTAATATTAAATTAATAAATGAAAAGTTTTAAAAGAGCTCTACCCCAATGACCAAAAATTTAAATAAGCACTTATATTAATAAATAAGAATGGATACTAATAAAATAAATTAGCACTATATGTGTTAAATCTTTAAAATGATGAAAAATTGTAAGTTTTGACTAATGAAGTTACTACAAACCTCTTCAAAAAATTGTTTTTGCCTAAATTAAAATGAATTGTTATTTTTCTTAGAATGGAATGAAGAATGTGAAACTTAAATAGACATTGAAAATAGTGAAAAGTTTGTGGAAGTTTAAATAAGTTTGTTCAAGAAAGTGTGTTTTGTCTTAAAATAATATGGCTGTTTTTCATAAAGCAGAATGAAAGTATGTAAGACAAAACTTGAATGCATATGGCAAGTTCTAGAAAGTATTGTAGGAGGTAACATTAAATAAGAAAATGTGCTCTGTAAAGGCAAAATTTGTCTTAAGATGAAATAATTATGGTCTATGTGATTATAAATAATTATCTTTGTAAAAGCACTGTTTAAACTGAAACATTTAAATAACTAACTCCAGAAAATCATTATTAAACAGAAACTGAATTGATGCTAATAACAAAAAATAACTTCTTGACAGAAAAACCTGCCACAAGCCACCTCAATCTGCAAATTAAAGTGGTGGTAAAGAGAAGATAATCTTGATTCCATAAAATAATGAAAAGAGTAGCTTTTCCTGTACTGCTAAAATAAAATACCTGTTAGTTAATGTGATCATGATAATTGTATGTTCTAGAAATTGTATGTTCTTAGAAATTGTTTACTTTAAAACAATTTCTAAATTCATTTTGGTAACTTTTGTATGAAAAATATAAGAAATGTGTTTTTATTATTAAGAAAAAGAAAGTAATATTGTTCTAGTATAAAATCACTGATTATTAAGGAAGAAAAAATTGTCAGGCAAAACCTGAATAAATACAGAAAGTACAAAAAGTTCATGGAAAAGAAATTTTGTGTTTAAAGTTAAGGAAAATTTATTGGGTCTATCTATAAATTTTTAAAAGCTGTAGTATCAAATAATATACTAATGCAAAATTAATTTTTTTTCTTTCTCTGTTATAGTAACAAAGTTTCTTAAATCATTGGTCTGTTTTAATAAAAGTTTATAAAGAGTTTAAAAGTTTCACATCTGTAAAATGGAGGTGAGACTGATATCTTCTTCACAAAGCTTATGTATTTGGGTATAAATGAAATAAGATCAAAGATTCTAAGTGTTTAGTACAGTACAATTAAATAATATTAATATTGTCCCAAATGTTGTTATTGCCACCCAACTACCCCAGGACATTCATACCTGCTCTGGGTCACTTCCTTTTTCCAAGTCTACACCTGAGAGCTATCAGTATAGCAGGAGGACTTGCAAATAGTTTCCCTCACTTTGCTGATATTAACCTGCCCAGTCCTGATCCTGCAGCTCTGGGACAGGTGCCCCAGCCCAGGGATTCCCAGGGGTTCTGATTTGGTGATCAGGACAGAACACAGTTGAAGAATATGGATATTTTCCTGAGATGGGTTTTCTTATCACTATTTTAAAAAGCCATTTTACAGGGAACAAGAGACATTAGTACATGAGTTGATATGATAGAGAGAAACAGTGGATGCATATGGCCATTTTCCTGAATAGGATGTCTGTGCTTGCAGGTGTTCAGTTGATGGAATCTGGGTGAAATTTCATACAACCCAGGGTGTCTCTGACACTCTCCTTGGAAGCTTCTGGATTCACCTCCAGTAGCTACAACATCAGCTGGGTCCTGCAGGCTCCAGGGATGGGCCAGAGTGTGTTCAGGCATTAGTATTGCTGCCATTGTCACACACAGTGAGGAAATTTGCCATCCCAGATGGTTGCTATGAACCCTCTGTGTCTGCAGAGAGACAGTCAGAGCTGAGGGCACAGCCATGTATTGCTAAGGCAGACGCTGTGAGGGGAAGCAAGGGGAGCCCAGACTCACTCCTACCTTGCAGGTGTCTGGAGGTTGTCAGGATGCAGGGTAGTCAGCACCCACTGAGCACAGTGCCCACTCCCAGGAACAGGGAAGAGGGAGGTTAAGGCTGATTTCCTGTTAGGTCTGGGGCTTCCACTAAATCTAATTTTTCTTCCTTGGAACCTCTTTAGATTTAAGATTGTGCATTCATACTCAAGAAGAGATTTCAGTAGGATTCCCTAATTAGGAGTCTTTTGGTTCCATTTGGAACCAAGAGGGAGACTATGCCAGGGTCAGTATCCTATAAAAAATAATAGATTTCTCCTCCACACACAAAAGTGTGCATGTCAGACTCAGCACTGGTATTGTTGTCTCTTTTTTCCATAATCCATTTTGTTCTTCCCTGTTTCAGCAGGGCTATGGGGTCCAATCAGCTGAAATTGCACATCAAAGGAATCTTGTGTTCCCCAGGACCTGGTCTGCCTTAATATTGCCCCCAAGCTTGGTCCTTGGGTCAGATTAGCCCTCAGGTCTCCTGCATTTCACACCAACATGGGGATGAGCTCAGAGCACAGCAGCTGGGCCCCTGGTGCTTTATGTCCCTGAATGTGGAGGAATGAGAGGTACAATCTCAGGGCCAGAACAGTATGTATTTCTTTTAATACAAGAAAACAAGATTTAATTTATTCTTTTTGATGGCATAAAATCAAACATATGGCCACAAAGAACTTTAATTGATCACATTAACCCAACAGGATAATTTTTTGATGCTGTGCTATAAGCTGTTGCTTAAAACTCTCTGTCTCAGTAAGTATTGTTAACAGTAAAGTACTGACATGTGCTCCCATCTTCATTGATTCCTCTCCCTGCACAGAGATCTTGGAATAGACTAAAATGGTCCCTTTCTCCACACTAACCCCTGCCTCCCCATCAAAGTAGCAGAGATTTACCTAACTGCTCAGTGTGGGGAAGACATGGATTGTGAAAACCCCAGAGTCTGAAGAGAACACCAGCTATTAATAAATAGATTCAGGGCTTTCCTCGTGTTGGGAGACCTTGACCAGTCCCTGCCATTGAGTGCTGCTTATGTCTATCTAATGAAGGGCTCAGAATTAGGAGCCTCATGAGGCTGTCACACCTCAGCTCTTTCTGCAACTCACAAACCTAGGAAATAGAAATTGTAACGTATTCTCCATCCTCCTAACACCTGTTTCTCTTTTTCACTTGCTACAATTTGATTAGAAACAAGTGCTGGCATTTATTTGTTCCCCTTTATCCTCAGAATCTGCTGAATTGATGTAAAAAATCATCAAAACAGTGATTTTTCTATATATAGTAAGGACTGTATTTGAGGATGTCAATGTTTGTCTAGAACCCCATTTATAATCAGTGATCATCTTGGCTATCTTCTTTCATTCAAAAACAAGGAAAAGTCATTCCAACACAGGCACTTAGGTGAGAATTTTTCATTTTGAAAAGAATGTTAGTGCCTTCAATTTTATTTATGTCCCCTAAAATTTTGTGAATTTACTCATGAGAAGTAGACAGATAAACTATTTGAAAATGCTGGATTCATGCTCAATGTAATTAAATGTTTTGAGGAAACTCCTGAGTGTTCTGTGCACTGGACCCAGCTCCCACTGCAGGATGAAGACAGGAATCTCCAGGCTACAGGGGAAGGAGAACAGGGAGGGGGACATGAGGGGTGGTTACTGGCAGGACCCAGGCCTTCCTCTCCTAGGGCAGCCCATGTCTCTTTTCTCATTCTAGGATCCTGTCAGTTTGGGAAGAAACTCTCAGTTTATCTTTGATGTATTGATGGATGCCCAGGCATGAGGCTGTGAGACCTTAGTTTCTTAGCCTGCCCCTTTGGAACAACCTCTGGAACATCAAACCCATGTCCTTTTCTCTCTGTCCTCAGTCTACACCCTTGTGCTCCCCTCCCCAACTTGTGTCTGCCCCACCCTCCCCATCATGGCAACATCTGCTTTGACTCCTGGAAGCAGAATCATCATGAGACCCCACTGCCTCTGGTTGCATGCTGCTCCCTCCACAGGCATTTAGTCCTCTCCACTACCCCAGGGACCACCTCATAGACTCCCCCTTTGCCATTTCTCACTATCCCCAGAGCCAGGTGGGCTATTCCAACAGTTCTGTTGCCATCCTATTGGGATCTGCTTTATAAATGGGCTCCATGTCTCTAGCTGCTCTCTTGACTCCATCTCCACCTGCTTGCTGGACACTTGCATCTGATGCTTCATAGTAAGACTGGCCTTCCCTAGCCTCCAGTCTCCTCATTCTCCTCAGAGTTAGGATGGTTTTGCTGCCAAATTTACACAGACCTTTCACTACATTAGCCACAGCCAGCTCAATTAATGCCTCAGTGTCACAGAAAACACTGCCAGTGTTCATCTCCATTCAATACCCAATTTAAAATGAATCAGGAAATAGTTCAGCCCCTAGCACTGACCACTGGATACACCATTGCCCAAATGCCTTCCTGTGTTCACAATATCATATGCATATTTCAAACCTCTGGATGGTATCTTGTCATAGAAAAAAGTTAGCGTTCCTATGTATGTATGTGTGCAATAAGAGAGAGAAGTGACAGGGGATTAGTGTGCAGAGATGTCCTGTCAACACAATCACATCTATTGTTCATCTTCTTCCTGGGGTCACAGTTAACATACATTCCCATCCCATGATAGCAGAGAATGCCATAAGATGGATTATGCCAAATGGAAAGTGCACAGCTATAACCTATGCTATTTGCAGGTCTGGTCAGTTAGAATATACCCTACCTGGATTCCCACATAATCTCCCATTCTGGATCTATATTTCTGTCCACAAGTTGGGGATTTTATATTACAATTTTGTGGGTCTCTGGGTTCCTGAGCAATTGCTTGAATCAGATTCCACTCCTTAACAATGCTTCCCACCTTAAAATTGAAAGTGAGCAAACTATGGAACTGTCCTGTTATAGTTTCATTACCCTGATATTTGGGGGTGTTTGCAATTATAAAGAACTATGGTAGGTAGAGCTGCACACATTTAGATGGACAATTTGAACACCATAGAGTCAGGCTGAAAGTTTATGGGACAAGCTGAAAGCCAATCAGGAGAATCTCCAAACCTTTAAGCCAACACCTGTGCTTTGTCAGAACTGGCCAATTTAGAAAGAAGATACTTAGGAATTGGTAAATATACCATCTTTTGTGATAAATTTAAGTTTAAATGTGAATTAATAGTTACTTCATGCTTACTGCAGTCTCTGACACAGAGGAAGTTTTATATAAAATCTGTTGGGGAAGCAGATGTGGCTCAATTGATTGGGCTCCCAACTACCATATAGGAGGCCCAGGGTTTGATCCCCAGGTCCTCCTGGTGAAAAAGAGAGCTGTGCTACATGGAGCACTGGCCCACATGGAGAGCTGGTGCAGCAAGATGACACAACAAAAAGAAACACAGAAGAGAGACCATGAGAGACACAGCAAATCAGGGAGCTGAGGTGGTGCAAGAGATTGAGCAGCATCTCTCTCCACTCTGGAAGGTCCCAGGATCAGTTCCTAATGCTGACTAAAGGGAAGACAAGCAGCTAAATAAGAACACAGAGTGAGCAGACAGAAAGTGAAAAACAATGGGAGGGGGGAGGGGATAAATTAATAAATAAATCTTTAAAATAAAATAAAATCTGTTGCTATAACTATCTCCGGATAAGGCAACTAGGCACTTCTGAAAACAGGCAGATTTAGTTGAAAAATTAGGCTTCTGTACAGGAAATTAAATATCCATTAAAAACTGAGAAAATTAAAAATAAATATATAGACTTTAGTGTCTACAGATACACAGTTGAGAAATGAACTGTAAAGGAGGGTGTGCAGGTCTAGTCTAAGTACTGGGTAATGGATGCTGCTAGAGGGAGGAGGGGTTGTGATTGTAACAAGGCATATAGGGGACAACTGGTGAGATGGCCAAGTTCAATTTCCTGACCTTGCAAGAACACATGTTTGAAAACCTTATAGTGATTCACTAAGCTGTATAATTAATTGTACATCTGTGCTTATTCACAATAAAATGTTATGACAAAAAATAAATAACAGCACAAGAGGCTGCAGCATTTATCAAAGAGCTATCCACTGATTCTCCCTGCCTATCACTATTCCAGCCCCAGCTAAGATCCATCTCAAACATTGTGTAGAAAAACATATTTAAAACATTCTTAGCAATGCTGGAAAAAAATCCAACTTATATAGTAATGCCATATCATTTTCCTGTTAATTGTGTAATTCCTACAGAAGTGTTCATGGCATAAGTCAAAATAAAATATGAATAAATAATTTGAGATGTATTTTATAACTCTGATATTTTTATAATTCAAGTCTGTGTCAGCCAGGTGATCATTTTCCTGAACATTCTGAGAGCCCAGGACGTCTGTCATATGCACTCTGTGAGTCTGGAGGGAGTGGAATCTGTGCTAATTCTGGAGGAGGGAAGAAGGGGCCCAGCCTGCAGGGAGAGCTCAGGCCCCTCTGACTACAGGGTCAGGCCCAGGGACAGATGCAGAGAAAGCCTGGGGAGGGGCTTCCTGTCAGGGTCTGGAGAATATTGCACCTATTCTTCCCTCTCATGTCCCTCAGAACCTCTGGCAGCCACTGCCCCCATATTCCTACATCCCTGATAAGAGTTCTTTCATTGCTAGAATAATAGGTCTATAGTAGGATATCAATAAGTCTACTTTAGCCCATTGTTAATTCCACAATCTTGAGGACTTTGGGTTGGTGATGCCCTCTCTGCTTCTAATTGAGAGGGAGCTTAGATCCCATGGGGCAGATAGATAGTACTATCCTGGCTGCAGTTGCAAACACTGTCTCTTCCTTGGGGTATGTCTACTTTCCGGTACATTAGACTCATCCCCAATATTGATTCTCACGTTTCTCTTTGTACCAATGGCTCCCTGTCAATGGATGATGAGGTTCCTGTGGTCTAAATCCCAGTGCTCAAGCCCATTACCTGGAAGACAGTTTGTATGTGTGAACATTTGAGGGGACACCCTTACTCACCACTGACTGCAAATTTCTCTGCTCTCTGTGCATGGAGTTATGTGGGTTATACAAATGGGCATTTCTATCCATGCAAATGATGGTTGCTAGGTCAAAATAAGATGCAATATGCTGATCTCTTGTGCTGCTCAAACTGTCACATCACCTCCAATTCCTGTGGACTGGGGGTGAACTGCTTATTGGCTCCCAGTTTGCTGTGAGGTCTGGAGGACATGACCAGGTATTTCTTTGTTACCTGAGTCCTTGGCACTCCATATGATGACCACAACACACAGGAAGCGGGATAACAGCTTCATGAAGTGACTGCTTCCATATGGCCATATGTCTAAGAAATCTGTTTATTTCCCTACCCTCTCCCTGACTATCCTCACTCATTTATTTCCCTT
>JAKSZT010033739.1:1335057-1347623 GCA_026826555.1 Tolypeutes matacus
AATATAATGCAGACATTATTAAAATTTTAGCCATTTTACACTAATATCCTATTTTTGTCCCAAAATCCAATCCAATACACCGCACTGAATCCAGACATCATGACATCCATAGTGTATTTTGGTAAAGGAAAGTTTGTGTATTGTGTTTTAAAATCAGTGGAATATCCCATAGATTGAAATGGGGCATTTTGTTGATAGTGCTATTGAAGTCATCTATATATATACTTAATTTATACCAGCATTTGTATCATCACAGAGATTGGAGTGATGAAGTCTCCAAGTATAATATGGACCTGTCTATTGCTCTTTTAGATTCCATCAGTTACTATTTTCATGTCTTTTGCAGAAGTTACCAATTTTCTCATTATGCAATATCCATCTTTACTGATAATGATCTTACTGTTGTTGAAATCTACTCTGTCTGAAGTCCATAATATGTATTCATCATATATATATATAACTTTTTTAAGCCTATGTACTTATATTTAAATAGACTCTTGTGGTCAGTACATAGTTGGACTGTACATTTTTATCCAAATTGACCATTGTTAATTTTAACCAGTGTTTTTAGATCATTCTCTTTTGAAGACATTATTTTATAGTTTGATTAAAATCTAACATTTTTAAAGCTGTTTTCTATTTATTGCAGGTGGTGTAGGAGAGAGGAATTATGAGAGACAAGAAGAAACTTTGAGGGTTTTAGAATTCACTATCTTGCCTTTATCTTCCAGTTGTACATATTTAAATACATATTGTACATTTTAAATATGTGCGATATATCATGTGAAATTATATCAAAATTAATCTGTTAAATATACCAATGGATGTATTGGTACAGAAGGAGAGATAGGGAGAGACAGATAATGAAACATAAAATGTCAGAGACTCTTCAAAATGCATTTGCATTAACCCTGGTTCTGACTACAGTCCTTAGGATTTCCTTAGAACACTGTCCCTCAAATCTCTATCAGTGGTGTCTACCCTGTATGCTCTTTCTTAATCAATTCAATTCAGTAATATAGTTGACTAGCCAGGTTACAATATGCTGCATTCAATATCTGTTCATGACAGAATGAGAAGGAAAGGGATTTTTAGAGTCAATTGTTTCTACATCAGTCACCTTAAGGGTGAAGACACTGAGACTGAGGGTGGATGACCTGCCCACTTCCATAGGTGTGAGGTATAAAGGGGAGGAGGAGTTCAGGTGTTCCTCATGCAATCATGGTGATCAGAGGTGAGGGCTCCCAGGGGGGATAATACAACTAAGAACTGTTAATGAAGGAATATTAAACTTATATTGTTATCTATAGCACATAATTAACATTAGGTGCATTTTTCTAATATGCCATCCTATTATAAACATCCTGTATTAGTGTCATTAATTTGTTATAATTCATGAAAGAACATCTTTATACTTTTAATTAAC
This sequence comes from Tolypeutes matacus, assembly GCA_026826555.1. Classification (NCBI taxonomy): domain Eukaryota; kingdom Metazoa; phylum Chordata; class Mammalia; order Cingulata; family Chlamyphoridae; genus Tolypeutes; species Tolypeutes matacus. Next base: position 1,336,484 of record JAKSZT010033739.1, read on the forward strand.
TCAGTCCACTGTCCACCAAATTTCCCTGTTATATTGCCCCTTATTTTATCTTCTTTCATTCTAGTAACATATATCACCCTAAACTTTCACTTTCTACCACATTCACATATATAATTCAGCGTCACTATAGGTGGAACAGGCTTTGATTGATTTTATGCTTTCATTTTATTAATAATAATATTATTATTATATTATACTACCTGTTTTTGTTAGACCTTAACAAAACTTTTTGGTGTATTATCATTATTATTTATTACTATCAGTTCTTACAATTTTAAAAATTATTTTATTATAGCCATCTAGTCAATGTGAAGTAGTAAACTGCTGTGAGTATTATTTACATTTCTCTCATGACTCTAAATGGTTAGTCTTTATTCATGAGCTTATTAGGCCTTCATAAATATTGTTTAGGGAAAGTGCATTCAATAATTTTATACCATTTTAAAACTTAGTTTGACACTTACTTTTTATTTATGGGAAAGTGTGTTTGATTTTATTTTGAATAGAAGTTCTTTATCAAAAATATGATTCACATAGATTTACATTTACTTAAAGCTGCTTATTTTTCAGTGATTATTTTTAATTTTATTGAAACCCTTCTGTTTTGAAGACTTGTGAACTAAAAAGATGAGGTCTCTCATCCATGTACCAAATTGCAGTGGCAGGACAGGGGCACCATCACCCAAGACACAACATCATCCAAGAGGGAGGACCAAAAGGCCTGCACAGACACTGGCCCACAGGGATTCTGACCTCCAGCCAAGTCACTGTTCAGGGCCCCCAGTTCCTGGATTAGCACCTGCTTCTTCCCCCTGGGAGTGTTTCCCTGTACAAAGGTCCCTCTGAAAACAGCGAACTGCTGGGCTGTATATACAGGGTCTCCACTCATGCATTCAGGTTGGGTCATTGTTGGCTGCACTGACTGTGCCTGCAGCAGCCATGTGCTACTGACCCCTAGTGGGCAGGCCTGGTCCTCTCATGGGTCATCTGCAAGGCTCCCAGACAATGGCATGAAAGGCAAACCAAACAGGCATGCACTATACAAGTTTCAGATTCCTCATGTTTGCCTTTTCTGTTTGCCAGAGGAAGACACATTCACAAACCTAGGGTCACCATGGGGGTGCAGTACCCATACGCTGGACACAGAGAAGTGGGACAAATTTGGGTTCATTGCTCAAAAATCAAACATGGTATGTGTATGTGTGTGTAGGTGTGCATATATGTGAGTTTGCTATTTGTGTTTGGTATAGCAGAGCTATATGTGGGATTCGAGCCCCATGGTTCTGTGTGTGAAGTTGTTTTCTGATATGAGCTTCAACTCAAGCAGCCCAGAGAAGATGTGAGACCCCCTGAAAGTCCCTGAGAGTCTCTGGATTCACCATGTCTGTGACTGTCTGAGCATCTGGCAGGCTCCTTGGAATGGGGCCTTTGGGGTTCCATAGAATCCTGTGTTTGATCTCCTTGAAGAGTACACTGAGTTGCTAAGGACAATTTATTATGTCAAGATATAGTATCACATGGGTGTGATATCTCTAAAGAGCAGTCTGAAATCAAAGGCATAAGCAGGTAACAACAGGCAGAGACATCACAAGGGAAAAGTCCTGTGAGCCCAACAGGAGCCTCCCTGCAAGGCAAAGCTGGGCTGCAGGGGGCACTCAGGTCCCATGGAGTATAGGGCTCTGCCCCAGAGCTTGTGCAGGGGGCACCAAGAGGTGTATCCTCTCAGGGTCTGGTTTCTCCTCTTTTAGAAACACAATCTAATATAATTTAAATACTACTAATGTGTCTAATCATATTTCACTTCTTTGGGAGACTTTGCTTACTTCTTTAAAGCAAAATGAAGCTAATTTAAAAGGGGTGTTTCTAGATCTTATAGATGCCTTAATAGTCAGGAGCTAGAAGAAAGGATGGTTTATTAATTCAATGCATCCAGAATTTTGTGAGACACACTTATTGCCTGATAAATATTCTTCTCTTTTCAGTCCATGCTTCACTTAAAACAATGTCTTTATTAATGATATTCCATTATCCTCAGACATCTGGACTCAATTCCCATAAATTCACACCCTATTCTTAGTTCATATTCTCTACATTTTACAATGAAAATGAAAATCAGCTACCAAAAGAACCTTCCCTTCTGGAACAGGTGTATCTCAGTGGCTGAGCATGTGCTTCACATATATGAAGTCTTGCTTTCAATCCCTGGTACCTATTTACAAAAGAAAAGAAAAAAGTAAGAGATTTCCTTACTCTCCTCAGCATGATCTCCACCAACATCCTAACATGTCACTCTGGTCATGGTACTCACTTCCTACAATGTTTTCATTGCTGGTAACCTCCAAAATCATCTCCATTGAATATTTGCCTCTTTTCCCTTTTTATTGCAAATAAGTCATTTCAGTTGGTTCTTTACAAGAGCATTTAAAAATCTAGTGTGTATGTCCAGCCACAACAGAGTTTAATAATCTCTGTAAGTGCCAGAAGCTATTTTTTCCTTTATTTTTTTTCCTTTCAAAGCAACTCCTTCTTAACCAAAAATATATATACACAACTACTGGATTTTCTCTTCTGTGAGAAGGGATTTATATTAGTCTCCCTCCAAGTCCATCAGCTCCCAAAGTCAAGGACACTCAATTCTGCATCTGTGCCAACATAAGGGATAACCTAGTGAAGAAAAGGACCCCAGTTTCTGGATGTTAGATGCTGTCTCTTCCCCTCCCCTTTTTCACAGCCCACATTCCAGTTCTTAATCCAAAGTTCATGATTTGTCCTGTTCATCTGGCTCCTCCTACTTCTGCTGACTTTCCTATTAACTCTTTTCAGGGATGGTGACTATTTGTTATGTAATTCACTTGTCTAATACTGACTAGCCAGTTTGCAGTATCCTGCCCTCAAGGCTATGTTCCTGAAATGATACGGTAATAAAGAATTGTCACCAATAACAGGATCCAAATTGGTCAATGTACAGTTTGGGTCACTGATGCTGAAGGGGTTGACCTGCCACAGTGACAGAGGTGTGACATGTCATTGACAGGACGAGAGCAGTTGTCCCTTGTGGAATTATTTTGGTCAGAGGTGAGGGCTCACATCTCTTCCCACATTCTGATTCCCAGGGCAGTGAAAACACTAATGACAGTAATGATGACAGCAAACAGTTCTGGACACCTACTCTAAAACTCACAAATGAAATCTCTGCTGTAAACCCCAATTTGTGCCTTGTCAAACTGAATCATATAGGGGTGAGGTCACATCAGGGTCACAGGGAAGGAGAGGATGGAGTTGCCATTGTAGACTTTTGGGTCACAGCCATGATCACAGGATTCCATGACACAGGCTTTAGGAGGGCAGCTCCCACATGATTTTCAAGGGGCTTGTTTCCTTGACAGGGACTTGCCCTATAGCCACTGTGAGCTTGTCTTTTCTTCAAATTATTCACTCTGGGGATATATGGACAATGTTCTACACACTATTTCCCCTGATGTAGTGGAGACTATCTTCACAAAATCCAGAATTCACTGGCATTAACACAGAGAGCAGGAACTGAGTGTTTCTGGCATCTATGAATGGGTCTCTTACTGAATAACTCAGGGTGCTGCTGTGACAAAGAATCACACAATGGATGGATTCATACAGAACAAATATACTGACTTGCAGCTCAGGAGGCTCTCAATCTACAGTCTTTAGTGGAGAATCTTTCCGATCCTCCTCCCAGTTACTGGTGTCTTGCCCAAAATCCTTGGTCTTCCATTCTTAACTCAGTCATTGCATGGTGTCTACTTGAGTCTGTCTGTCTTATGTCCAATTCTTTCCTTCTTACAAGGACACCAATCATGTTGGATTAGGGCCCGATATAATCCAGTTTGGCCTCATCTTAACTAACAACATCTTCAAGGAACCTGTTTACAAATAAGGTCACATTCACAGGACTAGTGTTATGACTTGACCATGTGTTTTGGGAGACAGAATTGAACCCATAGAATGAATCCAACATATTGGTGTGTTGACAACATTCTGTTGACTGTCTCTATTTGTAAATCAGAGGAGAGTTTATGTTCCTTAAAATTTTATCAAAATAGACAGTCCTGAGATGCAGGGTGTACCTGCAGACTCAGCTAAGTACAGGGAATAAACAGGTCAAAGAACCTGCTAAGAGTGAGAATAAATTGCATGAGAGATTGGCTCAAGCAATTTCAAATCTACAATAGTTATTAAATATACAATTTATAAAAGTCCATTCTGAGGAAGAAATGTTCACATAATGAGTCAAAGTCCTTCTGAATTATGACTCATTGGATTGGATGCAGATTGTCTGAATTCACTGTTTGATACATTTAGCTGCTGCTTCAAAACCTTAGAATATCCAATAAAAGGTAACAGAGGAAATACCTGATTATTTATTTACAATCCATGTATTTTGGTTGGCTATTTGATAAATGTGTATACCCATTTGTTTACAGGAACACTGACTTTATTGTCAAAAAAATTCACATTTATTGGCTGCCTCTGCCTCCTTACCATCTCCTTCTTGAAGTTTCCATGACCTATAAATGAAATCACTGTACATAGTGAAGTTTAACCCCAAGATGTGGATTGTGTTCTCTTATGGGCCAACCAGCATCTTCCTACCAGAGAAGCCCCAGATAATGAGAACTCCCCTGGGCCCTTTGACTTTTATATACAAAAGTACCTCCCACATGCAAATTGCCACTTGGGGCAGTGGATGAAATCACAGCACACATAGACTTAAATACAGCAACACCCTGAAACAGGAAAATATTGTCTGCAATCCATGGGCCTCATACAAAGGAACATGAATCCCTTGTGGTTCTTCATGTTTCTGGTGGCAACTCCCAGAGGTGAGTATCTCAGGATTCAGACATGCAAGTAAAGGGGATGCTGCCTCTGAGCACATGACCTACTGTCCTCATCCTCAGGTGTCTTGTCCCAGGTGCAGCTGCAGGTGTCAGGCCTAGGACTGCTGAAGCCCTCCCAGACCCTGTCCCTCACCTGCTCTGTCTCTGGATTCTCCATCACAACCAGTGGTTACTGCTGGCATTGGATCCATCAGTCACCAAGGACAGGGCTGCAGTGGTTGTCAGTAATATGCCCTGATGGCTACACTAGCTACAGCCCATCCCTCAAGAGCCAGCTCTCCATCTCAAGAGACACATCCAAGAACCAGTACTCTGTACAACTGAGCTCCATGACTATGGAGGCCACAGCTGTGTATTATTGTGCAAGAAACACACAGTGAGGGGAAGTCAGTGTGGGCCCAGACACAAACTTCCCTGTGCAGAAGGGAATTGAGCTGCATGGTCTGCTTGTGACCAACCCCCAGTAGGGACCAACCCTAGGCTCAGTTTCAAGGAAGATTTTGGTAATCCTGGGATTCCTTTAATAATATAGATTTTCCTTTTCTTTCTTAAAAGCATTGAATCCTTAGAGATTCACCACTGCATCTACTCTAAGTAATGCCATTACTTTTCCAAGTTTCAAACACAGAAAATATATTTTCACTACTGTTATATATTATATGATATTTTATTCAGACATATAAAGTTGTTTTCTTCATTTTGTTCTTCTCGGTTAGACAAGAGTATGAACAAATTTCATTCAGCTAATACTCTGACATTGTGCTTTTAATTCTTAGGATTTAATTCTCTGTCCTGGCTTTAACTAGGCAAATAATAATAATAATATAATAATAATAGTTTTGAATTTACATGATTGTTTAGTAAACATTTGGGACATTTAATAGTAGAATGATTTTATCTGAATTGAAAATTAAAGTCCCTCTTTCCTTTCCCAGAGTTTGAACATATATATCCTTCCTTTCCCAGGCTATTTAATATTATTGGTTCCCCAGCATAGATCTCCACCACCCTGTAGAAAAGGGAAAAGGAGAAGAAGGATGAGAAAGGCTGGCATGGCCTTAGGTGCATTGTTCAGGTGCATCATCTTGTTTTCTCCATCATGGGCAAGGATTTTTAAGGCTGTACAGTATCCAATTCCACAGCAGGCTGACCCCAAGAGGTCAGCTACCTGATGGACTTGGAAAAAACCCCAACTTTTCACTGGTGGCAGATGCCTCACAGTATCAAAGCCTCTTCTGTAGTCAGGAACCCTGGAAGTTCTTCCTGAGCTCATTCCTCTGGGGAAGGTGCTGAACTATCCTGAGAGAAATGAGAAAAAAGGGAGGGTTTTATTTCTGAACCTTTGTTTCTTTGCTGATAAGCTGATCTTGCCTCAGGAAGAGCTCATGTTCACTGGTTAACTCTGGGACAGTCCCTGAACTGTCTCTTCCTTAAGATTGTCTTCATCCAGTGACGTGACAGATATTCTCTTCAGTGCCTGGAATTAACAAACCAAACCAACATAAAAAAACAAATAAACAGGTAGATACCTTTCCTAGGCTTTGCAAACTGTTTCTGTGTTTGATGGTGCTCCATTTTAGTGTTTAGTCCTCCTATCAAGACAATCAGCCTGAGGATAATTTAAACTGAAGTCTTGTCTTTCTCATTCTTTTCTATCCCAACATCTTGCCCTGGACTTGTGCTTACTCTTGGCATCTCTTCATTTACAGGAATTGAAATGCCCCCTTTACTCCCTATGAAACTGACTTTCTCCCCCTCCTGTTATATACCTTAAAGCAGGTAGTCCTTTTCCCCAAGGGTACTTGACTTAATTGTTTCTTACAGTGCTTTGCAGTCTGAAAATTTCTGCTACTTTAAGGGCAAGTTCTGTGAGGATGATCCCAAGAAGAATTTCCTAGCTCAGCCTTTCAGGTTGCCACCTGATAGATTCATACTAATACATTTCTACCCCATTATGGTCATAGGGGCTACTCAACTCCTTCTAGAATAGTGCCAGAGATCCACAATAGGGGGCAGGACCATCAAGATTCCGAGGAGCTTGTCCTACAATTTTTAAAGCTGTTTTTTCTGGTTCAGCACTTTTCCAGTTACTACATCCCTATAACTGTTTTCTGAAATGATGAGGAAAATGGCTCTGCCAATTTTAGCTAGTTATTCAAAATTCTGTGAGAAAACAGCAAACTTGAGTGCCTTATGCTACTGTCTTGGTCAACCAGATGGACTGAGTTTTTTTCTCTCTTAAAAGTGTTTCCCAAAGCAAAAGATTTTACTTTTCATAAAGTCCAAATTATGTTTTGCTGTTGAATCTAAGAACTTATCTTCAAATACAAGTAAAATTAGATTTTCTTCTATGCTATCTTTTTGAAGTTTTATAGTTTTATGTTTCACATGTAGGTATATGACTCATTTTGAGTTGGTTTTTGTGAAATATATAAGGTCTGTGTATAGATTAATTACTTGGATTTGGATGTATACTTTTAAAAAATATCCAGTATCATTTGTTGAACATACTACTCTTTCTCCATTGTTTTCCTTTGTGCCTTGACAAACAGTTGACTCTATGCATGTGGGTCCATTTATTAGCTCCTTATTATCTTTCATTTATCTACAAACCCAAATCTACTTAAACACCACAATAGCCTCATTAATATGGTTTTATATTAAATATTAAAAATCCTGCCCTGCACATTGGTTTTTATACTTCAGGATTGTGTTAGCTATACTAGGTGCCCTGCATTTCCATATAAAATTTAGAATCAATTCATCTGTTCTTCTAAATATCTATTAGAAGATGTATTATCTATTACATTGCATCTAAAATCAAATTTTAGAGAATTGACATTTTAACAATATTGAGTCTTCCAACTCATGGACATGATTTCTTTCATGAAACCATTGAGTTTTGCATATAAATCCTGCATGTATTTGTTAGATTAATAACTATGTATTTTAATTTTTGCTACTGCCTTATTTTACTATGGCTATAGTAACAAATGCCATAATCTGGTGATTTAAAAAAGAGAAATGTATTGACTCACAGTTCTAGAGGTTAGAAGTCTGAAATCAATGTGTTGGCAAGGTGCTGCTTCTTTTTATGACTTTAGAGAAGAGTCTGTTTCTGGTTTTGGTGGTGGTTTGGCAGCAACCCATGACATTCTTACCTTAGTTGTTATATGGTACACTAAGATCTGTGTCTATACTTCTTTTCCTTATGAGAACACCAGTCATATTGAATTAAGTGCCAAACTTACATCTGTACAAACTCATTTTAATTTTCCTAAATCTGTAATAACCTTATTTCTATAAAAAAGACTATATTCAGATGTGTTGAGAATGTACTGCTTCATGTCTTTTTGAGGGGCAAAATGCAATCCATTACTGGTGTCATTATAAATATTATTTTTTAATTTCAATTGTTTCCTGCTAGCATATAGAAAAATTTTTAGGTTTTATATATTATTCTTTCATCCTGTAATATTTTTGTACTTTCTTGTTAGTTCATTAGTTTACCAAGATTTATGACAATATACTGTCATTTTCTATATAGATAATTGTATCTAAGAATATAGTTTAATTTCTTCTTCCCTAGTATGCATAACATTTGTTTTAGTTTGCCCAAGGTCTGCTGATGCAACGTTCCAGAAATCTAATGGCTTTTATAAAGGGATTTATTTGGGGTAGAGGCTTACAGTTCCAAGGCCATGAAAAGCCCAAATTGAGGCATCATCAGACATGTTTTCTCACCAAAATCAGCTACTGCTTACTTAATGTGTTGCCATGAGGTGAAGCAAGATGGCTTCCAAATTCTGTCCAGATTTTAGGCACCCCCCCACCCCACCCCTTGGGCTCACCCTAGTCTTTTGAGCTCTGTGAGCCTAGTCCCTTGATTCTCTCATTTAAATTATCCTGTAGCCTCTCTCTTCTGGCATAGGGCTTGTTTCTTTCCAGGCCTCCTATATAGTCTTGGCAGTTCTGCTTTCTTCCTGACTTTGGATCTAAGCTATCATGCCAATGGCTTATCTCTTTGATCCTCATCACACAGCAGGATCAAAAATGGCAGAGCTCTCTCTTCTTTTGTCTGAAATGAATGGCCATTTACTTCAGACCGAGCAAGGGAGTGGGAACTCAACCTGTGTCCCACCTCACTGACACAGTCCAATGAAAAGTCTTATAGCAATCTTAATAGATAATCTAACCAAAGGTCTCTAGGCTGAATTTAATGGAGTCAAAGGGTGTCACACCCAGATGAATAGATTAATTTAGAGACATAATCTTTCTCTTTTAGGATTCATAAAATAATCTCAAACTGCTACACCATTATATCCTTTGCCTGTCTTATTGAACTAACTAGGCTACCAAGTAATAGTTTACAAAGAAATGATTAGAAAGTACATATTTCCCTTCTTCATAAATTGTGGAGAAAGTGTTTTGTTTCTCACCATTTTGTATTTTTAGATAGTCTTTATTAATTTGGGCAAGTTATTACTCTAGTACATTTGCTGAAAGTTTATATTATGAAAAGATACTGGATTCTGTCTTATTTGTTCATGGCATGTAATTCTTTTTGTACATTGTTGGATTCAATATACTAATATTTTCTTAATGATTTTTGCATCCATGTTGATTAGAAATATTTGTCTGCAGAATTCCTTACTTGTAAGGTCTCTATCCACTTTTGGTGTTAAGGTTATACTGGATACATAGAAAATTAGGAAGCGGTCCCTCTGCTATTATTGTACAGAAGATGTTGTGGTGAATTTGTACTATTTCTCCCTTCATAGCTTGATTGATTTCACCAGTGAAACAGTTTGAATAAGGTGCTTTCTCTTCAGGAGATTATTAAATATTGCTTCAATTTCTTTAATAGCTACATACTTATTAAAATTATCTCTATTTCCTTGAGTGAATTTTGGTAGGAACTGATTTTCAAGGGATTTTTCCACATGATTTAAGTTATCAGATTTGTGGAGACAGTTTTATTCAGAGTATTCCTTTATTAAATTTTTGATGTACATGAGATCAGTAGTGATGACTCCTCTTTCATTTCTGCTATAAGAAATTCTTCTATCTTGAGTCACACTAGAAGTTTATCAAAATTATCAGTTTTCAAAATAAAAAGACTTTGCTTTTGTTAATTTTCTCCATTGTTTCCTGTTTTCAATTTCATGTCTATTTCATTTTAACTAATTATGTATTTCTGCTTGCTGCAGGCATAAATGGTTCTTTCTCTATTTTCTGAAGGTGGAAATTTAGATTACAGAATTTTCATATCCTTCTTATTTCATACTATCTGCACTTTTAATGCTAAAAATTCTGTCTAAGCATTGCTTTTGCTGCTTTTCACATTTTGGTAAATTTCAGTTAGTTCATTTTTTTTTTCTTTTGAGAATTTTTCATCTCTGTTTTATTGTGTTTATTTAATCTCCATATATTTTGGGAGTTCACAGTTGTCTTTTGGCTATTGAATTCTAGGTTAATTCCATTGTGTTCTAAGAATCATATCTTGCATGATTTCTATTACTTTAAATTTATTAAAGTGAGATTTATGGTCCAGTATATGTTCTATCATGGCAAATTCTGGGCTACTCTTGGAGTTTTTGTGATATTCTGGTTTCTGATTCCCACTCCAGAGACTGACTCTCTTCACCCTTTAACCCAACACTAAGTTCTGGTGGGAAGAGTGTGAGGAAAGAGATGGGAGAAAATAATCTGATCACCCTACATTACAAAGCAGTCAAAGGGTTTGCTCAGGAAAACTTATACTAGAACCCCTGAAACTGTTTCATTCTTAGTGCAAGAGGAAGATCATGGGAAGAAGGTAAAGTTGTGTGCACACCTGGGAGCACTGGGGATAGACCAAATACTGGCTCTCTAGCTTTTATGGACTACAATTATGTTCTCTGATATCTGGGAGAGTTTTTGGTGTTGAGTGTCAGGTGACTGGCCCTATGGCAAAGAAACTGAGGTGGAGGGATGGCTGTGCATTACCAGCTCTTATAACATTTATACAGGCAGAATTTTCAAAGCCTTTATGTTGCTAGGTGTGGGCTGCACTGGTGTTTCTAAATATAACTCCAATAGTCTTCTATGCAGTTGATCCCCAGCCCCAACTAAGACCAACACACTTTTTTATATAGCATTGAATTTAGTAGCAATAATTTTAGTGTTTTCATCATGGTCAGTTTAATATTATATTTAGAGGTGGGTACATGCTTTGGCCACAGGAAACCAAGACCCTGTTTACCAACTCTCAGAAGAGTGAGGGT
>JAKSZT010033739.1:1350386-1360435 GCA_026826555.1 Tolypeutes matacus
TTTTGGTTCTTTGGTCCTTACTCATTTCCAATTTCATTACATTGTGGTCATAGAAATTAATTTGTATAATTTCAATATTTCTGAATTCATTGAGATTTTTTATGTGGCCTAGCATGTGGTCTATCTTGGAGTATGATCCATGTACACTTAAGGAGAATGTATATCCTGCTGTATTTGGGTGTATTGTTCTGTATATGAATATTAGGTACAGATCCTCTAATGTATTAATGAGTCTTTGTTTCTTCATTGATTCTCTGTCAAGATGTTCTGTCTGATGGTGATAATGGTATATTAAAGTCCCCAACTATAATTGTAGAGGTATCTAGTTCTCTACTTAGTTTTTCCATTGTTGTGTAATGTATTTTCAGGTTCCCTGGTTAGGTGCATAAATGTTTATGATTATTTTTTGTTCTTGAAAGATTACCACTCTCACTAATATATAGTGCCCATCTTTGTCTCTTACAATAATTTTGCACTTAAAGTCCATTTTGTGTGATATTACTATAGCTACTCCTGCCCTTTTTTGGTTATTGTTTGCTTGTAAGGTTGTTTTCCGGCCATTCACTTGCAGCCTCATTGAATCCCTGGCTCTAAGGTGAGTTTCTTGTAAACAACATATAGATGGGTCATATTTCCTTATCCATTCTGCCAATCTGTGTGTCCTGACTGGTGATTTTAATCCATTAACATTCAGTTTTATTACTTTCAAGGAATTACTTACAGTAGCCGTATTTTCTTTGTGTTTATATATGTCATATATTGTTATTTTTCTTTTTGTCTTTTTAATTGTTCTTATACTCTCCTCCTACTCTCTTTTCTCTTGTTTTTTCTTTTTCCTTTCAACCTGCAGTACTCCCTTTAGTATTTCTTGATGGCAGGATACTTATTCTCATATTCTCTCTCTTTTTAAAAATTTATTTATTTTTTATTGTGGATAAAAATCAAATTTTTCACAATACATACCAATATTTGTAAAATGATATATAAATATATATGCATATACATGCATTTGCTTACAGAAATGTTGTATATATATATTAAAAGGTGCTTAGATTACCTAAATATTACACAGAAATAACAAGGATTCCCATGTACCCCCCTTCCCACACCTCTCACAACATCTCACACAAACATCCTTCATCAGTGTGGCACATCACCCACAATGGATATACACATCCTGAGGCCTTGCCACCAAGCATAGACCACAGTTTACATCATAGACCACACTCTCTCTCACACAGTTCTGCATGGTATATGCTTATGTAAAATGGTCTAAATCTGTCACCACAATGCCACTCAGAACAAAACCCAAGTCCCAAAAAAACCCCTGTATTTCAACTGCCCTTCTCCTCCCTGCCCCAAAAGCATCCAGTGGCCACAGGCTCCATCTCACTGTTATAATTTCTTCCATTGCTTGAATCACAATATGTCTAGAACAGAATACCATTAAGTCTGCTCTAGTCCATAGCTTTTACCCAATCCTCAGGGGACTGGGATGGTGATGTCCACTTCACCTCCATATGAGGGTGCTTATATCCCTTGGATAAGATGGATGGGATTATTCTGCCTGCAGCTGCAGACTCTGTCCTTTCCCTGGGATGGCCATTGTCCATCATTATCTCCTCACCAGGTGGCTTGGTGAGTCCATTGAGTTGTAGAGTAGAAGTTACAGCTCCACTGAGGTTCCAGGCATAGCTGGTACATGGGCAGGTCAAATGTTCCAGGTGCTGGAAGTACACCTACAAACTCCAGCACCAAATATAGGTTTGAATAGAAGGGACAGATGGAACATGTGCTGGGAGGACTTATTTGAGTCCAACTCTGTCATTCTCAGGACAAAGATTTCAAAGTAGAGCCCATTAATAAGGCATAAATCTCTGGAGCTATCTCCCCTTACATAGGATCTGGGTGTCTCCAGATCCCTCAGGAGCCCTTATGCGTGGGGTGATATCTACTTTGCTGTTCTATGAGATACTACTGAGGTGTATGTAAGCTTTACCTCTGGGATGACCTCCTGACTCTCTTTGAAGTCTCTTAGCCACATGGACTCATTTCTCTTTACCTTTTCCCCTTTTATTCAAGGTCTTTTTCCAATCATGTTGCCAGTTGGCACTTGGTATTAATCCCTTGTTGCCAGGGAGGCTCATCCCCAGGAGTCATGTCCCACATTGGGAGGAAGGTAATGCATTCATATGCTGACTTTGGCTTAGAAAGAGGCCACATTTGACCAACAAGGTGACTCTCAGGTGGCAACCCTTAGGCACCCCATAACAGTAAGCTAAGGTTCAATTACAAGAGCCAAGACTCATAAGGTTAGTCATCAATAACAAGAAACCATCAGTGGGCAATCCTCTTTTGTCAGACATTGCCCCTACACTCAGGGGACTGTTGCTGCTCCCTTGGAGAATGTGGCAGAACTCTCCAGGCTGGGAAATCAGATTCCCTCATTTATTGAGTGATTGTCTATGCACCATGACCATGCCCCATCCCTCGATCATTTGAAAAGTTTTATATATCTTTCATGGATATTCAGATGAACTTATTCCCATGAAGACCCCATCCCAGACACTCCCCACCAATGATCCTCTGCAGCTCCCATTGTAACCCTTCTGTGATCTAAACCTTCCTTGAAGATGAAGCCCATATAATAACCAAATATAATTAATAGGAAAAAGAAATAATAATTATAAGGTTAAATGAAAGACATAAGTACAAGGAAATTCACACACACACACACAAAAACTAAACTAAAAATAAAATATAATTAGTGGATTGGAACGTTCAAAAAATGTGAAAAAAAACAAAAATTTCCTTTTAAAAAATATTATTCTTTTTTCATTTTATCACTGCATTATCGGATGTCCAGTGTACTGTGACACCTTCCTCCACTCATTCCCCAGTGTCTCCCAAATTTTCATTTAATTTTCAAAGAAGTTTTAGGTCACAGCAAAGTCACACACGGAATACTAGAGACTTCCAGATACCCAACATCCTTCCCCCTTCCCCACCCCATGTTAAAACCTTTTTTATTTTCTGAATGTTAACATTGTTATAACTGTTATACAGAGAGTAAACTATAGCAACTAAACATTGTCAATGATTTACAGTAAAGTTTACAATTTAGATGGTACAGTTTAATAATTTTTTATGAAATTTACCATGTCCTGTACCCATTACTGTAAGGTAATGAAAAGCCTTTCCCATGACCACTAAATACCCCATTTGATCTTAACTGTTCCTTCCTCCCATTCCCCTGGGGCATATGATACTCCCCTGTCTTGACTCATGGAATGATAAGATTCATAGTTACATGCCCTGGGTATTCCAACCTGCCCATCCTAATCTACCCACCTGTCAACCCTGCACCACCAAACCCAGTAATATCACTAGGCATCTGTCCTATCCTTCAATATGTAACTATACTCTATCCCTTTACCATAGATTATTTCCATAAGGGTGATGGCTCACAGCCTACTCTTCTCTTTCTCTCCCTTGTTAACCTATCTTTCAGACAATGGTTCACAGAGACAGCTCAATTTCCTCAGGTCAAATCAGTAAGGTCATATACTGTGCATCCTTCAATGCCTGGCTTGCTTCACTCAACATAAGGTCTTCAAGATTCATCCACGTTATTCCGTGTGTTAGCATTTTATTCCTTCTTACAGCTGAGTAATATTCCATTGTATGTATGTACCACATTTTGCTTATCCATTCATCTGTAGATGGGCACCGGGGCTGATTCCAACTTTTGGCAATGATGAACAATGCCGCTATGAACATTGGTGTGCATATATCTGTTCCTGTCTTTGCTTTCAGTTCTTCTGGGTATATACCCAGCAATGGAATTGCTGGGTCATACGGAAGATCTAATTTTAGTTTTCTGAGGAACTGCCGAACTATCTGCCACAGTGGCTGGACCATTCCAGAATCCCACCAGCAGTGGATGAGGATTCCTCCACATCCTCTCCAACACTTAGAGACTGCTGGTTTTTTTTTTTAAATAGTTGCCATTCTGCTGCCCTTTTGTGGGGTTTAAGATGATATCTCATTGTAGTTTTGATTTGCATTTCCCTCATAGCAAGCGATGTTGAACATTTTTTCATGTGCTTTTTAGCCATTAGTATTTCTTCCTTGGGGAAATGTCTTTTCAGGTCACTTGCCCATTTTTTTTAAATGGGTTGTCTTTTTATTTTCATGGTGTACGATTTCTTTATATATGCAGGATATTAGGCTCTTATCAGATATATGGTTGACAAGTATTTTCTCCCATTTGGTAGGCTGCCTTTTTCTTTTCTTAATAACGTCCTTTGAGGTGCAGAAGTTTTTTATTTTGAGGAGATTCCATTTATCTATTTTTTCTCTTGCTGCTCTTGCTTTGGCTTTGAAGGTCATGATATCATTTCCTATTACAAGGTCCTGTAGATACTCTCTCTTCTTGAGAGATCACCTCTTTTACTAATATATAGTGTCCATCTTTGTCTCTACAATAGTTTTGCATTTAAAGTCTATTTTTTCTGATATTAGAATAGCTACTCCTGCCCTTTTTTGGCTATTGTTAGCTTGTAAAATTTTTCCCAGCCATTTACTTTCAGCCTCCTTGAGTCCCTGGGTCAAAGGTTGTTTTCTTGTAGAGAGCATATAGATGGATCATATTTCTTCATCCATTCTGCCAATCTGTCTCTTGAGTGGTGAATTTAATCCATTAACATTCATTGTTATTACTCGCAACAAATTTCTAACTTCAGCCATATTTCTTTTGGGTTAATGTATGTCATATGTTGTTTTGTTTCTGTTATTGTCTTTTTAGTTGTTTTTAAACTCTCCTCCCACTCTCTCTCCCTTTATTTTTCCTTTCAACTTGTAGAAGTTCCTTTAGTATTTCTTGAAGTGCCAGTTTCTTATTGATATACTCTCTTAATTTCTGTTTATTGGTGAATATTTTGAACTCTCCATCATTTTTTGAATGCCAGTTTTGCTAGAAAGAAAATTCGTTGCTGGACTTTTTTTTCTTTTAATACTTTGACTATGTCATACCACTGTCTTCTTTCCTCGATGGTTTCAGCTGAGAAATCAGCACTTAATCTTATTGTGCTTCCCCTGTATGTGATGATTCTCTTTTCTCTTGCTGCCTTGAGTATTTTCTCTTTGTCTTGAGCATTGGACATTTTGACAAGTATATGCCTTGGAGTTGGCCTGTTGGGATTTATACTATTAGGGATGCACTGTGCTTCCTGGATCTGCACATCCATCTCTCTCAATAGGGTTGGGAAATTTTCAGCCATTATTTCCTTCAACACTCTTTCTGTTCTCTTTCCCTTCTCTTCTTCTGGGATGCCCATAATGCGTATGTTTGTGCATTTTGTGATATCAGTTAAATACCTGTGTCCCTGCTGTACTTTTTCTATTTTTTTTTTTGTCTATCTGTTCTACTATCTGTTTGATTTCAGCTGTATTGTCTTCCACATCACTAATTCTTTCTTCTGCCTGTTCAAATCTGCTGTTATGTGAATCTAGCATTTTTATAGTTCTTGGATTGTGCCATTGATCACCATCTTATCTGTTATCTTTTTGCGTACATTTACAATTTCTTCAGTATGTTCTCCCAGTGTCTTCTTTATATCCTTAATCTCTTCCTTAATATTAATTTAAAAAAAAAGAAGAAAACAAAATAGGTAGACTAGAAATTGACACCCATTAATTGTGGGCTAATGAAAAAGCTTAGTGTCTAAGAACCACAACAGAAAGCAGAAGGCAGAGAGATAAAGGAAGGATAAGAAATAGCTTGGGATACAATATCAATATAGACAGAGAATGGGAACTTACTGAAGGAGAAGAACAGCAAAGAAGAAGTAAGCTAGCAGCACCTAATTTTAAAAAAATGAAGGAAAACAAAAGGGGGGAAGAAAGGGGAAAGAAAAGCAAGAGACAACAAATAAACAGAGAGAAACCAAACAACCCACACCAGCAAGCAGTCAAACAAAGCTAAGGAGAGAGTGTTCTTTTTAGGGTCCTTGCGGATCCTCTCAGCCTGCTTGCATTTATCAATTTCTCTTCAGGGCTCTATCTGCAGGTTTTGAGGCAGATTTTCAGTATTAAACTAAATTAAGAACAGCAATTCATTTTTAAAAGTGACTGTCTACTTTTTTTTTTTTTGGCAATATAAGGGACCCAAAAGTAGTCCTCTGCTAGATCACCCTCTTCACCGAGGGAACCCTAAATAGGCTCGTGAAACCTAATCAAGACCTTCCCACTTCCTGGCCTTCCCAGGGGAGCTGAAGCTCTGATGCTTGTCAGTGCAAAGCAATAAAATTGACTGACTCCTCCCCCTCTGTGGCCAAGCCTCAGTGTCAGTGGGCTGCTGGGTAAATCATGTTTCCTCAGCAGATTCACCTCTCCCCTCAGCCTGGAACTGTTTCAAGCCATCTTATCTGCTCCCCAAAGCTATGAGGGGGTCCAGGCAGCCAAATCTCCAGAAGTTAAACCCCTCTCCACCTTTGCCAGAGCCCTCCCTCCCTCAGAGTATGCTCCCTCGCACCTGGAGTGGGTGTTGTGGGTCCAGGATTCGTGGCTCAAACCAGCTATTTTCCCTGTGGGTGGGGCTCAGGCATCTGTGTTAACCACCACAGGCAGGCTCAAAACTCACGAATCTCCACTGATCACTCCATGCCATCAATCAGCCCACTGCTAGATGACCCAAGCTTCTTGCTCCATGCTCCCACAGCACAGACCTTCGGGCAGGACCCTGTCCACAATCGGCTGTCCCCAGAGTGCTATTCAGTGAGTACCCTCCTAAACTGATGCCATCTTGCCTCTCCCTCTCATATTCTCTTAATTTCTGTCTATCTTTGAATACTTTGAACTCTTCATTTTTGAATGCCAGTTTTGCTGGATAGAGAATTCTTGGCTGGAAGTTTTTTCTTTTAGTACCTTAACTATGTCATACCATTGCCTTCTTCCCTCCATGGTTTCAGATGTGAAATTAGCTCTTAATCTTATTGAGCTTCCCTTGTATGTGATGGTTCTCTTTTCTCTTGCTGCCTTGAATATTTTCCCTTTGTCTTGAGTATTGGATGGTTTGATGAGTATATGTCTTGCAGAAGGCTTGTTGGGTTTTATACTGTTTGGTGTGCACTGTGATTCTTGGGCATTTGCATCCATCTCCCTCAATAGGGTTGGGAAGTTTTCAGTCATTACTTCCTCCAACAATCCTTCTGCCCCTTTCCCTTCTCTTCTCCCTCTGGGATGCCTATCATGCATTTATTTGTAAATTTTGTGTTGTCATTCATATCCCTAAGTTCCTGCTGGATTTCTTCTATCTTTTTATCTATCTGTTCTACTATCAATTTGAACTCAGATGTATTGTCTTCTACACCACTAATTATTTCCTTCACCTGTTCAAATTTGCTGTTATATGCTTCCAGTATCTTTTTGGTTTCTTTGATTTTGCCATTCATCACCATCATATCCATTATCTGTTTATGTATGTTTACAATTTCTTTGTTGTTCTCCCAGTGTCTTCTTAATATCCTTAATCTCTTCCTTCACTTCATTAAGTTGGTCCCTGGTATTTCTTGGGCAGCTTTGATTAGTTCTACGTTCTGTACCTCTTCTTGGTTTTTAGTTCATTCATTGGACTGAGCCTTGTTTTCCTGTTTCTTAGTATGGTTTGTAATTTTTTGTTGCCCTCTGGTCATCTTTTTATCTTGATGGGTTTATTCAGTTGATTATATTCTGTCTTTTCTCTAAGGTTTTATTTAATTGCTGTTTTTGTGTGTGTTAAATTTTCTCTTTGAAACTTTGTTCTTCTTATTCTATTTCATTGCTGGTGTCTATGTTCCCTTGAAGGAAAAAATTGGGGCCAGTGAAAGTGAAAGAGGTAATAAAAGTAAATGGATAATAGTGATTGTTAGAAGAAGATCCATATAAGACCTTGCAAAATGAAAATTTAACTCATTTAAGCAGTGTATAGTAATAGGAATAAAAAAGTGTGGTACCAACAATGAAATGGGAAACCAAATAAAGAAAAATATATGGAATGAATTAAATGCCCAGGATGATGAGGAGAGAGGGAAAGAGAAAAGATAAAAAGAAAAAAATTAATTAAAGAAAGAAAACAGGATATACAATATAGAAATAAAATCTAGAAAAATTGAAGACTAAGTAAAGAGAGGTGGAATGTAAGAACAACAACAGAAAGCAGAAGATAGAATGATGAAGGAAGGAAAAGAGACAGTGTTGGTAGAAAAAATCGGTATACACAGAAAAGCAGTAATCAAGGAAGAGAAAACACAGCAAGCAAGAATCAAGACAGCAGCATATTGAGGAATTTATTTCTTCATCCGTCTCCCTCTAGGTCAATGCCCTGAAGCCTCCTCCTCTGTGGGTTCCCCAAACAGCTCTTTCAAGCAGCATCTTGCCCCCCTTCAAACATTTTTTTGGTGAGAGAGATCTGTCTATGGTCCTTTGAAAGAAAAGAGATTAAAACCAGAGAAAATGAAAGAGATAGGAAGACAGAATAATAGTAATGATAATAGTAAAAGGTAGGAGAAGAACCATACAAAACCTAGGAAATTAAAAGATTAACATGAGTAAGAAGCATAGAGGATTTAGATAAAGGAAGTGGAATAGAAAAAAATGAAACAAGTAACAGAATAGAGAAAAAATATATAGAATGAATTAAAAGGCTGGAATGGCAAGAAGAGGGTAAAAGAAAAGAGCAAAGAGAGAAAGAAAAAAGTGAAAAAGAGAAAGAATGCAGAGATAAAAAGAGAGAGGGAGAAATACAAACAAGAAAAATTGGAGACCAAATAAAAGATGGAATTAAAAAAACAACAGTGGGAAAGAAAGATGGAGTGAAAAGAAATAGAATATGTAGAATAGATCCGGAACCAAAAAAAAAAAAAAAAAAAGAGAGAGAGAGAGAGAGATAAAAGAGTAAAATAAATAAGCAGAGAAAGAAGGGGAGGGGATATAATGCAAGCAAGAAACAAGACAGCAGCACTCATTTTTTAAAAAAGGAGACAAGGAAAAAAATAAACATGTAAAAAGAGCCTTCTCTCTTAGATCCCTAAGGATCTTCTCAGGCTGCTGGTGTTTCTCAATCACTCACCCTGCAGCCTGCCCTCTGCAGGTTTTGAACTGGGTTTTAGTGAGTAAACTGAGGGAAATAAAATAAAATGAACCTTTTTTTGAAAAAAAAATAAAGAGATCCAAAAAAAGCTAAATCAAAGAAAATGTCTATATATTTCTTCTTAAAGTTTCAGCTGGATGCTTGATAAGCTGGTGAAACACTTCACAAGGAATAGCTAGGAATAAAACCAGGAACCTCATAAATGCTATGCAGGAATTCTTCCACTGAGCTATTCTGAGTCCTTGGGTTGGTTAGCCTCATCAGAACACTGTCTGCTCCTTTTCCCTCAGGCAGGTTAGATCCTCGGCAGTCAGCTGGAGTGGTGCTTATCACAGTCTGTCTCTGGAATTACCTATGTAATTCCTCTGTTTACATAGTTTGTTGGGCATGTCCACCAGCCTGAGGTAATCCCCCTTCCCTCTCCTTGCTGAGTTGGGATTCCTTCTGATATTCAAGGGGGGGGGGGCAACTGGCTAAACACACAGAGCAAAAAAAAAAAAAAAAAAAATCACTCTCCACTCTCCCAGAACCCTCTTCCTTGCAGGGAATCTGCCATGTAACTTCTGTTTGGAGAAGGGGGTTAGGGTCCCAACCTACTTTGTCCACCCTGAAGGCCAGCTTTGTGTGCCTCTTCCAGACATGGAGGTAAGCAACCCATGGTTATTCCTGGCTTCCCTACTGTCCAATACCATCTTAGATGACTCAGAGCACCTTCTGGTGGAGGTAGATATCTGCTCTACTCTCAGTTAGATACAGTTCAACAAGAGTTTTACCTTCACTTAATATCTCAGGGGTGGCGGGGAGGAGCGATTCCCAGCTTTTGAGAGGTTTAACAACTCACAATTATTTATTTTGGCTTCTTTGTTTCTCTGACCCTCACTCTTCTGAGAGTTGGTAAACAGGGTCTTGGTTTCCTGTG
>JAKSZT010033739.1:1363300-1377882 GCA_026826555.1 Tolypeutes matacus
GAAGCATAGAGGATTTATATTAGGGAAGTGGAATAGAAAAAATGAAACAAGAAACAGAATAGAGAAAAAATATATAGAATGAATTAAAAGGCTGGAATGGCAAGAAGAGGGTAAAAGAAAAGAGAAAAGAGAGAAAGAAAAGAGTAAAAAAGAGAAAGAACACAGAGATAAAAAGAGAGAGGGAGAAACACAAACAAGAATAACTGGAGACTAAATAAAAGATGGAATTAAAAAACAAAGGTGGGAAAAAAAGATGGAGTGAAAAGAAATAGAATATGTAGAATAGATCAATAACCAAAATAAAAAAAGAAAAAAAAAAGTAAAAATAAATAAGCAAGAGAAAGAAGGGGAGGGGATATAAAGCAAGCAAGAAACAAGACAGCAGCAACACACTTTTTAAAAAGGGAGACAGAAGAAAAAAATAAACATGGAAAAAGAGCCTTCTCTCTTAGATCCCTAAGGATCTTCTCAGGCTGCTGGTTTTCCTCAATCACTCACCCTGCAGCCTGCCCTCTGCAGGTTTTGAACTGGGTTTTAGTGAGTAAACTGAGGGAAATAAAATAAAATGAACCTTTTTTTGAAAAAAAAACAAGAGATCCAAGAAATGCTAATACAAAGAAAATGTCTATATATTACCTGTCATAAAGTTTCAACTGGATGCTTGTTAACCTAGTGAAACACTTCCCAAGGAATAGCTAGGAATAGAACCAGGGGCCTCCTAAATGCTATGCAGGAATTCTTCCACTGAGCTATTCTGAGTCTCTGAGTTCTGGTTAGCCTCATCAGAAGACTGTCTGCTCCTTTTCCCTCAGGCAGGTTAGATCCCTGGCAGTCAGCTGGAATGGTGCTTATCACAGTCTGTCTCTGTAATTACCTTTGTAATTCCTCTGTTTACATAGGTTGCTGGGCATGACCACCAGCCTGAGGTAATCCCCCTTCCCTCTCCTTGCTGAGCTGGGGTTTCTTCTGATTTTGGGGGGGAGGGGGCAACTGCCTAAATACACAGCAAAAAAATCACTCTCCACTCTCCCAGTCCCCTCTTCCTTGCAGGGAATCTGCCATGACACTCCTGTTTGGAGAAGGGGGTTAGGGTCTCAACCTACTTTGTCCACCCTGAAGGCCAGCTTGTGTGCCTCTTCCAGCCATGGAGGTAAGCAACCCATGGTTATTCCTGGCTTCCCTACTGTCCAGTACCATCTTAGATGACTCAGAGCACCTTCCAGTGGAGGTAGACATCTGCTCTACTCTCAGTTATATACAATCCACCAAGATTTTTACCCTCACTTAATATCTCAGGGGTGGAAGAGGGAGCCTTTCCCAGCTGTCTAGAGGTTTAACAACTTATATTAATTTATTTTGGCTTCTTTGTGTCTCTGACCCTTACTCTTCTGGGAGTTGGTAAACAGGGTCTTGGTTTCCTGTGCCCCAAAGCATGTCCCCACCTCTAAATATAATATTAACCTAACCATAATGAAAACACTAAAATCATTGCTCCTAAAATCAATTCTAGATAAAAAAAAATGTGTTGGTCTTAGTTTGGGCTGGGGATCAACTACATAGAAGACTACTGGAGTTTGATTTAGAAACACCAGTGCAGCCCACACCTAGCAACATAAAGACTTTGAAAATTCTGCCTGCATAAATGTCATAAGAGCTGGTAATGCATCAGCCCTTGCCTTACACAACCATCCCTCCACCTCAATTTCTTTGCCATAGGGTCAGTCACCTGACACTCAACACCAAAATGTCTCCCAGATATCAGAGAACATAATTGCAGTCCATAAAAGCTAGAGAGCCAGTATGTGGTCTATCCCCAGTGCTCCCAGGTGTGCACACAACTTTACCTTCTTCCCATGATCTTCCTCTTGCACTAAGAATGAAACAGCTTCAGGGGTTCTAACATAAGTTTTCCTGAGCAAACCCTTTGACTGCTTTGTAATGTAGGGTGATCAGATTTTTCTCTCCCATCTCTTTCCTAACACTCTTCCCACCAGAACTTAGTGTTGGGTTAAAGGGTGAAGAGAGTCAGTCTCTGGAGCAGGAATTAGAAACCAGAATATCACAAAAACTCCAAGAGTAGCCCAGAATTTGCAATGATAGAACATATACTGGACCATAAAACTCACTTTAATAAATTTAAAATAATAGAAATCATGCAAGATATGGTTGTCAGAACACAATGGAATTAATCTAGAATTCAATAGCTGAAAGACAACTGTGAACTCTCAAAATATATGGAGATTAAATAAACACTTACAATAAAACAGAGATGAAAAATTCTCAAAAGAAAAAAAAATTGAACTAACTGAAATTCACCAAAATGTGAAAAGCAACAAAAGCAATGCTTAGACAGAATTTTTAGCATTAAAAGTGCAGATAGTATGAAATAAGAAGGATATGAAAATTCTGTAATGTAAATTTCCACCTTCAGAAAATAGAGAAAGAACCATTTATGCCTGCAGCAAGCAGAAATTCCTAATTGGTTAAAATGAAATAGACATGAAATTGAAAACAGGAAGCAATGGAGAAAATTAACAAAAGGAAAGTCTTTTTATTTTGAAAACATTGATAATTTTGATAAACTTCTAGTGCGACTCAAGATAGAAGAATTTCTTATAGCAGAAATGAAAGAAGAGTCATCACTACTGATCCCATGTACATATAAATAATATTTTTGTAAGCAAATACACATATATGCATATATATTTATATATCATTTTGCAAATGTTTGTATGTATTGTGAGAATTTTGATTTTTACCCATAATAAAAAAAAATTAATAAAGGAATACTCTGAATAACACTGTCTCCACAAATCTGATAACTTAAATCATGTGGAAAAATCCCATGAATATCAGTTCCTACCAAAATTCACTCAAGGAAATAGAGATAATTTTAATAGGTATATAGCTATTAAAGAAATTGAATCAATATTTAATAATCTCCTAAAGAGAAAGCATCTTATTCAGATTGTTTCACTGGTGAAATCAACCGAGCTATGAAGGGAGAAATAGTACAAATTCACCACAACATCTTCTATACTTTAATAGCAAGGGACCACTTCCTAATTTTCTATGTATCCAGGATAACCTTAACACCAAAAGTGGATAGAGACCTTACAAGAAAGGAATTCTGCAGACCAATATTTCTAATCAACATGGATGCAAAAATCATTAAGAAAATATTAGTATATTGAATCCAACAATGTACAAAAAGAATTACATGCCATGAACAAATAAGACAGAATCCAGTATCTTTTCATGATATAAACTTTCAGCAAATGTACTAGAGTGATAACTTGCCCAAATTAATAAAGACTATCTAAAAATATTGAACCCAGTACAAAATGGCAAGAAACAAAACACTTTCTCCACAATTTATGAAGAAGGGAAATATGTACTTTCTAATCATTTCTTTGTAAACTATTACTTGGAACCCTATTTAGTTCAATAAGACAGGAAAAGGATATAAATGGTGTAGTATTTTGAGATTATTTTATGAATCCTAAAAGAGAAAGATTACATCTCTAAATAAATCTATTCCTCTGGGCGTGACATCCTTTGACTGTATTAAATTCAGCTGAGAGACCTTTGATTAGATTACCTATAAGATTGTTATAAGACTTTTCATTAGACTATGTCAGTGAGGTGGGACACAGGTTGAGTCCCCACTCCCTTGCTTGGTCTGAAGTAAATGGCCACTCATTCAGACAAAAGAAGAGAGAGCTCTGCCATTTTTGATCCTGCTGTGTGATGAGGGTCAAAGAGATGAGCCATTGGCATGATAGCTTAGATCCAAAGTTGGGAAGAAAGCAAAACTGCCAAGACTATATAGGAGGCCTGGAAAGAAACAAGCCCTTTGCCAGGAGAGAGAGGCTACAGGATAATTTAAATGAGAGAATAAAGAGACTGGGCTCACAGAGCTCAAAAGACTAGGGTAAGCCCAAGGGGGCGGGGGTGGGAGTCTAAAATCTGGACAGAATTTGGAAGCCATCTTGCTTCACCTCATGGCAACACATTAAGATCAGCAGTAGCTGATTTTGGTGAGAAAATATCTCTGATGATGCGTCAATTTGGACTTATCATGGCCTTGGAACTGTAAGCCTCTACCCCAAATAAATCCCTTTATAAAAGCCAATAGATTTCTGGAACTTTGCATCAGCAGACCTTTGGCAAACTAAAACTAATGTTATACATATTGGGGAAGAAGAAATTAAACTATATTCTTAGATACAATTATCTATATAGAAAATGACAGTATATTGTCATAAATCTTGGTAAACTAATGAACTAACAATGAAAGAACAATATACAAAAGCTAAAAAAATTTCTATATGCTAGCAGGAAACAATTAAAATTAAAAAATAGTATTTATAATGACACCAGTAATGGATTGCATTTTGCCCCTCAAAAAGACATGTAGCAGTACATTCTCAGCACATCTGAATGTAGTATTTTTATAGAAATAGGGTTATTACAGATGGATTTAGGAAAATTAAAATGAGTTTGTACAGATGTAAGTTTGGCACTTAATTCAATATGACTGGTGTTCTCATAAGGAAAAGAAGTATAGACACAGATCTGAGTGTACCATGTAACAACTAAAGTGAGAATGTCATGGGTTGCTGCCAAACACCACCAAAACCAGAAACAGATTCTTCTTTAAAGTCATAACAAGCAGCAGCACCTTGCCAACACATTGATTTCAGACTTCTAACCTCTAGAACTGTGAGTCAATACATTTCTCTTTTTTAAACCACCAGATTGTGGCATTTGTTACTACAGCCATAGTAAAATAAGGCAGTACCCAAAATTGAAATACATAGTTATTAATCTAACAAATACATGCAGGATTTATATGCAAAACTCAATGGTTTCATGAAAGAAATCATGTCAATGAATTGGAAGACTCAATATTGTTAAAATGTCAATTCTCTAAAATTTGATTTTAGATGCAATGTAATCCTAACCAAATCTGAGCAGATATTTATAAGAACAGTTGAATTGATTCTAAATTTTATATGGAAATGCAAGGCACCTAATATAGCTAACACAATCCTAAAGTATAAAAACAAATGTGCAGGGCAGGATTTTTAATATTTAACATAAAGCCATATTAATGAGGATATTGTGGTGTTTAAGTAGATTTGGGTTTGTAGATCAGTGTGATGGTTAGGCTAATGTGTCAACTCGGCCAAGTAGTTGTGTCCAGGTGTTTGTTCCAGCAAGCACTGGGCTAATTCTAATACAAGAGCATTTATGGACTTCAATCACCAGTGAGTTTACTGCGTGGATGGCTGATTACATCTGCATCAATCAGGGAGATTACATTATCAATGGGTGGTGCTTTTATCCAATCAGTTGAATGACTTAAAAGTGGAAGTGATTTCAACATTCAGAGAGAATTTCCCAGCTCATCGTTGGACAGGCAACTTCTCCCAGAAACTCATCAACGACCTTTCATCGGGCTTTCATCAGAGCCACTGGTTTGCAGAATTTGGAAGCTGGACTTGTGCATCCCCACGGTCGCGTGAGAGACTCTTGTAAAATTTCATATTATTGATAGATATCTCCTGCTGATTTTGTTTCCCGAAAAAACCCTGACTAATACAATCAGTGAAAGATAATAAGAAGGTAATAAATGGACCCACATGCATAGAGTCAACTCTTTGTCAAGGCACAAAGGAAAACAATGGAGAAAGAGTAGTATATTCAACAAATGATACCGGAAATTTTTAAAAGTAAACATCCAAATCCAAGTAAATAATCTATACACAGATCTTATATATTTCACAAAAACCAACTCAAAATGAGTCATATACCTACATGTGAAACATAAAACTATAAAACTACCTGAAGATAGCATAGAAGAAAATCTAATTTTACTTGTGTTTGAAGATAAGTTCTTAGATTCAACAGCAAAACATAATTTGGACTTTATGAAAAATAAAATCTTTTGCTTTGGGAAACACTTTTAAGAGAGAAAAAAACTCCATCCATCTGATTGACCAAGACAGTAGCATAAAGCACTCAAGTTTGCTGTTTTCTCACAGAATTTTGAATAACTAGCTAAAATTGGCAGAGCCATTTTCCTCATTATTCCAGAAAAGAGTTATAGGGATGTAGTAACTGGAAAAGTGCTGAACCAGAAAACACAGCTTTAAAAATGGTAGGAGAAGCTCCTCAGAATCTTGCTGGTCCTGACCCCTATTGTGGATCTCTGGCACTATTCTAGAAGGAGTTGAGTAACCCCTATGACCATAATAGGGTGGAAAGGTATTAGTGTGATTCTCTCAGGTGGCATCCTGAAAGGCTGAACTAGGAAACTCTTCTTGGGATCATCCTCACAGAGCTTACCCTACAAGTAGAAGCAGTTTTCAGACTGCAAAGCAGTGTAAGAAACAATTAATTCAAGTGCCCTTGGGGAAAAGGACTACCTGCTTTAAGGTATATAACAGGGCATCCTGGAGGGGGAGAAAGTCAGTTTCATAGGGAGTAAAGAGGGCATTTGAATTCCTGTAAATGAAGAGATGCCAAGGGTAAGCACAAGTCCAGGTCAAGATGTTGGGATAGAAAAGAATGAGACAGACAGGACTTCACTTTAAGTTATCCTCAGGCTGATTGTCTTGATAGGAGGACTAGACACTAAAATGGAGCATCATCAAACACAGAAACAGTTTGCAAAGCCTAGGAAAGATATCTTGCTATTTATTTGTTTGTTTTGTGTCGGTTTGGTTTGTTAATTCCAGGCACTGAAGAGAATATCTGTCATGTCACTGGATGAAGACAATCTTAAAGAAGAGACAGTTCAGGGACTGTCCCAGAGTTACCCAGTGAACATTAGCTCTTCCAGAGGCAAGATCAGCTTATCAGCAATGAAACAACGGTTCAGGAAAAAAAAAAAAAAAAAAAACTTCCTTTTTTCTCATTTCTCTCAGGATAGTTCAGCACCTTCCCCAGAGGTGTGAGCTCAGGAAGAACTTCCAGGGTTCCTGACTACAGAAGAGGCTTTGACTCCCTGAGGCATCTGCCGCCAGTGAAAAGTCAGGGGGGGGGTTTCCAAGTCCATCAGGTAGCTGACCTCTTGGGGTCAGCCTGCTGTGGAATTGGATCCTGTACAGCCTTAAAAATCCCTGCCCATGATGGAGAAAACAAGATGATGCACCTGAACAATGCACCTAAGGCCATGCCAACTTTTCTCATCTTTCTGCTCCTTTTCCCTTTTCTACAGGGTGATGGGGAACTATGCTGGGGAACCAATAATATTGAATAGCCTGGGAGAGGAAAGATATATATGCTCAAACTCTGGGAAAGGAAAGAGGGACTTCAATTTTCAATTCAGATAAAATCTTTCTACCATTAAATAATCTGTCCCAAATGTTTACTAAACAATCATGTTTACTAAACAATCATGTCAATTCAATACTATTGTTATTATATTATTATTATTATTATTATTATTATTATTATTTGCCTAGTTACAGCCAGGACAGAGAATTAAATCCTAAGAATTAAAAGCACAAAGTCAGAGTATTAGCTGAATGAAATTTTGTTCATACTCCTGTCTAACCCAGAAGAACAAAATGAAGAAAACAACTTTATACATCTGAATAAAATATCATATAATATATAATAGTAGTGAAAATATATTTTCTGTGTTTGAAACTTGGAAATGTAATGGCATTACTTAGAGTAGATGCAGTGGTGAATCTCTAAGAATTCAATGCTTTTAAGAAAGAAAAGGAAAATCTATATTATTAAAGGAATCCCAGGATAACCAAAATCTTCCTTGAAACTGAGCCTAGGGTTGGTCCCTACTGTGGGTTGGCCACAAGCAGCCCCTGCAGCACAATCCCCTTCTGCACAGGGAAGTTTATGCCTGGGCTCACACTTACTTCCCCTCACTGTGTGTTTCTTGCACAGTAATGCACAGCTGTGTCCTCCATAGTCACGGAGCTCAGTTGTACAGAGTACTGGTTCTTGGATGTGTCTCTTGAGGTGGAGAGCTGGCTCTTGAGGGATGGGCTGTAGCTAGTGTAACCATCAGGACATATTACTGACAACCACTGCAACCCTGTCCTTGGTGACTGAGGGATCCAATGCCAGCAGTAACCACTGGTTGTGATGGAGAATCCAGAGACAGAGCAGGTGAGGGACAGGGTCTGGGAGGGCTTCAGGAGTCCTGGGCCTGACTCCTGCAGCTGACCTCAGTGACAAGACACTTGAAAATGAGAACAGTAGGTCATGTGCTCAGAGGCAGCATCCCCTTTACTTGCATGTCTGAATCCTGAGATACTCACCTCTGGGAGTTGCCACCAGAAAGAAAAAGAACCACAAGGGATTCATGTTCCTTTGTATGGGGCCCATGGATTGCAGATAATATTTTCCTGTTTCAGGGTTTTGCTATATTTAAGTCTATGTGTGCTGTGATTTCATCCACTGGCCCAAATGGCAATTTGCATGTGGGAGGTACTTTTGTATATAAAAGTCAAAGGGCCCAGGGGAGTTCTCATTATATGGGGCTTCTCTGGTAGGAAGATGTTGGTTGGCCCATAAGAGAACACAAACCACATCTTGGGGTTAAACTTCACTAAGTACAGTGATTTCAATTATACGTCATGGAAACTTCCAGAAGGAGATGTTAAGGGAGGCAGAGGTAGCCAATAAATGTGAATTTCTTTGACAGTAAAGTCAGTGTTCCTGTAAACAAATGGGTTTACACATTTATCAAATAGCCAAACAAAATACATGGACTGTAAATAAATAATCAGGTATTTCCTCTGTTACCTTTTATTGGATATTCTAAGGTTTTGAAGCAGCAGCTAAATGTATCAAACAGTGAATTCAGACAATCTGCATCCAATCCAATGAGTCATAATTCAGAAGGACTTTGACTCATTATGTGAACATTTCTTCCTCAGAATGGATTTTTATAAATTGTATATTCAATAACTATTGTAGATTTGAAATTGCTCAAGCCAATCTCTCATGCAATTTATTCTCACTCCTAGCAGGTTCTTAGAACTGTCTATTCCCTGTACTTAGTTGAATCTGCAGGTACACCCTGCACCTCAGAACTGTCTCTTTTGATAAAATTTTAAGGAACATAAACCCTCCTCTGATTTACAAATAGAGACAGTCAGCAGAAAGTTGTCAACACACCAATATGTTGGATTGATTCTATGGGTTCAATTCTGTCTCCCAAAACACATGGTCAAGTCATAACACTAGTCCTGTGAATGTGACCTTATTTGGAAACATTTTCTTTGGGAAGATGTTGTTAGTTAAAATGAGGCCAAACTGGATTATATTGGGCCCTAATCCAACATGATTGGTGTCCTTGTAAGAAGGAAAGAATTGGACATGAGACAGATAGACTCAAGTAGACACCATGCAATGACTGAGTTAAGAATGGAAGGCCAAGCATTTTGGGCAAAACACCAGTAACTGGGAGGAGGATGGGAAAGATTCTCCACTAAATACTGTAGATTTAGAGCCTCCTGAGCTGCAAGTCAGTATATTTGTTCTGTATGAATCCATCCATTTTGTGATTCTTTGTTACAGTACCCTGAGTTATTCAGTAAGAGACCCATTCATAGATCCCAGAAACACTCAGTTCCTGCTCTCTGTGTTAATGCCAGTGAATTCTGGATTTTGTGAAGATGGAATCCACTACATCAAGGGAAATAGTGTGTAGAGCCTTGTTCATATATCCCTAGAGTGAATAATTTGAAGAAAAGACAAGCTCACAGTGGCTATAGGACAAGTCCCTGTCAAGGAAACAAGCCCCTTGAAAATCATGTGGGAGCTGCCCTCCTAAAGCCTGTGTCATGGAATCCTGTGATCATGGCTGTGACCCTAAAAGTCTACAATGGCAACTCCATCCTCTCCTTCCCTGTGACCCTGATGTGACCTCAACCCTATATGATTCAGTCTGACAAGGCACAAATTGGGGTTTACAGCAGAGATTTTATTTGTGAGTTTTAAAGTAGGTGTCCAGAGCTGTTTGCTGTCATCATCACTGTCATTAGTGTTATCACTGCCCTAGGAATCAGAATGTGGGAAGAGATGTGAGCCCTCACCTCTGACCAAAATAATTCCACAAGGGACAAATGCTCTGGTCCTGTCAATGACATGTCACACCTCTGTCACTGGGGCAGGTCAGCCCCTTCAGCATCAGTGACCCAAACTGTACATTGACCAATTTGGATCCTGTTATTGGTGACAATTCTTTATTCCCTTATCATTTCAGGAACATAGACTTGAGTGCAGGATACTGCAAACTGGCAAGGCAGTATTAGTCAAGTGAATTACATAACAAATAGTCACCATACCTGAAAAGAGTTAATAGGAAAGTCAGCAGAAGTAGGAGGAGCCAGATGAACAGGACAAATCATGAACTTCTGATTAAGAACTGGAATGTGGGCTGTGAAAAAGGGGAGGGGAAGAGACAGCGTCTAACATTCAGAACCAGGGGCTCCTTTTCTTCACCAGGTTATCGCTTAGGTTGGCACAGATGCAGAATTGAGTGTTCTTGACTTTGGGAGTTGATGGTCTTGGAGGGAGACTAATATAAATTCCTTCTCACAGAAGAGAAAATCCAGTAGTTGTGCATATATATTTTTGGTTAAGAAGTAGTTGCTATGAAAGGAAAAAATAAAAAAGGAAAAATAGCTTCTGGCACTTACAGAGATTATTAAACTCTGTTGTGGCTGGACCTCCACACTAGATTTTTAAATGCTCTTGTAAAGAACCAACTGAAATTACTTATTTGCAATAAAAAGGGAAAAGAGGCAAATATTCAGTGGACATGATTTTGGAGGCTATCAGCAATGAAAACACTGTAGGAAGTGAGTACCATCACCAGAATGACATGTTAGGATGTTGGTGGAGCTCATGTTGAGGACAGTAAGGAAGTCTCTTACTTTT
The DNA here is from genome assembly GCA_026826555.1 of Tolypeutes matacus. NCBI lineage: Eukaryota > Metazoa > Chordata > Mammalia > Cingulata > Chlamyphoridae > Tolypeutes > Tolypeutes matacus. The sequence continues at coordinate 1,374,227 of JAKSZT010033739.1, forward strand.
TTCTTTTCTTTTTAAAATAGGTACCAGGGATTGAAAGCAGGACTTCATAAATGTGAAGCACATGCTCAACCACTGAGATACACCTGTTCCAGAAGGGAAGGTTCTTTTGGTAACTGATTTTCATTTTCATTGTAAAATGTAGAGAACATGAACTAAGAATAGGGTGTGAATTTATGGGAATTGAGTACACATGTCTCAGGATAATGGAATGTCTTTAATAAAGACATTGTTTTAAGTGAAGTATGGACTGAAAAGAGAAACATAATTATCAGGCAAAAAGTGTGTCTCACAAAATTATGGATGTATTGAATTAAAAAAACATCCTTTCCTTCAGCTCCTCACTATTAAGGCATCTATAAGACCTAGAAACACCCCTTTTAAATGAGCTTCTTTTTGCCTTATTGAAGTAAGCAAAGTCTCCCAAAGAAGTGAAATATGATTAGACATATTAGTAGTGTTTAAATTATTTTAGATTGTGTTTCTAAAAAAGGAGAACCCAGACCCTGAGAGGATACACTTGCTTGGTGGCCCCTGCACAAGCTCTGGGGCTGAGCCCTATGCTCCATGGGACCTGAGTGCCCCCGGCAGCCCAGCTTCTACCTTGCAGGGAGGTTCCTGTTGGGCTCACAGGGCTTTTCCCTTGTGATGTCTCTGCCTGTTGTTACCTTGCTGTGCCTTTGACTTCAGACTGTTCTTTAGAGATACCACACCCATGTGATACTATATCTTGACATAGTAAATTTTCCTTAGCAACTTAGTGTACTCTTCAAGGATATCAAACACAGGATTCTATGGAACCCCAAAGGCCCCATTCCAAGGAGCCTGCCAGATGCTCAGACAGTCAAAGACATGGTGAATCTAGAGACTCTCAGGGACTTTCAGGGGGTCTCACATTTTCTCTGGGCTGCTTGAGTTGAAGCTCATATCAGAAAACAACTTCACACACAGAACCATGGTGCTCAAAGCCCACATATAGCTCTGCTATACCAAACACAAATAGCATACTCACATATATGCACACCTACACACACACATACACATACCATGTCTGATTTTTGAGCAATGAACCCAAATTTGTCCCTCTTCCCTGTGTCCAGCATATGGGTACTGCACCCCCATGGTGACCCTAGGTTTGCAAATGTGTCTTCCTCTTGCAAACAGAAAAAGCAAACATGAGGAATCTGAAACTTGTATAGTGCATGCCTGTTTGGTTTGCCTTTCATGGCATTGCCTGGGAGCCCTGCAGATGACCCATGAGAGGACCAGGCCTGCCCACCAGGGGTCAGGAGCACATGGCTGCTGCAGGCACAGTCAGTGCAGCCAACACTGACCCAACCTGAATGCATGAGTGGAGACCCTGGATATTCAGTCCAGCAGGTCGCTGTTCTCAGAGGGACCTTTGTACAGGGAAACACTCCCAGGGGAAGAAGCAGGTGCTAATCGAGGAACTGGGGGCTCAGAACAGTGAGCTTGGCTGAGGGTCAGAATCCCTGTGGGCCAGTGTCTGTGCAGGCCTTCTGGTCCTCCCTCTTGGATGATGTTGTGTCTTGGGTGATGGTGCCCTTGTCCTGACACTGCAATTGGGAACATGGATGAAAGAACTCATCTTTTTAGTTCACAAGTCTTCAAAACAGAAGGATTTCAATAAAATTAAAAATAATCACTGTGAAAAATAAACAGCTTTAAGTAAATGTAAATCCATGTGAATCATATTTTTGATAAAGAACTTCTATTCAAAATAAAATACAGCACACTTTCCCATAAATAAAAAGTATTTGTCAAGCTAAGTTTTAAAATGGTATAAAATTATTGAATGCACTTTCCCTAAACAATATTTATGAATGCCTAATAAGCTCATGAATAAAGACTGACCATTTATAGTCATGAGAGAAATGTAAATTACATTCAAAGCAGTTTACTACTTCACATTGACTAGATGGCTATAATAAAATAATTTTAAAATTTGTAAGAACTGATAGTAATAAATAATAATGATAATACATCAAAATGTTTTGTGTAGGTGTAACAAAAGCAGGTAGTAGTTGTATATATTTTCAGCTGAATTATTAATAAATAATATATTAAATAATATTTATCACTTAATATTATTATTATTTAATAATATAATTATTAAATAATTAATATTATTTAAAAATAAAAGCATAAAATCAATCAAAGCCTGTTCCACCTATAGTGGTGCTGAATTATATATGTGAATGTCATTGAAAGTGAAAGTTTAGGGTGGTATATGTTACTAGAATGAAAGTTAGAAGCTAAAATATGGGACAATATAACAGGGAAACTTGGTGGACAGTGGACTGAGTTAATAATAAAAGTATAAAGATGTTCTTTCATGAATTATAATGAATTAATGACACTAATACAAGATGTTTATAACAGGATGACATATTAGAAAAATGCACCCAATGTTAATTATGTGCTATAGATAACAATATAAATTTAATATTCCTTCATTAACAGTTATTAATTGTATTATCCCCCCTGGGAGCCCTCACCTCTGATCACCATGATTGCATGAGGAACACCTGAACTCCTCCTCCCCTTTATACCTCAAACCTATGGAAGTGGGCATGTCATCCACCCTCAGTCTCGGTGTCCTCACCCTTAAGGTGACTGATGTAGAAACACTTGCCTCTAAAAATCCCTTTCCTTCTCATTCTGTCATGAACAGATATTGAATGCAGCATATTGTAACCTGGCTTTTCAACAATATTACAAAATTGAATTGAATAAGAAAGAGCATACAGGGCAGACACCCCTGATAGAGAGAGATTTGAGGGACAGTGCTCTAAGAAAATCCTAAGGTTTGTAGTCAGAACCAGGGTTAATGCAAATGCATTTTGAAAAGTCTCTGACATTTTATGTTTCATTATCTGTCTCTCCTTCTCTCTCCTTCTGCACAAATACATCCATTGGTATATTTAACAGATTAATTTTGATATAATTTCACATGATATATTGCACATATTTAAAATGTACAATTCAATAGGTATTTAAATATGAACAACTGGAAGATAAAGGCCAGATAGTGAATTCTAAAACCCTCAAACTTTCTTCTTGTCTCTCACAATTCCTCTCTCCTACCCCACCTGCAATTAATAGAAAACAGCTTTAAAAATGTTAGATTTTAATCAAACTATAATGGTTGATGGCAAGGCCCCAGGATGTGTAAGTCCATTGAGGGTGATGGGTCACACTTGTGGGAGATGTTTGTGTGGAATGTGGTGGGAGGTGTGGGAGGTGGGCAACATGGGAATCCCGGTAGGTTCCGTGTAATATTTTAGGTAATCTAAGCACCTCTTAAAATATATTTATATATATATAAATAACATTTTTGTAAGCAAGTGCACATATATGCACATATATTTACATATCATTTTACAAATATTGGTATGTATTGTGAAAATTTTTATTTTTACCCACAATAAAAAAAAATTAATTTTTAAAAAAAGGGAATGACCTAAAAACACTGGTTAAAATTAACAATGGTCAGTTTGGATAAAAATGTACAGTCCAACTATGTACTGACTATTTAAATATAAGTACATAGGCTTAAAAAAGTTATATATATGTGTGTGTATGTATATATATATATATATATATATATATATATATATATATATATAATGAATACA
>JAKSZT010033739.1:1386612-1398006 GCA_026826555.1 Tolypeutes matacus
ACAAAGGCACAACAGAATTACATTCCAAGACACGTGGCTGGAGGACAGAGAAGTTTTTTTTTTTTGTTTGTTTGTTTTACTTTTTTTTTTAGCAAATCAATTTTATTGATATATATTAATGAACATAAGATACATCCAAAGTGAACAATCAGTGGTATTTGCCATAATCATATCATTGTGCTTTCAGTACTTCATCATTCTGATTATACTAAAAGCCATTGATTATATACTTAGGATTGATTAGCCAGAAGTAGCAGCTATGTACAGGGGGGAAGTATAGTGAGATTGAGAGGTGAGGAATTTTCTCGTCTATCTGGTTTTTGTTTGTTATTATTATTGAAATAATGAAAATGCTCTAATAACAATAGAAAATAAATGTTCTTTTATACAGAATAGGGAAAAGAATGATATATAGGTTCCCAGTATGCTACTGGATTTGCAGAAGCTAAATTTATTCCAAATACAAAAGGCATGAAGCATAAAACTTTACCCTAAAATAGATTGAATTAAAAGAACAGTTGGCTTAAAATGACACACTAACAATTCTCTTTACAAAAGCATCCCATCTGGTTCAGCTCTGGACATGGCAACCTAAAGCCAACTGGCAAGGTCTAGCAATGACAAATACAAGGAATTAGCTTATTTATTCATTTTCCCTCTATTTCCATCAAAAAGTACCACCCAAATGACCACCCCCTCTCTACCCAAAATAAAGACGCTAAAATGAAGACTTCCTTACATATTATAGCAGTGATGCTGAATGGTTTAGCAAGAAAATCTTTGTAGATATGCTAAAGGTACCCTGCTGTTACTGGGATTCTGAGCTCCCTCAATGGGCTCCTGGTTGCTTGGCTAGATTAAGGCAGCAAATAATCCAACCTCTCTCATCTCCTAAAAGTCCCTGACAGTTCTGTTTAATTTGATTACCTTGTCCACATCCCACCCTCCCCTCCTTCTCTTCTTTTCCAAATAATTACCCAACTGGATAATTCTTTCTCAAAAAACATATAATCCTAGATAAATCAGTGTTTCTATTACATTGCTCAAATCCCCATTTCAACGTGTTTGTAGGCTCAATCTTAATCTAGCCCCCAAACACCCTCACACACATGGCCAGTCCATCAGCCACTGTGTCCTGTGGCAGGAACTTCCTATTTTTTACTCTCAGAACCATTTGTTTGAAAGAAATCTCAGGAGGAAGCACAAATGTAAAGCACACAGGACGACCCTCTCCTCCCAATCCACAAGGAGCTGACCTGAAACCTCACTGTCCTACAAAGTCACTAGAGGGGTTCTGGCCAAACACAACCCCTGTATTGACTCCAACTTGCCAGCGTATCACAAGAATCCATATGAGTGCTAAGTGGAGGCTCCACACCACTCATGCTCCAGTGTACATTTATCCTGAAAGGCAAATCTCATTAGCTCTGATTACAAACCATTCCTGTTCAAACTCACTGGACTTTATAAAAACAATCTTCACATTGTGTAGAAAAAAAATCTGTTAATGGTGTAACTAAATATATGTGTAGATCTATAGATTTTTTAAAGTAAAATTTCCAGTGTTGTCTTTCTATTATATAACTATTCTTTTATTTACAATCTTACCTAAAACAACATCAGGATGAAAATATGGTTGGGGAATGGGCCCATGCCCAATCCACAGTAGAAATTCCCAGGACTCTAGAAAGAACTCAACCATTTGCAAAAGACAATCCTTGAGAGGACTTTCAAGATGGCGTTAGTGTAGAAGGGCACACACTGCAAGCTCCCAGAGCAAGGCGGATTGTGGACGGGGTCCTGCCTTGGGGTCTGTGCTGTGCACACGAGGAGTGAGAAGTGCGGATCAATGGCGTGGATGGAATGGTGGAGATTTGTGAGTTTTAAGGCTGCTGGTGGGAGTTGGCACAGACGGCTGAGCCCCGCGGTTAGGGAGAAAATATAAAATAAAATAAAATGGCCACTTGGAGCCATGAGCAGGCGAGAAAGTTTTATTTTCTGGGGATCTGGCTGCCTGGCGCCCCTTGGATCTTGCGTGAACAGAACAAATGAGCTAATTGGCACCCGGTGAACCAGAGCGGGGATTCTGGTTGGGGGGGACGGAGCTCATTTCCTTGGAGACCCAGGGATAAGACCCGGGCCGCTGCGGAGCCAGGAAGAAGGGACACTTCCCAAAAGAGGGAGGGTTCTGTTGGAGGACAGGGAAGGGTATTTTTTATTTCTAGACATCGATCTGGCTGCCTGCACCGCCCCATAGCTTTGGGGAGCAGATAAGCCGACCTGAACCAGCATCAGGCTGAGAGCAGACGCAAATCTGCACTCAAACTGACTTACTTAGCAACCCGGTGACGCTGGAGCTCGGCTCCAGAAGGGGTGGAATCGACCATCTTTAGCACTCCTCACTGACTAACATCAGAGCTACAGCTACCCTGGGGAGTCCAGGAAGTGGGATGTGCTTGATTAATTTCCATGGCCCCGGCTAGGGTCCTTCCGTAAGGGGATTGGTTTAGAGGAGAAATTATTTTGGGTCCTGTATTTCGCTAAAAAATAAAAATTAAAATAAAAAAAAAAGTGAGACGGTCACTTCAATAAATGAAAATAAATTCTTTTTAATTTAGTTTAATAGCTAAAAGCTGCTTCATGACCTGCATATAGAACCCTGTGGGGAAATTGATTGATAAACACAAGTAGGCAGGAAGGATCCACTTGGACCCTAGGGAAATCATTGACCCCCCCTTAGCTTTGTTTGACTGCTTGCATGTGTGGATCTTTGGTTTCTCTGTTTCTTTCTGGTCCCTTGCTTTTCTTTCCTCTTTCCTACCCCCTTTCTTTTTTCTTCCATTTTTTTTAAACTAGGTGCTGCTAGCTTGTCGCTTCTTTGCTGTGCTTCTTTTTTCAGTGATTTCCCACTAGCTGAAGATATTGATTTTGTATTACAAACTATCGCTTATCCTTCCTGCATCTTTCTGCCTTCTGTTTTCTGTTGTGGCTCTTAGATACAACATTTTTTCAAGGCCCAAAACTCAAGGGTGTCAATTTCTACTCCATCTATTTTGTTTTCTTCTTTTTTTTATTAGTATTAACTTTTTCCTCTCAGACCTTTCTTTACTATTTCTCTCCCTCCTCATAATTCTAGCCTTCTAAATCATTATATATATATTCCTACATTTGTTTTCCCAGTCCATTGTAGGAACTCCATTTTTTTTTCCTGGTACTCTGCACTGCCTACACAAGTTAAATATTCATCTCATTAAGTCTCATTTTGCCCCTCTTCTGACTTTTATCAATATTACTATTATCCTTCTGCCTTCCTTACATCTTTTGATTTCTCTGACGCTAACCTTTTGCCTTCAAGGGATCATAGAAAGAAGCAAGGAAATAAAACAAGAAGAAAAACTGCCAAAGAGAAAACTTAACACACACGCAAAACCAACAGCTAAATAAAACTCTAGAGCATAGAGAAAAGCTAATCAACTGAACAAACCCATCAAGATAATATAATGACCAGAGGGCAACAGAAAAATACAAATGACTCTGAGAAACTGGAAAACATTGTCCAGTCCAATGCACAAAATAAAATCCAGGAAGCAACGCAGAACATTGAACAAATAATGAAAGCTATGGAAACAAATATCATGGACCAACTTAAAGAACTGAAGGAAGAGATTAAGGATATAAAGAAGACACAGGGAGAACATACTGAAGAAATACCAAACATGCCTAAAAAGGTAATGGATATGATGGTGAACAATGGCACAAGCCAAGAAATGGAAAAGACGGTGAACTCATATAACAGCAGATTTGTACAGGCAGAGGAAAGAATTAGTGATATAGAAGACAATACAGCTGAAATTAAAGAGATTGTAGAACAGATAGACAAAAAGATAGAAAAAATCCAGCATGGACTCAGGGAATTAACCGATAATGCAAAACGCACAAACATACGCATTATGGTCATCCCAGAAGGATAAGAGAAGGGAAAGGGAACAGAAGGAGCGTTGAAGGAAATAATGGCTGAAAACTTTCCAATGCTACTGAGAGAGATGGATGTGAAGATCAAGGAAGCACAGCACACCCCAAATAGTATAAATCCCAACAGGCCAACTCCAAGACATATAATTGTCAAAATGTCCAATGCTTAAGACAAAGAGAAAATACTCAAGGCAGCAAGAGAAAAGAAACCATCACATACAAGGGAAGCACAATAAGATTAAGTGCTGATTTCTCAGCTGAAACCATGGAGGCAAGAAGACAGTGGTATGACATACTCAAAATACTAAAAGAAAAAAAACTTCCAGCAGCAAATTCTCTATCCAGCAAAATTGGCATTCAAAAATGATGGAGAGTTCAAAATATTCACAGATAAACAGAAATTAAGAGAGTATGTCAAGAAGAAACCAGCACTTCAATAAATACTAAAGGAATCTTTGCAAGTTGAAAGGAAAAAACAAGGGAGAGAGAGTTGGAGGAGAGTTTAAAAAAAACTGAAAAGACAAAAAGAGAAACAAAACAACATGTGACATACATTAACCCAAAGAAAAAATGGCTGAAGTAAGAAATTCATTACGAGTAATAACACTGAATGTTAATGGATTAAATTCACCAATCAAAAGACACAGATTGGCAGAATGGATAAGAAAATATGATCCATCTATATGTTGTCTACAAGAAATCCACTTTCGACCCAGGGATTCAAGGAGGCTGAAAGTGAATGGCTGGAAAAATATTTTACCGGCTAATAATAGCCAAAAAAGGGCAGGAGTAGCTATTCTAATATCAGACAAAATAGACTTTAAATGCAAAACTATTGTAAGAGACAAAGATGGACACTACATATTAGTAAAAGGAGTAATCTCTCAAGAAGAGAGAACAATCATCAACATTTACGCACCTAACCAGGGTGCCTCAAAATACGTGTGGCAAACTCTGGAAAAACTAAGAGGAGAAATAAATGCCTCTACAATTATAGCAGGGGACTTCAATACACCACTATCATCATTAGACAGAACATATAGACAGAGAATCAATAAAGAAACTAAGGCACACAACAATACATTAGAAGATCTGGACTTAATACACATATACAGAACACTACACCCAAATACAGCAGGATTTACATTCTTCTCAAGCGCACATGGAAAATACTCCAAAATAGACCACATGCTAGGCCACAGAACAACAGTCAATGAATTCAGAAATATTGAGATTATACAAAGTAATTTCTCTGACCACAACCGAATGAAGTTGGAAATCACTAAGGGCCAGAGAAACAGGTTAGGCACAAGGATATGGAAGTTAAACAACACTCTTAGACAAACAGTGGGTCAAAGAGGAAATCTCAAAAGAAATCAGTAACTACCTTGAACCTAATGAAAACGACAGCACAAAATATCAAAACCTATGGGATGCAGTGAAAGCAGTCCTGAGAGGGAAGTTCATAGCCATAAATTCATATATTAAAAAAGAAGAAATAGCTATAATTGAAGACCTAACAGCACACTTGAAGGAATTGGAAAAACAACAACAAACTAAACCTAAAGGAAGTAGAAAGCAGGAAATAACAAAAATTAGAGTAGAACTAAATGAAATAGAGAATAAGAAAGCACTGGAAACAATAAACAAAACAAAAAGTTGGTTCTTCAAGAATATCAATAAAATTGATGAACCCTTAGCCTGACTAACAAAGAAAAAGAGAGAACAGATGCAAATATAATAAAATAAGGAATGAGCAAGGTGATATCCTTACTGACTCCACAGAAATAAAGAGTATCATAAGAGGATATTTTGAAAAATTATATGCCAACAAGAATGACAATTTAGAGGAAATGGACAAGTTTCTAGAAACCCACAAACAGCCGACATTGATGAAAGAAGAAATATATGAACTCAACAGTCCAATTACAAGTAAAGAGATAGACTCAGTCATCAAAAACCTCCCAACTAAGAAGAGTCCAGGACCAGATGGCTTCACATCTGAATTCTACCCAACTTTCCGGAAAGAGCTAACACCAATTCTACTTAAGCTCTTCTAAAAAATAGAAGTAGAAGGAATATTGCCTAACTCATTCTATGATGCCAAAATTACTGTAATACCAAAACCAAATAAAGATACCACAAGAAAGGAAAATTACAGACCAATTTCACTAATGAACCTAGATGCTAAAATCGTCAACAAAATACTCGCTAATTGCATTCAACAAACTTATCAAAAGGATTATATACCATGGCCAAGTGGGTTTCAACCCCGGTATGCAAGGATGGTTCAATATAAGAAAATCAATCAATGTAATACACCACATAAACAGATTGAATGAAAAAAATCACATGATCATCTCTATAGATGCAGAAAAAGCATTTGACAAAATACAGCACTCTTTCCTCATAAAAACACTACAAAGATAGGAATAGACAGAAACTTTCTGAAAATGGTAAAGGGTATATATGAAAAACCCAAAGCTAACATAATTTTCAACGGTGAAATCCTAAAAACCTTCCCTCTGAGATCGGAAACAAGACAAACATGCCCACTAACACCACTCCTATTTAACATTGTCTTAGAAGTACTTGCATGAGCTCTGAGACAAGAAAAGGACATAAAAGTCATCCAGATTGGAAAAGAAGAAGTAAAAATTTCATTATTTGCAGATGACATGAACCTATACATAGAAAGCCCTGAGAAATCTACAACAAGGCTTCTAGAACATATAAAGGAGTTCAGTAATGTTGCAGGCTATAAGATCAATGCTCAAAAATCAGTAGCACTTCTGTACACCAATAATCAGCAAACTGAGGAGGAAATCAGGAAAAAAATACCATTTACAATAGTAATCAAAAGAATCAAACACCTAGGGAAAAAATTAACTAGAGATGTAAAGGACTTATATAAAGAAAACTACACAACACTGGTAAAGGAAATCAAAGAAGAGTTAAATAAATGGACAAATATTCCCTATTCATGAATAGGAAGACAAAACATCATCAAGATGTCTATCCTACCTAAACTAATCTACAAATTTAATGCAATCCCAATAAAAGTCAACACTGTATTTTTTAAAGAACTGGAAAAACTAACCACAAAATATATTTGGAGAGGCAAGACTCACCAAATTGCCAAAACATATTGAAAAAGAAAAATGAAGTTGGAGGTTTCACACTTCATGACTTTAAAACATACTAAAAGCTACAGTGATCAAAATTGCGTGGTATTGGCACAAGGATAGACCTACTGACCAATGGAACCGAATTGAGAGTTCTGACATAGATCCTCGCATATACAGTCATCTGATAATGACAAGGCCACGAATCCCACTCAGTTGGGAGAGAATGGCCTCTTTAACAAGAGGGGCTGGAGAACTCGATATCCATATCCAAAAGAATGAGAGAAGAATACCATCTCTCACCTTATACAAAAATCAACTCAAGATGGATCAAAGATCTAAATATAAGAGCCAAAACCATAAAGACCGTGGAAGATAATGTAGGGAAGCATCTACAGGACCTTGTAATAGGAAATGGTTTCATGAACTTCACAGACAAAGCACGAGCAGCAAGAGAAAATATAGATAAATGGGATATCATCAAAATAAAAAACTTCTGCACCTCAAAGGATGTTATTAAGACAATAAAAGGCAGCCTAGGCAATGGGAGAAAATATTTGGCAACCATTTATCTGATAGGAGCCTAATATCCTGCATATATAAAGAAATCCTACACCTTGAAAATAAAAGGACAAACAACCCATTTAAAAAATGGGCAAGTGACCAGAAAAAACAATTCTCCAATGAAGAAATACAAATGGCTCAAAAGGACATGAAAAAATGCTCAACATCACTTGCTATCAGGGAAATGCAAATCAAAATTACAATGAGATATCATCTTAGACCCATCAGAATGGCAGCTATTAAAAAAACAGCAGACAATAAATGTTGGAGAGGATGTGGAAGAATGGGAACCCTCATCCACTGCTGGTGGGACTGCGGTATGGTCCAGCCACTGTGGAGGACAGTTTGGCAGTTCCTCAGAAAACTAACAATAGATCTTCCATATGATCCAGCAATTCCACTGCTGGGTATATACCCAGAAGAACTGAAAGCAAAGACACAAACAGATATATGCACACCAATGTTCATAGCGGCATTGTTCAACATTGCCAAAAGCTGGAATCAGCCCCGGTGCCCATCAACTGATGAAAGGATAAGCAAATGTGGTATATCCATACTATGGAATATTACTCAGCTGTAAGAAGGAACAAAGTGGTAACACATGGAATAACGCGGATGAATCTTGAAGACCTTATGTTGAGTGAAGCAAGCCAGGCACTGAAGGATGAACAGTATATGACTTCACTGATCGGAACTGAGGAAAGTGAGCAGTCTCTGAGAACCATTGTCTGAAAGATAGGTTAACAAGGGAGAGTAAGAGAAGAACAGACTTTGTGCCATCACCCATATGGACATAATCTATGGTAAAGGGATAGAGTGTGGTTGCATGTTGGGGGATGGGGCAGATGGTGTTCCTGGGTTTGGTGGTGCAGCACTGGTGGGTGGGTGGATTAGGAAGGGCAGGTTCAATTTCCCAGGGCATGTAACTGTGAATCTTGACATTCCATGGGTAGGGATAGGGTGGTGTCATGGGCCCTGGGGGGCTGGAGGGAAGGGAACAGTCAAGATCTAATGGGGTGTTTGGTGGTCATGGGTAAGGTTTTGCATTACCTTACAGTAATGGACACAGGACATGGTAAATATCATCAAAATTATTAAACTATCATATAAATTGTAAACTATACTGTAAATCATAGACAATGTTTAGTTGCTATATTTTACTTTTTGTATAACAGTTATAACAATGCTATCATCCAAAAAAAAAAGAGGGGGGTTTAATATGGGGTGGGGAAGCGGGGGCGGTTTGGTATATGGGAGTGTCTGGCACTCCATGTGTGACTTTGCTGTGACCTAAAACTTCTTTGAAAATTAAATGAAAAATTGGGAGAGAGTGGGGATTGAGAGGGGGAAGATGTCAAGGCACACTGGATATCCAATAACACAGTGATAAAAGGAAGGCAAAAATGAAAAGAGAAAGGGGACAAAAATAAGAATATATATATAAAAGATATTTCCTTTGATTTTTTGCCCATTTTTTTGAATGTCCAATTTTGCTAATTATATTTTGTTTTGTTTTGTTTTGTTTGTTCGATTATTTGTTTTTGTTTTTTTTCTTGTTTTTTATTCCTTCACTTTTTTTTCCCTGAGTTTCCTTATGTTTGTCTCTTGCATGTAAGCTTATCATAGTTGTTTCTTTTTCTTAGTAAATGTATTTGATTATTTTATGGACTACATGTTAATGGAGGTTTGGATCACAGAAGGGTTACAATGGGTACTGCAGGGATTTATTGGTGGGGGGTGTCTGGAAGGGGGAATTCATGGGAATTAGTTCATCTGAATATAAATGAAGATATACAAAATCGTTCTAAAGATCAAAAGATGGGGCATGGTCACAATGGGTGGACAATCACAGAATAAATGAGGGAATCTGAATTCCTAGCCTGGAGAGCTCTGCCACAGTCTCCAAGGGAGCAGCAATAGTCCTCTGAGCACAGGGACAGTGTCTGTCAAAAGAGGATGACCCACTGATGTGTTCTTTTTGTTGATGACTACTCTTGTGAGTCTTTGCTCTTGTAACTGAGACTTAGCCTGCAGTTGTTGGGTGCCTAAGGGTTGCCACCTGAGAGCCTCCTTGTTGCTCAAATGTGGCCTCTCTCTAAGCCAAACTCAGCATATGATTGCCTTACCTTCCCCCCAATGTGGGACATGACTCCCAGGGATGAGCCTCCCTGGCAATGAGGGATTAATACCAAGTGCCAACTGGCAACACAACTGGAAAAAGACCTTGAATAAAAGGAGGAAAAGGTAAAGACAAATGAGTTCAAGTGGCTAAAAGACTTCAAAGAGAGTCCGGAGATCATCCCAGAGGTAACTCTTATGCACACCTCAGTAGGAGCTCATAGAACATCTAAGTGCCCATCACCCCACACAGAGGGGCTCCTGAGAGCTCTGGAGACACCCAGGTCCTATATAAGTGGGGATAGCCCCAGAGACTGATGACTTATCAGTGGGCTCTCCTTTGGAATCTGTGCTCCTGAGAGTGACAGAATTGGACTCAAATAAGTCCTCCCTGCACAGGGTTCATCAGTCCCTTCTATTCAAACCTATATGTCATGCAGAAATTTTTAGGTATACTTTCAGAGACTGGAGCCTCTGGCCTACCTATGTGCCAGGTGTGCATGGAATCTCGGTGGAGCTGCAATTCCTACCCTACAGCTCAGTGGACTCATCCAAGACACCTGGTGAGGAGACAACGATGGGCAACAGCCATCTCAGGGAATGGAGAGGGCCTGCCTCTGCAGGCAGGATCATCCCACCCACCATATCCATGGGATATAAGCCCTCTCTCACTTGGAGCTGGAGTGGACATCACCATCCCAGTCCCCTCAGGATTGGGGGGAGATCTATGGGGCTAGAATGGACTTGATGGTATTCTGTTGTACACATATGGTGATTCTAGCAATGGAAGAAGTTATAACAATGAGGTGGAGCCAGTGGCCACTTGACACTTTTGGGGTAGGGAGGGGACGAGTAGTTGAAATACAGGGGCTTCTTTGGGATTTGGAGGTTGTCCTCAGTGCCGTTGTGGCAACGGATGTAGGCCATTTTAAATCAGCACACACCAGTCAGACCTGTGTGGGAGAGAGTGTGGTCTAAGATGTGAACTGTGGTCTAGGGTTGGTGGCAAGGCCCCAGGATGTGTAAGTCCATTGAAGGTGGTGGGCCACACTTGTGGGAGATGTTTGTGTGGGATGTGGTGGGAGGTGTGGGGGGTGGGCAACATGGGAATCCCAGGGGGTTCTGTGTAGTATTTTCGGTAATCTAAGCACCTCTTAAAATATATTTATATATAAATAAATAAATAAATAAATAAATAAGTGGAAACAGAGAGATGGAGAGGTGAGGAATTTTCTTGTTTATTGTTTGTCATCTTTTGTTTACTATTATTGTTGAAATAATGAAAATACTCTAATAATGATTGAAACAATGAATGCACAACTATGAGATTATACCAAATACTATTATTGTACACATTGAATGAATTGTATGCTTTGTTTGTACCAATAAAAGTATGTACCAATAAAATAGATTTGTTTAAAAATAAAATAAAATAAAAAAAAAATAAATTCACTATAAGTTCCAAAAATAAAAATAAAAAAAGACCTTCTTCACTTGTCTGAATTGCATTAGCTAGTGGGTCTTATTTTTATAATTGTGAGCTCAAAAATGTTAACTTTGAAAATCAACCTCAATGAACTTACACATCCTGGAGCCTTGCCACCAACCATAGACC
>JAKSZT010033739.1:1398106-1425968 GCA_026826555.1 Tolypeutes matacus
GACTTACATCTCTTTTCCACTTTAATATATGTATTCAATGCTATAAAATTCCAGGTACTCCTTTTGCAGAATCTAACAAATTGTAATAGTTATATATTTATTTCCAAAATATCGTTTCTATTTCTCTTGAGACTTCTTTGACCCATGTGCTATTTAGAAGTGTTTTGTTCAATCTCTAGAGATGTTGGTATTTCCAGCCATCTTTCTGTTTTTACTTTCTAGTTTAATTTCATTGTGGTCTGAGAGCATACTTTGCATTATTTCTATACTTTTAAATCTGTTAAGGTGTGTTATATGATACATCTAGGTGAATATTTCATGTGAAATTGAGAAGAATATTCCTTCTCTTGTTGACAGATGAAATATTTCATAAATATCAATTAAAAACTAGTTGATTGATGGTGCTGCTCACTTCAGCACTATCCTAACCGAATATATGCTTGTGGATTTGCCAGGTACTGGAAGAGGTGCATTAACTTCTTCAAGTCTAATAGTGGATTTGGCTTTTTCTCCTTACAGTTGCATCCTTTTTTGTCTAAAGTATATTTATGTGCTCTTGTTACATGCATACACATTAAGTACTGTTATGTCTTTTGGAATATTGACTCCTTGGTCATTATGTAAAATTATCCCTGATAAATTTCCTTTTTCTGAAGTCTGTTTTATCTGACATTCAATATAGCTACTTGTACTTTCTTTTAAGTAGTTTTTGCAGGTTATTGATTTCTCCATTCTTTTATTTTCATTGTATTTGTTTTTTTAATTTAAAGTCAATATCATGGACAACATATAGATGTGTTTTTTTATGCACAGTCTCTATCTTTTAATGGATTATTACTCCATTCACATTTTAAGTGATAATCAATATACTTGTGTTAATATTTATCATATTTTTGTTTTCTTTTCTTGGCCTGTGTTCTTTGATTTTTTTTTTCTTTCACTTGTTTTCAGCCTTCTTTTATTTAATTAAACATCAGATATGACTCTATTTTTCTCCTGCTGAGGATATCAATTCTATCTTTTTAAAATCATTTTTGTGGTTTCCCTAAAGTTTATAATACACATTTACAAGTAATCTAAATATATTTTCAAATTTCATATAGCATAGCACAGGTAGTGTAGGTGATACATAACAGAGTATTCTCATTTCCTCCTTCCTGTCTCTTGGTTACATTCATTTCATTTACACATATGCTATACCATCATCCAATATCATTGATCCTATTATTTTGAACAAACTGTTATCAGTTATATAATTACAGATAGGGCAACAAAATATTTCATTTTACTTTTATTTATTCCCTCAGCACTTTTCTTTGTATACATTTGAGTTTCTCACTGTGATAGTTTGGAGCTATGTGTTCCAAAAAGCATGGTATTAAAGCTAACAATTTCTGTGAATGTAAGCCTATTTTACAAAGGATCTTTTTGATCCTTAGTTAAGATTGGTGTAGAGTGGTTATTAATCCTATTATTGAAGTTCTTTATAAACTGGGTGAATATGGAAAGAGAGAGAGAGAGAGAGAGAGAGAGAGAGAGAGAGAGAGAGCAAGCGCCATGGAAGCAGAAGCTGAAAGCAATGAAATTTGGAAGAGACAGGAGAGACTAGAGACACCATTATGTGCTTTGCCATGTGACAAAGATCCATGATCACTGGAACCCAGTCTTTGAGGAGAAAACACCACTGATGATGCCTTGATGTGGACATTTTCATGACCTCAGAACTGTAGGTTTGTAAGCTAGTAAATCTCTATTGTAAAAGCCAACCCATGGGCAACATGGGAATCCCAGGGGGTTCTGTGTAATATTTTCGGTAATCTAAGCACCTCTTAAAATATATTTATAAATAACATTTTTGTAAACAAATGCACATATATGCATATATATTTATATATCATTTTACAAATAGTGGTATGTATTGTGAAAATTTTGATTTTTACCCACAATAAAAAAATAAATTAATTAAAAAAAAAAAGCCAACCCATTACTCACATAATGCTTTCATAGCTGTAGCAGACTAGAACAATAAACTTTATCATTTTCTTTCTAACTGAAGAATATCTTTCAACATTTCTTGCAAGGCAGAAATTTATTATATATTATGCTAGTTGTGTTGTCTGGTAGTAAGTATATTTTAATGTAATTTGGCTTTTATGGCAACAGGGATTAAAAGAAATAGGGGAAAAAGAAAAAAAAGTTTTGTTTGATAAGGCCCCTTGTAAATAGTTGTCATCAGCTGTAGGTTGGCTGTCCAGACTGATTCTGCACCCTCATTCTCATTTGTGAAGGTTTTTCCTTCTGGTTTCTTATTTTAATTAAAAACAGTGCATCTTTTCATCTGGAAAGTAGGTGCGTTGTTGGGCAATGGGGAGAAGTTGACTTGGGTGCGAGCTGAAGAGTGCTGTAGCCTCTTGGTTACTTGGAGGTTTCCCACAACTTAATTGGCTGATGTTCAGAATGACAGGTAACCTCACTATAACTCAGTAAACTGTGGCACTTACACCTGCCTGAGATAATTCTACTTCAGATTTAATTTCTTAAGCAAATGGGAAGCAGTGATTAATGCTTTTAACATTAAAACATTTCTGTGAATCTACCCTGTCCTCAGGGTGCTCTGTGGTCAAGGAGCAGGTATGTGAAAGGGAGTCCCTCCCATTCTCAGCAAAGATGGCCATCTACCCCACTCCTACCCCAAAGGTCTGTGGATTCTGGACCCTGCCTGATGGGTACATCCTCACCCTTTGGGTGTGTGGGCACAAGGTGCTGTGGGGGTGAGCTGCTCTCAGAGCTCAGTTTTTGCTTCACAGGTCAGAACATGGGCTGGCCAGGGTGGTTACAGGGACAGCATTTTGTTGTTGCTGTTAAATGTGTCTTTTTTTTTTTTTAAGAGCAAGCAGGCCTTAAAGCAGTTGCTTTTCTTTTCCACTTATTTCTTTAAGAAGCTTTAAAATATTTCTTGAAATGTACCATATCTAATTTCTTGAGTCCTCTCCTCAGGCAGTGCTGGGCATCTCTCCTTGTCACCCCCAGAAGAAACAAACAAGCCTAACAGATGTAGCTAATTGACTGCAAGAGTGACCTACTCACTGATCCTGCCCAGTGCTGGACCCTGCCCACCCCACCCCAGGGTGTTGGATTTCTTCTGGTGATCCTTCTTCTGTGTGTGTGTCCTGGCTTGAGGCTAGGGAGGACACATTTTGGCCTGGCCATGGGCAAAGTTGACCTGGGCCCTGGTTTGTGGTCTGCTGGTCACGCCTTTCTGTTGGCCACATCCTCTTATCCAGGTTGGCTCCCTCTTCACAGGCCCTGTGCTCAGCTGTTGTAGTGTCCCTATGGGACCATGGATCTGGAAGGAACTGTCAGGAAACAGGACCTGTTTGGAAGATGGGAGTGGGAAAATGGACCAAGGGCCTGTGCCAGCCCTTTGGGCTTCCGGCTGTCTTTTGCCCTTGTGCTGAGGTGTGCAGTGTGCCCATTGGTCAGCTCTTCTGGCTGCCCACAACAGAGGCTGGGCAAATTCCTTGTAAGTAAAGCTTTTCCTTGTAGAAAAGCCTGGCTTTGGGCCTTTTCTCCCAGATAACATGTCCTTTGCCATCTTACGTTCTTTGGGGACTGAGCTACCTAGAGCTCTGCTCTGCATTTATTAGGCCTGAGGTCTGCAGCCTTCACTCTTCTCCACAAAGATTTCATGTGACATCCACTTCCAGGGATAACAGGTATCTGCTCCTTTAAAAAAAAATTTGCCCAAAGTTGCTGGCAGACTGGCAGGAGTGGAGTGAGGCCTGGATCACTTCTGCTGCCCATGGGAGGGGCTGATCCACCTAGGGCAGGAAACCAAGGTGGGGGAGAGGCCACAGAGCTTGCTCCATCCTGCCTAGAGCACTGTCATCCAGGCAGGCTCCTGGGTATGGGATGGGTCTTGAGGAGATTTCTGTTCTGTTTGTAATTGCCCAGGATCACTGTAGGGAGGTCTCTAGCTGGGGAAATACAGGAGTGAACAGGAGAAAGAGGAAAATGTGGGCACTGAGGCCACCACTGCAGTGTCCTGTAGCTGGGGGCAGGCCTGGCCATGGGCAAGGCTACCTTAGTGTCCTGGTCTGGCTGAAGAGTTTATTCTATGGGGGCCACCCATGACTAGCAGTGGTGCTTCTTCAAGTGAGGGACCTGGGGGTAGCAGGGACTGCAGGTGGGCTGTGCTCAGGGGAGAGCATCATCTCTCTGTGTTGTCCAGTGTGGCCTTCCTACCCTGTGGGCTATGGGTGGGCTCACAGAAGGGTCAGTCCCCATGTGTGCCAGCTGCTTCTGACTCTGAGTTCATCCTGCTTTGTCTCTGAGGGCATTTGTGCAGAGAAAGAAGGTCACAGTCCAGTCTTGAACATCTTTCAGAGGCTAGTGCCCTCTCACTTGTTCTCAGCAAATGGCAGCATCTCATCTGCAGGCCACCTGGGGAGTTCTTCCACTGCCCCAAGGGGCAGGGTCCACCTCTTGACACTGCTCAATGCTGTAGAAAACCAAGTTAAGCATGACCTGCAGTCCTGCTGTCCCCTTCTCCCACCAGCCATGCTCTTGCTCCCAGCTGACCTGCCCTCTACACTGGGTGCCTGGGCTGTGTGGGAGTCTCCTGGTGGTAAGTCTGGCTGTGTATGAGAGCCCACCACATTCAGCCTTGCCCCTCTGAGCCTTTTGAATTGAATTTTGTCTTTTTTAATATTAAATGTAAATTTCCCAGCACCTCCTGGTAATATAAGGATTTGATATTTTAAAATTATATAGTGAGACTAGGTACATGAGTTTTTGAAATGATACTAATAATAGCCCACTAGTCAGGCATTATTCCTGAGAACTTGGCTCACTGAAGAGAAATATCTAAATTGGAAAGCAGGTTTCCAGGAATTGGCTCAGTTTGTGTTTCTGTTCCTGTTATTTCAGCCTGTTGGGTGCTGGTGGTTCACCTTTGCATAGTTGGCCAGGCCTAGTTCCCATCACAAGGACCAGACCACACTTGTCAAGAGGCACAATGAATCTGCTCCCTCATCCCCAGCCTGGTGAAGCAACTGGGAAGGGAATAAGTGGGGGTGTTTTTTTCTCCTCATTTGTATTATATGAATTCTCAGTCAGTGGCTGCTTGCAAAACTGAAATAATAGAAAACTCAGCCTTTATGTGCTCAAGCTAGGGATAATGGGTTTTAGATAAAGAAACAGACCCAGTAATTTCAATTGATGATCCATATGCCTTATCAGTCTAGACTTGAAAATGTTCAATAAATTCAGGGTTAGAAGCATAGTGCTTCAAGATCCTTGGTAGTTGATTTGTAACCACCTATGAATGTATCCCAAACATGTGGAAGGTTTGGGAAAGTTTTTTTAGATGATTTTAGATGATTGAAGTTTAAAATGCCCCCTTGGAAATTATTTCAGTTGACTCAACCACCTTTTTTTTTGTTTTTGTTTTTTTTTTTTTTTTTTTTTTAGCTAAAATGACTTTTATTTTATGTATATTTTACCAGAATTAGAAATAAATATATTTAATGAAAGAAAAATGGAACTAAGGAGAAAATATGTATAAAAGACAGGGTGTAACTTTTTTTTTTCCCCCACCTCATTGTTAAAATGTTGCTTCATTAAAGAAGCCTTTATACTATCAAAAATTATCTGGTGGAATTTCTTAAGCAATTTTTTGAAATATATTCATATATCTAATGGGATATTTTTAATGTTCCTATTTTACACTCATTTTGGATCCACTGAAAACCTTGGTTTGGAAAAGATTTTGATTTAAAGGTATTTACCAATATTTAAATTTTTCCCAAGTTTTTACATTTTTCATGACAGTATCTTCCAGGTTTGAATGAAGCAAGACATTTTGATTGTGGTACTCCATGTATCCCTGTAGTGCCAAAACTAGTGATACTTTATTTGCTACTATGGAAGCTTGTAGAAATAGCATAAGTTCTTTTTGTTGATGTTTTGTTTTCCTCATATGACTTAAAAAACCTGTTCTCTAAATGCTGTTCTGTGGTGACTTGCCCTGCACTGCCCTTTGTTCTTGAAGAGCATCTGTGGATTCTCAAGGACCCACTACTACAAGCCAAGCACAGGACACTGAAGAAATGTACACATAGGCACATACATGTATACACTGGATTATACAGACATGAGCTACTCTGGACAATTGCAGAAAAGTGGTACATTGATTTTCTTTTTTTTTTTTTTATTATGGGTAAAAATCAAAATTCTCACAATACATACAAACATTTGCAAAATGATATATAAATATATATGAATATATGTGTATTTGCTTACAAAAATGTTATTTATATATATATATATATACATATATTTTAAGAGGTGCTTAGATTACCTAAAATATTACACAGAACGCACTGGGATTCCCATGTTGCCCACCTCCCACACCTCCCACCAGTGGCCACTTGACAGTTTTTGGGTAGGGAGGGGATGAGCAGTTGAAATACAGGGGCTTCTTTGGGAGTTGGAGGTTGTCCTGAGTACTGTTGTGGCAATGGATGTAGGCCATTTTAAATCAGCACACACCTCTCAGAACTGAGTGGGAGAGAGTGTGGTCTACAGTGTGAACTGTGGTCTATGGTTGGTGGCAAGGCTCCAGGATGTGTAAGTTCATTGAGGGTGGTGGGCCACACTGTGGGAGATGTTTGTGTGGGATGTGGTGGGAGGTGTGGGAGGTGGGCAACATGGGAATCCCAGTGGGTTCCGTGTAATATTTTAGGTAATCTAAGCACCTCTTAAAATATATGTGTATATATATATATATAAATAACATTTTTTAAGCAAATACACATATATGCATATATATTTATATATCATTTTGCAAATGTTTGTATGTATTGTGAGAATTTTGATTTTTACCCATAGTAAAAAAAAAAAGTAAAAAAAAAAAAAAGAATATAGTTTAATTTCTTCTTCCCCAATATGTATAACATTTGTTTTAGTTTGCCAAAGGTCTGCTGATGCAAAGTTCCAGAAATCTGTTGGCTTTTATAAAGGGATTTATTTGGGGTAGAGGCTTACAGTTCCAAGGCCATGAAAAGTTCAAATTGAGGAATCATCAGAGATGTTTTCTCACCAAAATCACCTACTGCTGATCTTAATGTGTTGGCAAGAGGTGAAGCAAGATGGCTTCCAAATTCTGTCCAGGTTTTAGACTCCCCCTCCACCCCTTGGGCTCACCCTACTCTTTTGAGCTCTGTGAGTCCAGTCTCTTGATTCTCTCATTTAAATTATCCAGTAGCCTCTCTCTCCTGGCAAAGGGCTTTTTTCTTTCCTGTCCTCCTATATAGTCTTGGCAGTTCTGCTTTCTTCCCGACATTGGATCTAAGCTATCATGTCAATGGCTCATCTCTGTGACCCTCATCACACAGCAGGATCAACAATGGTTGAGCTCTCTCTTCTTTTGTCTGAATAAATGGCCATTTACTTCAGACTGAGCAAGGGAGTGAGGACTCAACCTGTGTCCCACCTCACTGACATAGTCCAATGAAAAGCCTTATAACAATCTTAATAGATAATCTAATCAAAGGTCTCTCAGCTAAATTTAATGCAGTCAAAGGGTGTCACACCCAGAGGAATAGATTAATTTAGAGACATAATCTTTCTCTTTTAGGATTCATAAAATAATCTCAAACTGCTACACCATTTATGTCCTTTTCCTGTCTTATTGAACTATCTAGGATTCCAAGTAATAGTTTACAAAGAAATGATTAGAAAGTACATATTTCCCTTCTTCATAAATTGTGGAGAAAGTGTTCTGTTTCACACCATTTTGTACTGGGTTCAGTATTTTTAGATAGTCTATTAATTTGGGCAGTTTATTACTCTAGTACATTTGCTGAAAGTTTGTATCATGAAAAGATACTGGATTCTGTCTTATTTGTTCATGGCATATAATTCTTTTTGTACATTGTTGGATTCAATATACTAATATTTTCTTAATGATTTTTCCATCCATGTTGATTAGAAATATTGGTCTGCAGAATTCCTTTCTTGTAAGGTCTCTGTCCACTTTTGGTGTTAAGGTTATCCTGGATACATAGAAAATTAGGAAGTGGTCCCTTGATATTCTTGTATAGAAGATGTTGTGGTGAATTGGTATTATTTCTCCCTTCATAGCTTGGTTGATTTCACCAGTGAAACAATCTGAATAAGGTGCTTTCTCTTTAGGAGATTATTAAATATTGTTTCAATTTCTTTAATAGCTATATACCTATTAGACTTATCTCTATTTCCTTGAGTGAATTTTGGTAGGTACTGATTTTCAAGGGATTTTTCCACATGATTTAAGTTATCAAATTTGTGGAGACAGTGTTATGCATAGTATTCCTTTATTAAATTTTGATGTACATGGGACCAGCAGTGATGACTCCTTTTTCATTTCTGCTATAAGAAATTCTTCTATCTTGAGTCGCACTAGAAGTTTATCAAAATTATCAATGTTTTCAAAATAAAAAGTCTTTGCTTTTGTTAATTTTCTCCATTGTTTCCTGTTTTCAATTTCATGTATATTTCCTTTTAACTAATTATGTATTTCCACTTGCTGCAGGCATAAATGGTTCTTTCTCTATTTTCTGAAGTTGGAAATTTAGATTACAGATTTTTCATATCCTTCTTATTTCATACTTTTAATGCTAAAAATTCTGTCTAAGCATTGCTTTTGCTGCTTTTTACATTTTGGTGAATTACAGTTAGTTCAATTTTTTTTTTCGTTTGAGAATTTTTCATCTCTGTTTTATTTTAAGTGTTTATTTAATCTCCATATATTTTGGGAGTTCATAGTTGTCTTTCTGCTATTGAATTCTAGATTAATTCCATTGTGTTCTGACAATCATATCTTACATGATTTCTATTATTTTAAATTTATTAAAGTGAGTTTTATGGTCCAGTATCATTCTATCATGGCAAATTCTGGGCTACTCTTGGAGTTTTTGTGATATTCTGGTTTCTGATTCCTGCTCCAGAGACTGATTCTCTTCACCCTTTAACCCAACACTAAGTTCTGGTGAGAAGAGTGTGAGGAAAGAAATGGGAGAGAAACATCTGATCACCCTACATTACAAAGCAGTCAAAGCGTTTGCTCAGGAAAATTTATACTAAAACCCCTGAAGCTGTTTCATTCTTAGTGCAAGAGGAAGATCATGGGAAGAAGGTAAAGTTGTGTGCACACCCGGGAGCACTGGGGATAGACCACATACTGGCTCTCTAGCTTTTATGGACTGCAATTATGTTCTCCGATATCTGGGAGAGATTTTGGTGTTGAGTGTCAGGTGACTGACCCTATGGCAAAGAAACTGGGGTGGAGAGATGGCTGTGCATTACCAGCTCTTATAACATTTATACAGGCAGAATTTTCAAAGCCTTTATGTTGCTAGGTGTGGGCTGCACTGGTGTTTCTAAATATAACTCCAATAGTCTTCTATGCAGTTGATCCCCAGCCCAAACTAAGACCAACACACTTTTTTATATAGCATTGATTTTAGTAGCAATAATTTTAGTGTTTTCATCATGGTCAGGTTAATATTATATTTAGAGGTGGGTACATGCTTTGGGGCACAGGAAACCAAGACCCTGTTTACCAACACTCAGAAGAGTGAGGGTCAGAGTCATGAAGAAGCCAAAATAAATAATTGTGAGTTGTTAAACCTCTCGACAGCTGGGAAAGGCTCCCCTCCTCCACCCCTGAGATATTAAGCAAAGGTAAAACTCTTGGTGACTTGTATCTAATGGAGAGTAGAGCAGATGTCTACCACCACTGGAAGGTTCTCTGAGTCATCTAGGATGGTATTGAACAGTAGGGAAGCCAGGAATAACCGTGAGTTGCTTACCTCCATGGCTGGAAGAGGCACACATAGCTGGCCTTCAGGGTGGACAGACTAGGTTGAGACCCTAACCCCCTCCTCCAAACATGAGTGTGATGGCATATTCCCTCCAAGGAAGAGGGGTCTGGGAGAGTGGAGATTGATTTTTGCTATGAGTTTAGTCAGCTGGGTCCCCCTTGAATATCAGAAGGAACCCCAACTCAACAAGGAGAGTGGAGGGGGATTGCTTCAGGCTGGTGGTCATATCCAGCCACCTATGTAAAGAGAGGAATTACATCAGTGAGGAGGCAGAGACCGACTGATAAGCACCACTCCATCTGACTGCAGGGGATCTAACCTGCCTGAGGGAAAAAGGAGCCAACAGTCTTCTGAGGAGGCTAATCAACCCAAGGATTCAGAATAGCTCAGTGAAAGAATTCCTGTATAGCATATATGAGGTCCCTGGTTCTATTCCTAGCTATTCCTTGAGAAGCGATTCAAGCATCCAGGTGAAACTTTGTGACAGGGAATATATAGACATTTTCTTTGTATTAGCTTTTCTTGGATCTGTTATTTTTTTTAAAAAAAAAAGTTCATTTTCTTTTATTTCGCTTACTTTACTCACCAAAACCTAGTTCAAAACCTGCAAAGGGTAGGCTGCAGGGTGAGTGATTGAGGAACACCAGCAGCCTGAGAAGGTCCTTAGGGATCTAAGAGAGAAGACTGTTTATCCATGTTAATTTTTTTCTTCTGTCTCCTTTAAAAAAACAATGAGTTGCTGCTGTCTTCTTTCTTGCTTGTTTTACATCCCCTCCCCTTCTTACTCTGCTTGTTTATTTTACTTTCTTTTCTTTTTTTCTTTTGGTTCCTGATCTATTCTTTATAGTCTATTTCTTTTCACTCCTTCATCTTTTTTCCCCCACTGTTGTTTTTTAATTCCATCTTTTATTTGGTCTCCAATTTTTCTTATTTGTATTTCTCCCTCTCTCTTTTTATCTCTGTATTCTCTCCCTTGTTTTACTTTTTTCTTTCTCTCATTTCTTTTTTCTTTTACCCTCTTCTTGCCATTCCAGCCTTTTAATTCATTCTATATTATTTTTCTCTCTTCTGTTTCTTGTTTCACTTTTTCTATTCCACTTCCCTAATCTTAATCCTCTATGCTTCTTACTCATTTTAGTCTTTCAATTTCCTAGGTTTTGTATGGTTCCTCTCCTACCTTTTACTATTACCATTACTATTATTCTGTCTTCCTATCTCTTTCATTTTCTCTGGTCTTAGTTTTTTTTCTTTCAAAGGACCATAGACAGATCTTTCTCACCAAAAAATGGTTGAAAGGGGACAAGATGCCGTTTGAGTGAGTTGTTTGTGGAACCCACAGAGAAGGAGGCTTCAGGGCATTGATATGAAGGGAGATGGATGAAGAGATAAATTCTTCAATGTGCTGCTGTCTTGATCCTTGCTTGCTGTATTTTCTTTTCCTTGATTATCGCTTTTCTGTGTATACAGATTTTTTCTACCAACACTGTCTCTTTTCCTTCCTTCATCATTCTATCTTCTGCTTTCTGTTGTTGTTCTTACATTCCACCTCTCTTTACTTAGTCTTCAATTTTTCTAGATTTTATTTCTATATCGTATATCCTGTTTTCTTTCTTTTATTAATTTTTTTTCTTTTTATCTTTTCTCTTTCCCTCTCTCCTCATCATCCTGGGAATTTAATTCATTCTATATATTTTTCTTTATTTGGTTTCCCATTTCATTGTTGGTACCACACTTTTTTATTCCTATTACTATATACTGCTTAAATGAGTTAAATTTTCATTTTGCAAGGTCTTATATGGATCTTCTTCTAACAATCACTATTATCCATTTACTTTTATTACCTCTTTCACTTTCACTGGCCCAAATTTTTTCCTTCAAGGGAACATAGACAACAGCAATGAAATAGAATAAGAAGAACAAAGTGTCAAAGAGAAAACTTAACACACACAAAAACAGCAATTAAATAAAACCCTAGAGAAAAGACAGAATATAATCAACTGAGTAAATCCATCAAGATAAAAAGATGACCAGAGGGCAATAAAAAATTACAAACCATACTAAGAAACAGGAAGACAAGGCTCAGTCCTATGAATGAACTAAAAACCAAGAAGAGGTACAGAACATAGAACAACTAATCAAAGCTGCCCAAGAAATATCAGGGACCAACTTAATGAAGTGAAGGAAGAGATTAAGGATATTAAGAAGACACTGGGAGAACAAAGAAATTGTAAATGTACATAAAGAGATAATGGATATGATGGTGATGAATGGCAAAATCCAAGAAATCAAAAAGATACTGGAAGCACATAACAGCAAATTTGAACAGGTGAAGGAAATAATTAGTGGTGTAGAAGACAATACATCTGAGTTCAAATTGATAGTAGAAGAGATAGATAAAAAGATAGAAGAAATCCAGCAGGAACTTAGGGATATGAATGACAACACAAAATGCATGATAGGCATCCCAGAGGGAGAAGAGAAGGGAAAGGGGACAGAAGGATTGTTGGAGGAAGTAATGACTGAAAACTTCCCAACCCTATTGAGGGAGATGGATGCAAATGCCCAAGAATCACAGTGCACACCAAATAGTATAAAGCCCAACAAGCCTTCTGAAAGACATACACTCATGAAACCTTTCAATACTCAAGACAAAGGGAAAATACTCAAGGCAGCAAGAGAAAAGAGAGCCATTGCATACAAGGGAAGCTCAATCAGAATAAGAGCTAATTTTACATCTGAAACCATGGAGGCAAGAAGGCAATGGTATGACATAGTTAAGGTACTAAAAGAAAAAAACTTCCAGCCAAGAATTCTCTATCCAGCAAAACTGGCATTCAAAAATGAAGAGTTCAAAGTATTCAAAGATAAACAGATATTAAGAGAATATGACAGGGAGAGGAAAGATGGCATCAGTTTAGGAGGGTACTCACTGAATAGCACTCTGGGGATGGCCGATTGTGGACAGGGTCCTGCCCGAGGGTCTGTGCTGTGGGATCATGGAGCAAGAAGCTTGGGTCATCTAGCAGTGGGCTGATTGATGGCATGGAGTGACCAGTGGAGATTCGTGAGTTTTGAGCCTGCCTGTGGTGGTTAACACAGATGCCTGAGCCCCACCCACAAGGAAAATAACTGGTTTGAGCCACGAATCCTGCACCCACAACCCCCACTCTCGGTGCGAGGGAGCATATTCTGAGGGAGGGAGGGCTCTGACAAAGGTGGAGAGGGGTTTAACTTCTGGAGATTTGGCTGCCTGGACCCCCTCATAGCTTTGGGGAGCAGATAAGATGGCTTGAAACAGTGCCAGGCTGAGGGGAGAGGTTAATCTGCTGAGGAAACATGATTTACCCAGCAGCCCAATGACACTGAGGCTTGGACACAGAGGGGGAGGAGTTAGTCAATTTTATTGCTTTGCACTGACAAGCATCAGAGCTTCAGCTCCCCTGGGAAGGCCAGGAAGTGGGAAGGGCTTGATTAGGTTTCACGAGCTTATTTAGGGTCCCCTCGGTGAAGAGGGTGATCTAGCAGAGGACTAATTTTGGGTCCCTTATATTGCCAAAAAAAAAAAAAATAGTAGACAGTCACTTTATAAAATGAATTCCTGTTCTTAATTTAGTTTAATACTGAAAATCTGCCTCAAAACCTGCAGATAGAGCCCTGAAGGGAAATTGATAAATGCAAGCAGGCTGAGAGGATCCGCAAGGACCATAAAAGGAACACTTCCTCCTTAGCTTTGTTTGACTGCTTGCTGGTGTGGTTGTTTGGTTTCTCTCTGTTTATTTGTTGTCTCTTGCTTTTCTTTCCCCTTTCTCCCCCCCTTTTGCTTTCCTTCATTTTTTTTTTTTTTAATTAGGTGCTGCTAGCTTACTTCTTCTTTGCTGTTCTTCTCCTTCAGTGAGTTCCCATTCTCTGTCTATATTGATATTGTATCCCAAGCTATTTCTTATCCTTCCTTTATCTCTTTGCCTTCTGCTTTCTGTTGTGGTTCTTAGACACTAAGCTTTTTCATTAGCCCACAATTAATGGGTGTCAATTTCTAGACTATTTTGTTTTCTTCTTCTTTTTAAATTAATATTAGCTTTTTCCTTTTAACCCTTTATTTACTCTTTCTCTCCCTCCTCATCATTCTAGCCTTCTAAATCATTATATATATGTTCCTCTATTTGGTTTCCCAGTCCATTGTAGGTACTCCAGTTTTTTCCCCATTACTCTACATGCCTACACAAGTTAAATATTCATTTCACTAAGTCCTATTTGGCCCCTCTTCTAACTTTTATCAATATTAGTATTAACCTTCTTCCTTTCTCACATCTTTTGATTCCTCTGGCACTAATTTTTTTGCTTTCAAGGTAAACATAGAAAGGAGCAAGAAAACAAAATAAGAAGAAAAAGTGTCAAAGAGAAAACTTAACAAACACTCAGAACCACCAGCTAAATAAAACTCTAGAGGAGAGAGAGAAGCTAATCAACTGAATAAACCTAGCAAGATAAAATGATGACTAGAGGGCAACAAAAAATTACAAACCACACTGAGAAACAAGAAGACATGGACCACTCCAATGAACAAACTAAAACCCAGGAATATATGCAGAACATCGAACAACTAATCGAAGATTCCCAAACAAATATCATGAACCAACTTAATGAAGTGAAGGAAGAGATTAAGGATATAAAGAACACACTGGGAGAACATACTGAAGAAATTGTAAATGTACGTAAAAAGATAACAGATAAGATGGTGATCAATGGCACAATCCAAGAACTAAAAAAATGCTTGATTCACATAACAGCAGATTTGAACAGGCAGAAGAAAGAATTAGTGACGTGGAAGACAATACAACTGAAATCAAACAGTAGAACAGATAGACAAAAAAAAAATAGAAAAAGTACAGCAGGGACACAGGTATTTAACTGACATCACAAAGTGCACAAACATACGCATTATGAGCATCCCAGAAGAAGAGAAGGGAAAGGGAACAGAAAGAGTGTTGAAGGAAATAATGGCTGAAAATTTCCCAACCCTATTGAGAGAGACGGATGTGCAGATCCAGGAAGCACAGTGCACCCCTAATAGTATAAATCCCAACAGGCCAACTCCAAGACATATACTTGTCATAATGTCCAATGCTCAAGACAAAGAGAAAATACTCAAGGCAGCAAGAGAAAAGAGAATCATCACATACAGGGGAAGCACAATAAGATTAAGGGCTGATTTCTCATCTGAAACCATCAAGGGAAGAAGACAGTGGTATGACATAGTCAAAGTATTAAAAGAAAAAAACAGTCCAGCAAAGAATTTTTTATCTAGCAAAACTGGCATTCAAAAAATGATGGAGAGTTCAAAATATTCACCGATAAACAGAAATTAAGAAAGAATGTCAATAAGAAACTGGCACTTAAAGAAATACTAAAGGGGGCATCGGATGTAGCTCAACTGGTTGGGCGTCCATTTCCCATATGGAGGGACCCAGGTTCGATTCCCGGGATCTCCCGGTAAAAAAAAAAAAAAAAAAAAAAAAGAAATATAAAGGAAGTTCTACAAGTTGAAAGGAAAAATAAAGGGAGAGAGAGTGGGAGGAGAGTTTAAAAACAACTGAAAATACAAAAACAGAAACAAAACAACATATGATATACATTAAACCAATGAAAATATGGCTGAAGTTAGAAATTTGTTGTGAGTAATAACAATGAATGTTAATGGATTAAATTCACCACTCAAGAGACAGATTGGCAGAATGGATGAAGAAATATGATCCATCCATATGCTGTCTACAAGAAAACAACCTTTGACCCAGGGACTCAAGGAGGCTGAAAGTAAATGGCTGGGAAAAAGTTTTACAAGCTAACAATAGCCAAAAAGGGCAGGAGTAGCTATTCTAATATCGGAAAAAATAGACTTTAAATGCAAAACTATTGTAGAGACAAAAAAGGACACTATTTATTAGTAAAAGAGGTAATCTCTCAAGAAAAGAGAACAATCATCAACATTTACACACCTAATCGGGGTGCCACAAAATACCTGAGGCAAACTCCTGAAAAGCTAAGTGGAGAAATATATGCCTCTACAATTAGAGCGGGGGACATTAATACACCATTATCATCATTAGACAGAACATCTAGACAGAGAATAAATGAAGGAACAAAGTCTCTCAACAATACATTAGAGGACCTGGACTTAAGAGACATATGCAGAATATTACACCCAAATATAGCAGGATTTACCTTCTTCTCGAGTGCTCATGGATCATGCTCCAAGATAGAACACATGCTAGGCCACAGAAAAATTCTCAATGAATTAAGAAAGATTGAAATTATACAAAGTAATTTCTATGATCACAATGGAATGAAATTAGAAATCACAAAGGGCCAGAGAAACAGGTTAGGCACAAGGATATGGAAGTTAAACAACACACTCTTAGACAAACAGAGGGTCAAGGAGGAAATCTCAAAAGAAATCAGTAACTACCTTGAAACTAATGAAAATGACATCACAACATATAAAAACCTATGGGATGCAGCCAAAGCTCTCCTGAGAGGGAAGTTCATAGCCATAAATACATGTATTAAAAAAAGAAGAAAGAGCTAAAATTGAAGACCTAACTGCACCCTTGGAGGAATTGGAAAAACAAAAACAAACTAAACCTAAATGAAGTAGAAAGAAGGAAATAACAAAGATTAGAGCAGAACTAAATGAAGTAAAGTATAAGAAAACCTAGAAAAAAATAAACAAAACCAAAAGCTGGTTCTTCGAGAATATCTATAAAATTGATGAACCCTTAGCCAGACTAACAAAGAAAAAGAGAGAATAGAAGCAAATACATAAAATAAGGAATGAGCAAGGTGATATCACTACTGACCCCACAGAAATAAAGAGTATCATAAAAGGATACTTTGAAAAATTATATGCCAACAAGAATGATAATTTAGAGGAAATGGACGAGTTTCTAGAAACTCACAAACAGCCTACATTGATGAAAGAAGAAATTGATGAACTCAACAGTCCAATTACAGGTAAAGAGATAGACCCAGTCACCAAAAACCTCCCAACTAAGAAGAGCCTAGAACCAGATGGCTTCACATCTGAATTCTACCAAACATTCCAGAAAGAGCTAACACCAATTCTGCTTAAGCTCTTCCAAAAAACAGAAGTAGAAGGAATATTGCCTAACTGATTCTACAATGCCAACATTACCCTAATACCAAAACCAAACAATGATACCACAAGAAAGTAAATTTACAGGCCAAATTCTCTAATGAACCTAGATGCTAAAATCCTCAACAAAAACTTGCTAATCGCATTCAGCAACATAGAAAAAGAATTATACACTATTACCAAGTTGGTTTCATCCCAGGTATGCAAGGATGGTTCAATATAAGAAAATCAATCAATGTAATACACCACATAAACAGAATGAAAGAAAAAAATCACATGATCATCACTATAGATGCAGAAAAAGCATTTGACAAAATACAGCACATTTTCCTGATAAAAACACTGAAAAGATAGGAATAGAAGGAAACTTTCTGAATATGATATATATGAAAAATCCAAAGCTAACATTGTCTTCAACGGTCAAATCCTAAAAGCCTTTCCTTTGAGATCAGGAACAAGACAAGGATGCCCACTATCACCACTCCTATTTAGCATTGTCTTAGAAGTACTTGCTTAAGCACTGAAGCAAAAAAAGGATATAAAAGCATCCAGATTGTAAAAGAAGAAGTAAAAATTTCATTATTTGCATACGAAATGATCCTATACATAGAAAACCCAGAGAAATCTACAACAAAGCTCCTAGAACTTATAAAGGAGTTCAGTAATGTTGCAGGCTATAAGATCAATGCTTAAAAATCACTACCATTTCTGTACACCAATATTGAGCAATCAGAGGAGGAAATCAAGAAAAAATGTCATTAACAATAGTAACTAAAAGAATCAAATACATAGGAATAAATTTAATTAAAGATATAAAGGACTTATATACAGAAAACTACACAACACTGGTAAAGGAAATCAAAGAAGACTTAAATAAATGGAAAAATATTCCCTGTTCATGGATAGGAAGACTAAACATCATCAAGATGTCTGTCCTACCCAAACTAATCTACAGATTTAATGCAATCCCAATAAAAATCAACAGTATTTTTTTTAGGTACTGGAAAAAACTAACCACAAAATATATTTGGACATGTAAGAGGCCCCGAATTGCCAAAGACATATTGAAAAAGAAAAATGAATCTTGAGGTATCACATTACCGGACTTTAAAACATATTACAAAGCTACAGTGATCAATCTGCATGGTATTGGCACAAGGATAGACCTACTGACCAATGTAATTGAATTGAGAGTTCTGATATATATCCTCGCATATACAGTCATCTAATATTCAACAAGGCTACCAAGCCCACTCAGTTGGGAGAGAATGGCCTCTTTAACAAGTGGTGCTTGGAGAACTGGATATCCATATCCAAAAGAATGAGAGAAAAAATACCATCTCACACCTTATACAAAAATCAACTCAAGATGGATCAAAGATCTAAATATAAGAACCCAAACAATAAAGACATTGGAAGATAATGTAGGAAAGCATCTACAGGACCTTGTAATAGGAAATGATGTCATGACCTGCAAAGCCAAAGCAAGAGCAGCAAGAGAAAAAGTAGATAAATGGAATCTCCTCAAAATTAAAAACTTCTGCACCTCAAAGGATGTTATTAAGAAAATAAAAAGGCAGCCTACCAAATGGGAGAAAATATTTGTCAACCATATATCATATAAGAGCCTAATATCCTGCATATATAAAGAAATCCTACACCTTGAAAATAAAAAGACAACCCATTTAAAAAAAAAATGGGCAAGTGACCTGAAAAGACACTTCTCCAAGGAAAAAATACAAATGGCTAAAACGCACATGAAAAAATGCTCAACATCGCTTGTTATCAGGGAAATGCAAATCAAAACTACAATGAGATACCATTTTACACCCCACAAAATGGCAGCAGAATGGCAGCTAATATATATATATATGCATACCAATGTTCAAAGTGGCATTGTTCACCATTGCCAAAAGTTGGAATCAGCCCCAGTGTCCATCTACAAATGAATGGATAAGCAAAATGTGGTACATACATACAATGGAATATTACTCAGCTGTAAGAAGGAATAAAGTGCTAACACATGGAATAACGTGGATGAGTCTTGAAGACCTTATGTTGAGTGAAGCAAGCCAGGCATTGAAGGATGCACAGTATATGACCTTACTGATTTGAACTGAGGAAATTGAGCTGTCTCTGGGAACCATTGTCTGAAAGATAGATTAACAAGGGAGAGAAGAGTAGGCTGTGAGCCATCACCCTTATGGACATAATCTATGGTAAAGGGATAGAGTATAGTTGCATATTGAAGGATAGGACAGATGCCTAGTGATATTATGGGTTTGGTGGTACAGGGTTGACAGGTGGGTAGATTAGGACGGGCAGGTTGGAATGCCCAGGGCATGTAACTATGAATCTTATCATTCCATGAGTCAAGGGTTACAATGGGTAATGAGTGGAGGATGGTGTCACGGTACACTGGACATCTGATAATGCAGTGATAAAACGAAAAAAGAATAATATTTTTTTAAAGGAATTTTTTTGTTTTTTTTTTTCACATTTTTTTGAATGTCCCAATCCGCTAATTATATTTTATTTTTAGTTTAGTTTTTTTTTTGTGTGTGTGTGTGAATTTCCTTGTACTTATGTTTTGCATTTAACCTTATAATTATTATTTCTTTTTCCTATTAATTATATTTGGTTATTATATGGGCTTCATCTTCAAGGAAGGTTTAGATCACAGAAGGGTTACAATGGGAACTGCAGAGGATCATTGGTGGGGGGTGTCTGGGGTGGGGGCTTCATAGGAATAAGTTTATCTGAATATCCATGAAAGATATATAAAATTTTTCAAATGATCGAGGGATGGGGCTTGGTCACGGTGGGTAGACAATCACTCAATAAATGAGGGAATCTGATTTCCCAGGCTGGAGAGCTCTGCCACATTCTCCAAGAGAGCAGCAACAGTCCCCTGAGTGTAGGAGCAATATCTGACAAAAGAGGATTGCCCACTGATGGCTTCTTGTTATTGATGACTAACCTTATGGGTCTTGGCTCTCGTAATTGTACCTTAGCTTACTGTTATGGGGTGCCTAAGGGTTGCCACCTGAGAGCCTCCTTGTTGCTCAAATGTGGCCTCTTTCTAAGCCAAACTCAGCATATGAATGCATTACCTTCCTCCCAACGTGGGACATGACTCCTGGGGATGAACCTCCCTGGCAACAAGGGATTAATACCAAGTGCCAACTGGCAACATGATTGGAAAAAGACCTTGAATAAAAGGAGGAAAAGGTAAAGAGAAATGAGTCCATGTAGCTAAGAGACTTCAAAGAGAGTCAGGAGCTCAACCCAGAGGTAAAGCTTACGTACACCTCAGTAGTATCTCATAGAACAGCAAAGTGGATATCACCCCACACATAAGGGCTCCTGAGGGATCTGGAGACACCCAGGTTCTATATAAGGGAGATAGCCCCAGAGATTGATGCCTTATTAGTGGGCTCTACTTTGAAATCTTTGTCCTGAGAGTGACAGAGTTGGACTCAAATAAGTCCTCCCTGCACATGTTCCATCTGTCCCTTCGATTCAAACCTATATTTGGTTCTGGAGTTTGTAGGTGTACTTCCAGTGCCTGTAACATTTGACCTGCCAATGTACCAGCTGTGCCTGGAACCTCAGTGGAGCTGTAACTTCTACTCTAAAAATCAATGGGCTCACCAAGCCATCGGGTGAGGAGATAATGATGGACAACGGCCATCCCAGGGAATGGACAGAGTCTGCAACTGCAGGCAGAATAATCCCATCCATCTTATCCAAGGGATATAAGCACCCTCATATGGACGTGGAATGGACATCACCATCCCAGTCCCCTGAGGATTGGGGAGAAGCTATGGACTAGAGCAGACTAAATGGTATTCTGTTCTAGACATATTGTGATTCAAGCAATGGAAGAAATTATAACAGTGAGATGGAGCCTGTGGCCACTGGATGCTTTCGGGGCAGGGAGGAGAAGGGCAGTTGAAATATAGGGGCTTTTTCAGGACTTGGGGGTTGTTCTGAGTGGCGTTGCGGTGACAGATGTAGACCATTTTACATCAGCATATACCATGCAGAACTGTGTGAGAGAGACTGTGGTCTATGATGTGAACTGTGGTCTATGCTTGGTGGCAAGGCCTCAGGATGTGTATATCCATTGCGGGTGATGTGCCACACTGATGAAGGATGTTTGTGTGGGATGTTGTGGGAGGTGTGGGAAAGGGGGTACATGGGAATCCCTGTTATTTCCGTGTAATATTTAGGTAATCTAAGCACCTATATATATATATATATAACATTTCTGTAAGTAAATGCACGTATATGCATATATATTTATATATCATTTTACAAATATTGGTATGTATTGTGAAAAATTTTATTTTTACCCACAATAAAAAATTAATTGATTAAAAATAAAAGAGATAGAGAATATGAGAATAAGAATCCTGCCATCAAGAAATACTAAATGGAGTACTTTAGGTTGAAAGGAAAAAGAAAAAAACAAGAGAAGAGAGAGTAGGAGGAGGGTATACAAACAATTAAAAAGACAAAAAGAAAAATAACAATATATGACATATATAAACACAAAGAAAATATGGCTACCATAATTAATTCCTTGAAAGTAATAAAACTGAATGTTAATGGATTAAAATAACCAGTCAGGACACACAGATTGGCAGAATGGATAAGGAAATATGACCCATCTATATGTTGTTTACAAGAAACCCACCTTAGAGCCAGGGATTGAATGGCCGAAAACAACCTTACAAGCAAACAATAACCAAAAAAGGGCAGGAGTAGCTATAGTAATATCACACAAAATGGACTTTAAATGCAAAATTATTGTAAGAGACAAAGATGGGCACTATATATTAGTGAAAGTGGTAATCTTTCAAGAACAAAGAATAATCATAAACATTTATGCACCTAACCAGGGAACCTGAAAATACATTACACAACACTGGAAAAACTAAGTGGAGAACTAGATACCTCTACAATTATAGTTGGGGACTTTAATATACCATTATCACCATTAGACAGAACATCTTGACAGAGAATCAATGAAGAAACAAAGACTTATTAATACATTAGAGGATCTGTACCTAATATTCATATACAGAACACTACACCCAAATACAGCAGGATATACATTCTCCTTAAGTGTACATGGATCATACTCCAAGATAGACCACATGCTAGGCCACAGAAAAAATCTCAATGAATTCAGAAATATTGAGATTATACAAATTAATTTCTATGACCACAATGTAATGAAATTGGAAATGAGTAAGGACCAAAGAACCAAAATAGGCACAAATATAAGAAAGTTAAACAACACACTCTTAGACAAACAGTGGGTCAAAATAAATCCGTAAAAATCTTGAAATGAATGAAAATGACAACACAACATATCAAAATCTATGGGATGCAGCAAAAGCTGTAATAAGAGGAAAATTCATTTTCATAAATGCATATATCAAAAAAGAATAAAGAGCTAAAATCGAAGACCTAACTGAACACTTGGAAGAATTAGAAATAGAACAACAAGGTAACCACAAAGGAAGTAGAAAGAAGGAAATAAAGATCAGAGCAGAACTAAATGAAATAGAAAATAAGAAAGCACTAGAAAAATAAACGAGACCAAAAGTTGGTTCTTTGAGAAGATCAATAAAATTGAAAAACTCTTACCCAGACTAACAAAGAAAAAAAGAGAGAGGATGCAAATACACAAAATAAGAAATGAGGAATGGGATATCAAACTGACCCCACAGAAATAAAGAGTATCATAAGAGGATACTTTGAAAAATTATATGCCAACAAGAATTATTTAGAGGAAATGGGCAAATTCCTAGAAACTCACATGCAGCCTACATTGACAAAAGAAGAAATTGATGAACTCAACACACCAATTACAAGTAAAGAGGTAGACTCAGTCATCAAAATCCTCCCATCTAAGAAGAGTTCAGGACCAGATAGCTTTACAAGTAAATTCTACCAAACATTATGGAAAGAACTAACACCAATCTTCCTTGAACTCTTACAAAAAAATAGAAGTAGAAGGAACATTGCCTAACTCATTCTATGATGCTAACATTACTCTAATACGAAAGCCAAAGATGTCACAAGAAAGGAAATTTACAGACCAATCTCTCTATTGAACCCAGATGCTAAAATCCACAAAAAGTACTTGCCAATAGCATTCAACAACACATCAAATAAATTATACATCATGACCAAGTGGGTTTCATCATGGTATGCAATGATGGTTCAACAAAAGAAAATCAATCAATGAAACACACCACATAAAAAGATAAAAACAAAAATCACATGATCATCTCTGTATATGCAGAAAAAGCATTTGACAAAATACACCATTTCCTGATAAAAACACACAAAATATATGTTGTTCAAGTAACTAAGAATCTTGTCATCCAAGGAGTAAATCCAGGGGGTTGCCATGGGTCCCAAGGAGAGGGGGGAGGGAGGAATAGAATAGATGGAACAGGGGGTATTTAGTGGGCAATGGAAGTGTTTTACATGATCTTGCAATGATTCCAGGTTCTTCCTGCTCTCAGGGCTGATTTCAAGCTGCTTGTTCTCCTGGAAGTTTTCCTTCATTCTACATACAACCCATGCAGAGGGAGGTGTCAGCATTGTCTCTTCTTATCAAATTCTTCCCATAAACATAAGATGAAGCCATGTGCATGTAGCTGTGTGATGTCTTGCCCAGGAAGGACTCTGATTTCCACCTCCATCCCACCCCACCTTAGCCTCACCCCCCACAACGAATGCCACAGTTGTTCACCTTCCTTGTTTTGTCAAAATTGATCATCCTCCCCTGGAAGGCATCCAGTTTGTATCCATTATAATGGGGACCCCAGCCATTACCATCTCCACTCCCCCTCCCTCAGTCATGCTGCGCTACTGCAGGGTCCACCAAGGGCTGGGATGGCCAGACCAGGGATGCACCCAGGCAGGCTTCAGAGATTCAGGAGAAGGGACCAGGATCAGAGAAAAGCAGAACCTCCAGTCCCACCCTATGATGGCAGATGGAGAGATGACCCCTTGGACCAGCCTCAGTTTGCAGGTGTGTAAGATCGTCTTGGCTCTCCTCCTCCCAGGAAAGCTGTGAAGCTCTCATGAGACTCAGTGTGCCCAATTCTGAGAGCTCAGGTCTCAGGGAGGGGACTGTCCTCGCAAACATCAGGGATGCCTCACTACCCTTATGCAGGGCCCAGGCTCACTCACATCCACATACTCCTACATCACTTAGTCCACCAAAATCAATTGGGTAGAGAATGTCCCCAGATACAGGACAGTGCCCTGGATGTCATCCTGAAAATTCTTCAGCCTCAGACACTTAGGACCACCTGGCCTTCCCCTGGGACAGTCTGAGAATCTTAACTGCCTCTCCCTAAATTCTCCTCCCAACTTCCAAGGATCCAAAACACCTTACCCATCACCTTTCCAGACCAGCTTTTGGTAAACCATGAAATTTACTCCCTGCCTCCCAAGTCCACACTGATTTGGGCTGTTCGAGTCTCTTACTATGACTGGCTGTGACTTGTCCCCCCCAGGATTATAGCTGCTCATGGCCATAAAGGCTCCAGAAGTGGGAACATTGGATGGGTGCTTTCCAGGCATGTTGGCACATGGAGGGAAGGGAACAACCAAGACCCCCACCCTGAAACCAGCTGGGTCTCCTCTTAGCCATAGCTTGAGATGCACCCAGACCTTACCAGGGAGCTGTAGGGAAGGGTGTGTTGGCACAACTGTGTCCAGTTAACAGGATGATCTAGGTGAGGAAGCCAGACAGTAATGCAGAGGGTCCTTCATGGAGTTCTTATCTGTTGAAGGGGCACAGGTAAGGGGACCTAAGAAGGTGACCTTACTTCCTTGGTGAGAGAACCCAACAGAGCTTGGAACCCTGGTAACCAGGCACCCAGATTCCACAGGCAACCCCTTACCCAGTTCACTTGGCAGGAGACACTCAAGATAGCAACATGTTCTCCTGCTGCATTCCTAGATCCTGAGGCTCCAGCCTCAAGAAAACTAAGAATGAGTCCTTTTTCCATCACTTTTGATGTTAATTAGCCCTCAGCCATGAAAAATCTGGTCATCAGCCAGGAGGTACCCAAAGGTAGCACAGGTTGGCCCAGGGCTCATCAATTCAGCACATGCCACCATTGTGATCCTTCCTGGAAAACTCCACATCCCATCACCCTCCCAGTATGTGGGAGGCATGAGCAGTGGGACCACCCTGGGCAGGAGCAGGCCATCAGTGGTGGGAATCCAGTATGTTCTTCCTTTTCACCTCCCAGTTCATGGATGGTAGGTTGGGAGGGCACATGTTGGGGGTGGCACCATGTGTACCAGTGTTAATCTTGAGCTCTCAAGTTGCCAGCGAAGGAGGGGAAACCAGGGTGATGAGCAGGGGGAACAGAGGAAGTGGCTGGAGGCAGTTTTGCTCTGGGGCATTGGAACCCACACTTCTTACAACATACCATTGGACTCATATATGGGGATGGGGAAATATGCCAAGCTGATGGGCATAGGGATCCCCAAGATTCCAGGGCACACATGACTGGTGCCAGCACTAAGAAAACCTTGAAATGATAGGCCTTGGGACAGAGGGTCTCCAGATACCTGGGACTTGTAGCATTGTTTTCAATACTGCATCCATCCCTTTCTTGTAAGTCTTCTATGTCTAAATGTATGTGATAGGTACATGTGAAACAAGCCTATACAGTTTACAGTATTCATCCTGAATAGACTTGATGATATACCCAGGAAGCAGATGCTAGAATATTTCCCACTGTGCCATGGAAGATATTAGCCAGCTTCGGTGACTATTCTCAGTTCACAAACCTAAAAAAAGAAGTAAGCAGGTCTGTTCCAGGTGCCCAGAGCCTCTCTGCCCTCTCTTCTGGATATCTGGCACCATGGAAGAGGGTGTCAGGGACTGTCCAAGCCATCTTGGAACTGAAAGCTGGGGAACAGTAGAGTTGGGGCTACCAACATGGTATGTGATGACCCATAGATGATGATGAGGTGTTTTGGAAATATGAAAATGCACCCACTCCAGAGGGGCAAATCAAGGCAGGCTTCCTGGAGGAGTGGACAGCAAAGTGAGTCACTGGGAATTGTTCAGATGGTGAGAAAGGCATGTTGGGAATATCATACCTGTCTGGTGACCAGCATGGGCATGGAAGTGCTGGAAGAGTTCCCATAGGCTGTGAGTGATGTTTGACTGTAACTTTAGTGGAAGGTGGCCTTAGCCATGAAGGGAAGAACTGAAGATTAAGATGTGGGGCCCATTGCAAATGTGGCTGCAGGCATGTCTTACCTGTGGTTCATTAAGGTGGAACCCCCAAACATTAAAGCTTCAGTGACCACAAAACTTTGATCTGTCCTGACACCTGTATTTACAGAAACTTTAGACCTGCTGCTCTAGTGGCAGGGCTGAGGTCTCCCAGCTTGGATTCTGCCCCACATACACCCAAATTTTTTGCCTCTTTTTCCTGCCATTAACCCACACCCAGGCCATTTATTTCTTCCCAATGTGAAGAATAATGTAGACTTGCCAAGAGCGGAACTAATAGGTGTGGAATAGTTGATTAAGACAAGCTGTAATGAACATAGCAGTCAAATATTCAAGGGTTTCCTGCATGCATATAAGCAATAGGCTAAAAAGGGAAAGTGCTGACTCCCATTTTACACGATTTTCCCAAGAAAATTGCTTTGTAAGCTCATATGTCTCAGTGCAGATGAAGGCAACTGTCTCGGTGATGCAGGAGCCCTTAACAAAAATTTACTGTCTGTTTATGTAAGTGGAGCCTGGGGGTTGGGGAACAATGGGGTGGGGAAGTATGGAAAAGAACTGAGAAATGATCCCACTTGAAAAATGTGCCTTCTGAATTCTCCCACACCACACAGGAAGGTCTCAGCTTTGCCTGGGTCAACCCAGCTAATGGGCACTCACCAGTTCCAGGTAGCTGTAGACTGGTCCTCTTGCTCCCATTCTGTCTTTTAAAGTGCACAAATCAGTGGATTTTTGTATAAGCACAAGGTTGTTCAATCATCACCACTATCTAGTACCAGGGTATTTTCATCAACTTAAAAGGAAACCCTGGAC
Organism: Tolypeutes matacus; assembly: GCA_026826555.1. NCBI lineage: Eukaryota > Metazoa > Chordata > Mammalia > Cingulata > Chlamyphoridae > Tolypeutes > Tolypeutes matacus. Next base: position 1,425,231 of record JAKSZT010033739.1, read on the forward strand.
CCATAACAGTCATTTGCCCCCACTTCTTTTCCCTTATCCTTTAGTGACCTCTAATCTATTTTCTGTCTCTATGTGTTCACCTACTCTGTACAGTTTACATAATTGTAGTCATACATATGTCTCTTTTGTCTCTTGCTTTTTCACTTAGCATAATATTTTCAAGGACTCTGATTGTTGCAAGTATCAGTACTTCATTACTCTTTATGGCTGATAATATTCCATTATAAGGATTTACTGTATTTTAAAAATCCATTCCTCAGTTGATTAATATTTGGATCACTTGTTCATCTTGGTTGTTATGAATAATGCTACTTTAGGTATTCTAGAAAAGGTTTTATGAGAAAGGCTGAATTAATTTTGCCACAATATTAGTCAAATGCTTGCAAACTAAATTTCAGTATAAGATCCTTATGTTTTTGACAATGATAAAACCATGAAAACAAAGTAAGCTCACAAATTTAAATGATTTCATTTGACAAATATTTATTGATCATTTACTGCATATCTAGGGTCCTGGAGATACAACACTGAACTAAAGATAGATCTCCTTCCTTCTTGGCTTGCACTGGCCTGGGGGTGCACACAGTGAACAAGTAAAGAGACAGACTCCTTATCTATTTCTTTTCTCAGCTTACTTGATGTTTATATAGCTCTTCTTTCCCTAGTTTCCTAAGGTGGGGATTAGACGATTGACTTACATCTCTTTTCCACTTTAATATATGTATTCAATGCTATAAA
>JAKSZT010033739.1:1426068-1501811 GCA_026826555.1 Tolypeutes matacus
TTTGACAAGTATATGTCTTGGAGTTGGCCTGTTGGGATTTATACTATTTGGGGTGCGCTGTGCTTCCTGGATCTGCACATCCTTCTCTCTCAATAGAGTTGAGAAGTTTTCAGCCATAACTTCCTATAACACTCCTTCTGTTCCCTTTCTCTTCTCTTCTCCTTCTGGGATGCCCATAATGCGTATGTTTGTGCGTCTTGCATTATCGGTTATTTCCCTGAGACCATACTGGATTTTTTCTATCTTTTTGTCTATCTTTTCTACAATCTCTTTGATTTCAACTGTATTGTCTTCCATATCACTAATTCTTTCCTCTGCCTGTTCAATTCTGCTGCCATTTGAGTTCAGTATCTTTTTCATTTCTTGACTTGTGTCTTTGTTCGCCATCATATCCATTACCTTTTTAGGTGTGTTAGCTATTTCTTCAGTATGTTCTCCCAGTGTCTTCTTTATATCCTTAATCTCTTCCTTCAGTTCTTTAAGTTGGTCCATGATATTTGTTTGGATAGCTTTGATTAGTTGTTCGATGTACTGCATTACTTCCTGGTTTTTATTTTGTGCACTGGACTGGTCCATGTTTTCCAGTTTTTCAGATTCATTTGTATTTTTCTGTTGCCCTCTGGTCATCATATTTTCTTGATGGGTTTGTTCAGTTGATTAGCTTTTCTCTATGCTCTAGTATTTTATTTAATTGTTCGTTCTGCGTGTGAGTTAAGTTTTCTCTTTGGCAGTTTTTCTTCTTATTTTATTTCCTTGCTTCTTTCTATGTTCCTTTGAAGGCAAAAGGTTAGGGCCAGAGGAATCAAAAGATGTAAGGAAGGCAGAAGGATAATAGAAATATTGATAAAAGTTAGAAGAGGGGCAAAATGAGACTTAATGAGATGAATATTTAACTTGTGTAGGCAGTGTAGAGTACTAGGAACAAATATGGAGTTCCTACAATGGACTTGGTAAACAAATGGAGGAATATATATATATATATATAGTGATTTAGAAGGCTAGAATTATGAGGAGGGAGAGAAATAGTAGAGAAAGGTCTGAAAGGAAAAAATTAATACTAATAAAAAAAAAAGAAAAAAGAAGAAGAAGAAAACAAAATAGATGGGATAGAAATTGACACCCTTAAGTTGTGGGCCTATGAAAAAATGTTGTCTCTAAGAGCCACAACAGAAAACAGAAGGGAGAAACATGCAGGAAGGATAAGCGATAGTTTGTAACACAGAATCTATATATACAGCAAGTGGGAAATTACTGAATAAGAAGCCCAGCAAAGAAGCGACCAGCTGGCAGCACCTATTTAAAAAAAAATGGAAGAAAAAAGGAAGGTTGGAGGAAAATGGGAATAATAGCAATATACCAGAAAGTAACAGAGAGAAACCAAAGATCCACACAGGCAAGCAGTCAACCGAGCTAAGGGGGGTTAATGATTCCCCTAGGGCTCACGTGGATCCTTCCTGCCTACTTGTGTTTATCAATGAATTTCCCCACAGGGTTCTAGATGCAGGTCCTGAAGCAGCTTTTAGCTATTAAACTAAATTAAAAAGAATTTATTTTTCATTTGTTTATGTGACCTCGCTTTTTTTTTTTTTTTTAGCCAAATGCAGGACCCAAAATAATTCCTCTTCTAGACCAACCCCCTTATGGAAGGGACCCTAGCTGGGCCCGTGGAAATTAATCAAGCACGTCCCACTTTCCGGACTCCCCAGGTTAGCTGAAGCTCTGATGTTAGTCAGTGAGGAGTGCTAAAGATGGCGGATTCTGCCCCTTCTGGCGCCGAACTCCAGCGTCACCAGGCTGCACAGTAAATCAGTTTGAGTGCAGATTTGCGTCTGCTCTCAGCCTGGTGCTGCTTCAGTTCGGCTATCTGCTCCCCAAAGCCACGGGGCGGTGCAAGCAGCTAGATCAATGTCTAAAAATATAAAATACTCTTCCCTGTCTTCCAACCGAACCCTCCCTTCTTTGGGAAGTGTCCCTTCCTCCTGGCTCCGCAGCGGCCCGGGTCTTATCCCTGGGTGGCTAGGTAAATTAGCTGCGTTCCCTGACCAAAATACCCCCTCCGGTTCACCGGGTGTTGACTAGCTCGTTTGCTCTGTTCACACAAGGTCCAAGGGGCGCCAGGCAGCCAGCTCCCCAGAAAATAAAACCCACAGCTCCAAATGGCCGTTTTATTTTTTTTTCCCTAACCGCGGGGCCCAGCGGCCTGTGCCAACCTCCACTGGCAGCCTCAAAACTCACGAATCTCCACCGTTTGGTCCACGCCACTGATCCACGCAGATAGATGTCCCAAGCTTCTCACTCCAGGCGTGCACAGCACAGACCCCCGGGCAGGACCCCGTCCACAATCCGCCTTGCTCTGGGAGCTTGCAGTGTGCGCCCTCCTACACCAACACCATCTTGCCGCTCCTCCCTCCCATTGTTTTTCACTTGCTCTCCGCTCTCTCTGTGTTCTTCTGTGTCTGATTGTCTTTCCTTTAGTCAGCATTAGGAACTGATCCTGGGACCTTCCAGAGTGGAGAGAAGCTGCTCAATCTCTTGTACCAACTCAGCTCCCTGATTTGCTGCATCTGTATTCTGTGTTTCTTTTTTGTTGTATCATCTTGCTGTACCAGATTTCCATGTGGCCCAGCGCTCTTTTCACCAGGAGGCCCTGGGGATTGAACCCTGGACCTCCTAGATGGTAGACAGGAGCCTAATCAATTGAGCCATATCTGCTTCCCCAACAGATTTTATATAAAACTTCCTCTGTGTCAGAGACAGCAGTAAGCATAAAGTAACTATTAATTCACATTTAAACTTAGATTTATCACAAAAGGTGGTATATTTACCAATTCCTAAGTATCTTCTTTCTAAATTGGCCAGTTCTGACAAAGCACAGTTGTTGGCTTAAACGTTTGGACACTCTCCTCCTGATTGTCTTTCAGCTTGTCCCATAAACTTTCAGCTTGACTCTACGGTGTTCAAATTGTCCATCTAAATGTGTGCAGCTCTACCTACCATAGTTCTTTATAATTGCAAACACCCCCAAATATCAGGATAATGAAACTATAACAGGACAGTTCTATAGCTTGCTCACTTTTAATTTTAAGGTAGGAAGTCTTGCTAAGGAGTGAGACCTGATTGAAGCAATTGCTCAGGAACTCAGAGACCCACCAAATTGTAACATGACATCCTTAACTTGTGGACAGAAATATAGATTCAGAATGGGAGATTATGTGGGAATCCAGGTGGGGTATAATCTTATTGACAAGGCCTGCAGGCAGCATAGGTTATAGTTGTGCACTTTCCATTTGGCATAATCCATCATATGGCCTTCCCTGCTATCAAGGGCCTGGAATGTATGTTAACTGTCACCCCAGGAGGAAGATGAACAATAGGTGTGGGTGTGTTGAAAGGACATGTCTGCACACTAATACACTGTCACTTCTCTCTTATTGCACACACATATACACAGTGACACTAACTCTTTTCTATGGCAAGATACCATCCAGAAGTTTGAAATATGTATATAATATTGTGAACACAGTAAGGCATTTGGGCAATGGTGTGTCCAGAGGTCAGTACTAGGGACTGTCCTATTTTCTGATTCATTTTCAATTGGGTAATGAATGGAAATGAACACTGGGAGTGTTTTCTGTGACACTGAGGCATTAATTGAGCTGCTTCTGGCTAATGTAGTGAAAAGTCTATGTAAAATTGGCAGCAAAACCATCCAAAATCTGAGAAGAATGAGGAGACTGGAGGCTAGGGCAGGTCAGTTTTACTGTGGTGCAAGTGTCCAGCAAGCATGGGGAGATGGAGTCAGGAGAACAGCTAGAGACATGGAGCCCATTTATAAAGCAGATCCCAATAAGATGGCAACAGGACTGTTGGAATAGCCCATCTGTGTCTGGGGATAGTGAGAAATAGCAAAGGGGGAATCCATGGGGTGCTCCCTGGAGTAGTGGAGACTACTAAATGCCTGTGGAGGGAGCAACAAGCAACCAGAGGCAGGGGGAACATATGATCATTCTGCTTCCAGGAGTGAAACCAGACGTTACCATGATGGGGAGGATGGGGCAGAGACAAGTTGGGGAGGGGAGCACAGGGGTGCAGACTGAGGACAGAGAGAAAAGGACATGGGTTTGATGCTCCAGAGCTTGTTACAAAGGGGCAGGCTAAGCAACTAAGGTCTCATAGCCTCATGCATGGGCATCCATCAATACATCAAAGATAAACTAAGAGTTTCTTCCCAAACTGACAAGATCCTAGAATGAAAAAAGAGATATGGGCTGCCCTAAGAGAGGAAGGCCTGGGTCCTGCCAGTAACCCCTCCTCCCCTCCCCTTCCCTGTCCTCCCTCCCCTGTAGCCTGGAGATTCCTGTCCTCATCCTGCAGCAGGAGCTTGGCCCAGTGCACAGAACACTCAGGAGTTTCCCCAGAACATTTAATTAACTTGAGCATGAATCCATCATTTTCAAATAGTTTATCTATCTACTTCTCATGAGTATATTCACAAAATTTTAGGGGACATAAATAAAATTGAAGGCACTAACATTATTTTCAAAATGAAAAATTCTCTCCTAAGTGCCAGTGCTGGAATGACTTTCTCCTGTTTTTGAATGAAAGAAGATAGCCAAGATTATCAATGATTATACATTCCTTATATACATTATATACATTCCTTATATACATTATACATTCCTTACCATATATTGAAAAATCACTGTTTTGATGATGTTATTACATCAATTCAGCAGATTCTGAGGATAAAGGGGATCAAATAAATGCCAGCACTTGTTTATAATCAAATTGTAGCAAGTAAAAAAGAGAAACATGTGTTAGGAGGACGGAGAATAAATTACAACTTCTATTTCCTAGGCTTGTGTGTCACAGAAAGAGCTGAGGTGTGACAGCCTTATGAGGTTCCTAATTCTGAACTCTTCATTAGATAGACATAAGCAGCACTCAATGGCAGGGGCTGCTCAGGGTCTCCCAACATGAGGAAAACCCTGACTCTATTTATTAACAGCTGGTGTTGTCTGCAGACTCTGAGGTTTGCACGATCCATGTCTTCCCCACACTGAGCAGTTAGGTAAATCTTTGCTATTGTGATGGGGAAGCAGGGGTTAGTATGGGGAAAGGGACCATCTTAGTCTCTTACAATATCTCTGTACAGGGAGAGGAATCAATGAAGTTGGGAGCACATGTCAGTACTTTACAGTTAACAATTCTTAATGAGACAGACAGTTTTAAGCAACAGCATATAGCACAGGATCAAAGAATTATGTCATTGGTTAATGTGATCAATTAAATTTGTTTGTGGCCATATGTTTGATTTTATGTCATCAAAAAGAATAAATTAAATCTTGTTTTCTTGTATTAAAAGAAATATGTACTGTTCTGGCCCAGAGAATGCACCTCTCATTCCTCCACATGCAGGGAAATAAAGCACCAGGGGCCCAGCTCTGTGCTCTGAGCTCATCCCCATGTTGGTGTGAAATGCAGGAGACTTGAGGGCTACTCTGAGCCAAGGACCAAGCTTGGGGGCAATCCTAAGGCAGACCAGGTCCTGGGAGACACAGGATTCATTTGATGTGAAATTTCAGCTGACTGGATCCCATAGCTTTGCTAAAACAGGGAAGAATAAAATGGATTATGGAAAAAAACAGTAAGAGTTTTACTTCCTCTTTTCCTATTTGGATGACTTTAAATTTTTTTCTTGTCTAATTTCCCTAGCTAGAACTTCTAGTACAATGTTGAATAATAATGGTGTTTGTGGGCATCCTTGTCTTGTTCCCGATCTTAGAGGGAAAACTTTCAGCCTTTCACCATTAAGTATGATGTTGGTTGTGGGTTTTTCATATATGTATGCCTTTTATCATATTGAGGAATTTTCCTTTATTCCTATCTATGGAAGTGTTTTTATCAAAAAAAACAGTGCTGGATTTTGTCAAATGCCTGTACTGCATCTATTGAGATAATCATGTTTTTTTTTCCTTCAATTTGTTAATGTGGTTTTATACATTGATTGATTTTCTTATGTTGAACCAGCCTTGCATACCAGGAATAAATCCCACTTTGTTGTGATGTATAAGTCTTTTGACATGCTGTTGGATTAAATTTGCAAGTATTTTGTTGAGATTTTTTCCATCTATGTTCATTAGAGAGATTGGTCTGTAATTTTCTTTTCTTGTGGAATCTTTATCTGGCTTTGGTATTAGGGTGATGTTGGCTTCATAAAATGTGTTGGGTAAATTTCCCTCCTTGTCAATTTTTTGGAAGAGTTTAAACAGGATTGGTGTTAATTCTTTTCAAAATGCTTGGTAGAATTCACCTGTGAAGTCATCTGGTCCTGGACTTTTCTTTGCTGGGAGATTTTTGATGACAGATTCAATCTCCTTCAATGTGATTGCTTTGTTAAGTTCTTGTATTTCTTGTAGCGTCATTGTAGGTTGTTTGTGCATTTATAGAAATTAGTCCATTTCATCTAGGTTGTCTGGTTAGTTGGCATATAGTTTCTCATAATACCCTCTTATGATTCTTTTTATTTCTGTGAGGTCATTTGTTTCTGATTGTAGTTATTTGCATCTTTTCTCTTTTTTTCTTTGTTAGTCTAGCTAGGTGTTTGTCAATTTTATTGATCTTCTCAAATAACCAGCTTTTGGTTTTGTTGATTTTCTCTATTGTATTTCTGTTCTCATTTTCATTTATTTCTGCTCTAATCTTTATTATTTCTTTCCTTCTGCTTGCTTTGGGATTGGTTTGCTGTTATTTTCTAGTTTCTCTAGTTGTTCAGTTAAATCTTTGAATTTAGCTCTTTCTTGTTTTTTTAATATAGACATTTAGGGCTATAAATTTCCCTCTCAAGACTGCCTTCGTTGTATCCCAGAAGTTTTGACAAATTGTGTTCTCATTTTCATTTGTTTCAATATATTTACTGATTTCACTTGCAATTTCTTCTTTGACCCACCGATTATTTAGGAATGTGTTGTTCAGTCTCCACACATTTGCAAATTTACTTTTTTCCTGTCTATTATTGATTTCTAGTTTCATTCCATTATGATCTGAGAAGGTGCTTTGTATAATTTCAATCTTTTTAATATTCGTTGAGAGCTGAATTGTGACCTAATGTGGTCTATCCTGGAGAATGATCCATGGGCACTTAAGAATGTGTAACCCATTGAGTTTGACTGTTAGGTCTAACTTTTTTTATCATATTGTTCAAGTTCTCAGTTTCTTTGTTGATCTTCTGTCTTGTTGTTCTATCTAATGATGTGAGAGGGGTGTTGAAGTCTCCAATGATTTTTGTAGAAATGTCTATTTCTCCCTTCAGCTTTGCCAGAGTTTGTCTTATATATTTTGGGGCACCCTGGTTAGGTGCATAGATATTTATGACTGTCAAATCTTCCTGGTGGATCATCCCTTTTATTATTATATAATGACCTTATGTATCTCTTATAACTTTTTAGCATTTAAAGTCTGTTTTGTCTGATATTAGTATAGCTACCCTGTTCTTTTCTGGTTACTATTCACATGGAGTATCTTTTCCAAGCCTTTCACTTTCAGCCGGTTTGTATCCCTGGGTCTAAGGTGAGTTTCTTGTAAGCAGCATATGATGGCTCATGTTTTTTTATCCATTCTATCAGCCTTTATCTTTTTATTGGGGAGTTTAATCCATTCACATTCAATGATATTACTGTAAATGCACTATTTACTTCCTCCATTTTATTCTTTGGTTTTCACATGTCATCTTGGCTTTGTCTCTCTTTTTACTCTTTTGGTTATCCTTTCTGCTATTCTTTCTTCTATTCTCTCCTCCAGGCCTCTCTTTCCTGTCTTTTTCTTTCAGGTTATAAGGCTTACTTCAATATTTCCTGCAAAGTTGTATTCTTTTTTGAAAACTCTCTTAGTTTCTGTTTGTGAATATTTTATACTCACCTTCATATTTGAAGAGCAGTTTTGCAGGATAAAGAATTCTCAGCAGGCAGTTTTTCTCGTTCATTTTCTTAATTGTATCCTACCACTGTCTTCTCACCACCATTGTTTCTGAAGAGAAAACTGCACTAAGTTTTACTGGACATCCCTTGTACCTGATTATTTCTCTCTTGCGGCTCTGGGAATTTTCTCTTTATCTTTGACATTTGACATTCTGAGTAGTATGTGTCTTGGTGTAGATCTATTTGGATTTATTCTGATTGGGGTACAGTGTACTTCTTGGACATGTAAGTTCATTTCCTTCATGAGAGTTGAGAAGTTTTCAGCTATTATTTCCTCAAATACGCTTCTGCCCCCTTTCCCTTCTCTTCCCCTTCTGGATCTCCCATGACACATACGTTGTCACATTTTGTGTTGTCATTCAACTCTCTGAGCCCATGCTCAATTTTTTCCATTCTTTTCTTTCTTCAATTTTAGCTGTTCTGTCTTTGGTATCACTTATTCTTTCTTCTATCATTTTGAGTCTTCTGTTGTATGCTTCAAATGTGTTTTTGACCTCACCTATTGTGTCTTTCCTTCCCATGAGCTGTTACTTTTCCCTTCAGGATTTCAAATTCTCCTCTGTATTTGCTCAATGTCTTTTTGATGTCATTTATCTCTTTAACTATATTGTCTTTCAACCATTTAATTTGGTTTTTGTAAATTTGTACTCATCTCACTGATTAGTTCTCTCAAATTCTTCACCTCTTCTGGGACTTTGATGTATTCCTTTCCTTGAACCATGTCTTCTATTTTCTTAGTATGGCTTGTAATTTTTTTGCTGGTGTTTAAGCATCTGGTTAGGATGCAGTTTACTCAGGTGCTCAATCTCTTTTTCTTTTATAGGGATTTAGCAGCAGGATGCTGAGTTACCACAGCTCTTTGATTTTTAGTTCTACCTGGATTGTTAGGATTGTCCTTATGGTTGCTTCAAAACTGAGCACTGGACCCAGTAATTGGTTATAGAGTCACTTCCTAAGGCCTTGGGCAGGGAGGCTATAGAGGCCAGGAAAAGCCTCTCCTACTTATTTTTAAATTTCTTATATACACTTCCTTGGTCTGCCAGGATATGGCACTCTTTGGCAGCTCTCAATTCAATGCCTGGTCAGAATGTATTTGTTTTGACACAGACGAGATCAATGTGACAGAGCTTCCTGTCCGGATGCTAAGAGTCTTGTAATTCAAACTCTCTGAGACAGTTCACCTGTCTTCTCTGGCAGCCCCCTCCATTGTTCCAGCTAGGAAATATTTCCACTCCCCTCCGAGTCCTCAACAATCTGTTCCTGTTAGTAGAACAGGAGATTGGGGGTTTTATATATTTTTAACCCCTAGTAGGTTTCAAGGCAAACAATGGCACAACCCCACTTGGCCTGGAAGTGCTCTCAGGACAGGGCAGACCAAACCTGTGAGTCAAAAGGTGAGTCAGCCCAAGCTTTCCCTCCACTCTCCTGTGGAGTCCTCAACAATTAATCCAGGCTAGAAGAGAGGGAGATTGTGAGTGTCGGATTACTCCAGTCTTTCACTGGCTCCCATGGCAAACCACCGTGTGGTCCCACCTGGCCTGGAAGGGCCTGTGTACACTGCAGCCCAAATTTGTGTGTCAGAACCTGAGTCAGCCTTAGGCTGTGTCCCTCTCTCTCCCCTTTTCTGGGGTGGTAGATCCCTTGAGTCTTCTTTGTCTGTATTCACAGGCCAAGAGTCCCAAGAATTCTAAAGAGTCTTTAATGTGGGGGAGGGTGCTGGCAGCAGCAGCTACTGCTGGTTCCAACTCATGGTTCTTCTTTGCAATTTCCCTCCTTTGTCCCTCTCTCCTCTGGATGGTATGCAGACTTCACCTGCTGTCCTAAACCCTAGAAGATCTTTTTTGGGGCTGTTTCAGCCTGTCTTCTACCTATTTTTCTGGAGAAGAGATTCCCGTGTCTTGATAGTCTGCCATCTTCCTAGAAGTCAAGCACTCCAGAGCTTTTTACCATCTTATTTGAGAAAGTGGAAGGATCTCTAATGGAGGAAAATTTAATAATTTTTTAGCTACTCTGTGGGTCTCTATCCAGGAAACATATCTATGGCAACCAGGATACCTTTATATCTCATAGATGTATCAAGCCATATAACTTTCAAGATGTTCAAAAGGCCATTTGTGTGAGGACACCTGACCATATCCCATCCTTCATATTTAATTCCATTATCTCTTATGGGCTTTTATTTTATCAGTATACAGTTGTATCCTGAGGTCCCTGTATTAATTTTATTTTTCCACTGGAATGTCCAATTGTTACAACAACATTTAAAAAAACATATTATATTCTTTTCACTGGAGTTCCATTCAATATTGTAAAAGAACAGTCACCTTTTGTGTCAGTGTATCTCTGGGCTCTCTTTTCTGTTTCCCTAGTTATTGTGTAAAATTTTTTCCTATATTATATTTCAAATTATCAATAAGGTATATATGTTATAATTATATTCTCACAATATTCAGCCATTTATTTCTTTTCTTAAATGGATTTTTCAAGTATCAAACTTTATTTTCATTTTTGTGAAAGAAAACATTGATTTTTTCATGGTCTGTGTTTGCTATGTCAATGTATATGGAAAATTCACTTATCCAGAGTCATGCATATTGTCTTCAATTTATGTAGCTGTCTCTCCATCAACCAATACCTCAAAGTCTTGTTTATTGTAACTATCTAAAAAAGGCTCTAACAACATTCTCAGTCATCCATTATATTTAAAAGCCTATTGGGTTGGTGAATTTGTGGAGGGTCCAGGGAAGGCTGCAGGCACAACCTCACTCTCCGTTCTCAGTCATCATTGTCTATATCAAAGCAGATACCCTGATCAGAGGTTTAGGCTGACTGATCCTTCATTACACATGGAATCAAAAGGCAACTTCAAATCCTCTGGATGTCAAGCTTGGGGTTATTTGATTCTCACAGGTGTGTACTTCCTGGCTATGCATCCCTGCCTTATTTGGTATTGTCCATAATGATACACAATGTAACATTTGAATGGCCATTGACCATTTTCAGCATGGCATGGAGGACAGCAGAGCTTATCTTGGAAAGTCCTGAGCTTGTTTTCACTCCTCCCACTAAGGTAGCTGCACAGAGTTGAGTTCAGGTTACAGGAGCCCCAGGACTGGTGCTTAGATCCCTGACCCTAGAACCTTGGAAAGCCATCCACCTCAGTACAGGTGGAAAAGGAAAGTGGGGGAGCCAGGGCAGTAGTAAATCTAAGATGAGGGAGGAGCAGAAAAGAGGAAAGCATGCTTCCTGTGGTAATATCTGCTTGCAGAGATCTGTTTGATGAAAAAGGAGAGATGTTATGTTCAACAAAGAGGACTTCTACTATTGTAGTTTATGTAACTTCTCTTAATTCTATCCAGAATCCCTTTAAACCTTGTCTTAAGTAATCTCCCTCAGAAAACTTCTACTGAGAGTCAATTGAGGAAAAACACAGAGGCCATACTGGGGATCTCCAGACACAAAACAGTGATCAAAGAATGTCTTCCCTCTTCCTCACTGACACTCTGTGTTCTATCCACATCTGATGACTGTTCATTCCAAAAATAAAAATCATGAGTTTCAGTCATGCCCGGTGCATGTAGCAACCAGGAATTTTTCACAATTCTTTTATGTAAATCAAGCATGAATTCAGAAAAACCCAAGTTGTCTTCTGGTCATTAAGAAATTATATGACTTTCCCAAGTTTCAGCATCAAAGTGCTGAAATATAGGTTTTATTGTAAATGGGGTTCTAGATACCACATTAAAATTCCCAAACAGGGAAGCGGCTGTGGCTCAATCAGTAGGGCTCCCGTTTACCATATGGGAGGCCCCGGGTTCGGTTCCTGGGGCCTCCTGGTGAAGGCAAGCCCGCCCGCACGGCGTGGTTAGCTGACCCAGCGAGCACAAGCAGCAAGGGGTGGATAAATGAATAAATAAATAAAATCTTTAAAAAAAAAAAAATTCCCAAACATGCATCACTGTCAGTACAATAGAGATAGAATCATGAACACTATTTCTAAGGATAGAAAGATACACAATGTATTACAAGGGTTCATGCCTAATAGAGTCCCTAATTTTGAACTCCACAATTATATATACCTAAGAAGTACTCACTGACAGCAGGGCTCTCTCTGCATTTTCTCTCAGACAGTATTTCACCAAAAAAATTTCACATAATTCAGACCAATCTTGTTGTCTGTTCATCTCTAAGTGCCTAAATTATCACATATTCTTTAACAGTTACAGAAAATATGAACCCATCAACATCATCAAGTATAAACAGTATAAAAACCCATTAATTAGGTGGATTTGTTGAAATACAGAGATAGAAAATGTATTAAGGGAAAAAAGAAAGCAGACTGGTGCTATTTCTGAGATGCCCACTTTTTCATGTGGCGGAGAGTCAGAAATGGTGTTTACTGTCTTGGCGTAGCTGCCCCCTTGGCCCTAAACTGAATCCCAAAGAGTGTCCTAATCAGGAAATGCCATTGAGGTCTCTGACCAGATACTGATTAGAAAACACTCACCAATCTGCCCGGAGCTGCCTCAGAACTCTGGCCCTGGTGAGCAATGGCAGAGTCATTTCTGCTTCCAAAAGGGGCCTTCAGCTTTGTTGTTCATGTAAGAAGTTTTCCTCTTAATATATAGAAAGATTTTCTCATCAGAGATTTCAGTGGAAAGCACAGAGTAATAATACTAGAGGTGTCCCCTTGGGAAACTTCTAAACATAGAGGAAGCACCAGAATCAGACAGGAAAGCAGCCCTTAACTTCCCTCTTCACTTGCCCTGGGCAGGTGCTTATGATTGGTGGGTCGTGTGCACCCCCTTGTGGTGATACTGTAGGAGAGGTTTTTGTCTCAACTCTCCTTGCATCCACTGCACTGTGTATCTAGCACAGTAATACATGACTGTGTCCTCTGCTTTCAGGCTGCTCATTTGCAGATATAGTGTGTTCTTGGAATTGTCTCTGGAGATGGTGACTCATCCTTTTAGTGATAGTGCATAATTCTGTGTTCCTCCATTAAGGTGAATTTCTCCAACCAACTCCAGCACCTGCCCTGGAGCCTGTCATATCCAATGCATCCTGTGGTTACTGAAGGTGAATCCAGAGGTTACATAGGAGAGCCCCAGTGATCCTCCAGGCTGGACCAAATCTCCTCCAGATTCCAAAAGTTGAATTTCACACTGAACTCCTACAGAACCAAAAATATCCTGGTCAGAAAAACTGTCACTCATATGAAATATTTCTCTCACTCATATCCACTCACATACTCAATATCTTGTGTTCTCTACAAAATTACCTTTTAAAATAGCAACCAAGAAAATCCAGATCATCCTAAACTCCATGGTGAATCTTCTTTGTTCAGTCCCAATCCTGGGTTTCGTGTTCTCTTGAAGAGCTGCTGGGTTTGGGCTGCACTGGTTTTCATAAGCAAATGGTAGAGCCCTATTTGCATATCTTCTTCCTATATAGTAGTTTCTGGGGTTGGAGACTTGCCAAAATGCTGTACCCAGGGCAGATATGGCTGTCCTTGGGGAGATGGGTGGCATTTGGGAAACTATGAATCCTCATTATGAGATTGTCTTGGGCTAAATACTTAACATCATTTATTTTTCTTCATTTTTAAATATCTACAGAGAAATGTGAAGAAAGTGTTGATATTAATTTTACAGACCTAAATTGACACAAAGAAGCATAGAGAGATGAGTGATATGTCCAAGAGCTCATATATCATAAGGATGAGCCCCAGTGCCTGGGCATTGGCTCCTCACCTCTGACCCTGACAGCAATGATCTTCCACTACCATAGTTGCAACCCTTCTGTGATGCAAAACTTCTTCCAAAATGAAGCCAAGAAGATTGCCAAAGACAATTAATAGGAAAATGAATTAAATATGACAGATTTAAACATAAGAAATAAAATGCATAGTACTTTAGAAAAATTAAAATGTAAATAGAATTAAAAATTAATTGGGATATTATAAAATAATGAAAAATATTAAAAAAAATTTTTTTGATGTTTTGCCTTTCATCACTGTAATATCTGTTGTCTTGTATGTATGGTGGCAATTTCTTCAATTTTTCCCCTGTGTCTTATTTTCTTTTCAGTTTTGTCTTCAAAGAACTTTAGGTCACAGTAAATCACAAACAAAATACAGGGGACTCCCATATACCCGACATCCTCCCCTTTTTCCCCCTTCCCATATTAATAAACTTTTTATATGTGGATGGTACATTTGTTACAACTGATGTACATATATTGAAACATAGCTAATAACCATTGTCAGTGGTTTACATTATGGTTTACATTTTAGGCCATATACTTTTAGAAATTTTTGGTGTAAAATAAAATGTCCTGGATCCATTACTGCAAGATCATGCAGAACACTTCCATTGCCCCCTAAATACCCCTCTTCCATTTATTCTATTTCTCCCTCCCCCTCCCTTGGTGCCCATGGCAACCACCAGGCTTCACTCCTTAAGAACAAGATTCATAGTTACTTGCAACAAAACTGAGGGCTTGACATACTGGACTGACTTCCTTTATTAGGAACCACCCAAGCTCTCGAAAGACACCCACCTCTCTGTTTGAAAACATATCAGGCCTCCTCAGGATGAGAGTCCAACTCCTTCCCGCTCATTATGTGCATCTGCACCCCCTGATGCAATGCACCATGACAAAATGATCCCTCACATATTCTATAGAAGACTGCCTTACATGTGCCTGTCCCAAATGCCTGCCATCCCACACCCTAAACCAGTAACCCTTCTCTGTTATCGTGCCAAAAAAGCTTTCTCAACATTGTAGTTTCAACCACATATCTGACAATCCCCAGTGTTCACCTGCTCCTTTCCCCATCCCTACCTTCAGTTTCATGGACCATACAACCGATCCTCCCCACCCTACCCACTGTCAACCTTGCACTGCCCAACCCAATAGGATCACTCCACCCCTGTCATATCCTTTCACTGCACAACTACTCACTTCCACCTTATCATAGATTTTGCCATATTGCCATTAACTCACAACTTTCTTCTCCCTTTTGATTTCCTGTAAACCTATCTTTCAGACACTAGCTCTCTGAGTCTGCTCAATTTGCTTAATTAATATCAGACAAGTCATGTAATATTTGTCCTTCAATGTCTGGCTTGCTTCGCTAACCTTAAGTTCCTCAAGATTCAACCATGTTATCCCGTGTGTTAGTACTGTATTCCTTCTTACAACTGAGTAATATTCCATTGTATTCACATTTGTTTATTCATTCATCTGTTGATGGGCATTTGGGTTCAGTCCAACTTTTGGGAATAGTGAATAAAGCTGCTATGAACTTTGGTGTGCATATATCTGTTTGTGTCTTTGCTTTCAATTCTTCCAGGTATATACCCAGCAATGGAACTGCTGGATCATATGGTAGATCCAGAGTTATTTTTTTGGGGAACCACTAAACTTTCCTCCAAAATGGCTGGACAATTCTGCATTTTCACCAGTGTGGTTGAGTGTTCCCATTCCTCCACATCCTCACCAAAACTTGTAGCACGCTGTTTTTTTAATAGCCCCCAGTCTAATGGGTGTAAGATGATATCTAATTATAGTTTTGATTTGCATTTCTCTAATACCTAGTAATGTTGAGAATGTTTGCATGTGCTTTTTAGACATTTGTATTCCTTCTATGGAGAAGTATCTGTTCAAATCATATGCTCATTTTTTAAATGGGTTGCTTGTCTTTTTATTTTCAAGATATAGAATTTCTTTATATACGCTGGATATTAGGTTCCTATCAGATATATGATTACCAAATATTTTCTCCCACTGGGTAGGCTAACTTTTCACTTGACAAACTCCTTTGAGGCGCAAAAGGTTTTAATTTTGAGGGGGTCCAATTTATCTATTTTATCTTTCGGTGCTTGTGCTTTGGGTGTGAAGTTCATTAAGCAATTTCCTATTACAAGGTCCTGTAGATGCTTTCCTACATTATCTTCCAAGGACTTTATGGTCTTCACTCATATTTAGATCTTTGATCCATGTTGAGTTGATGTTTGTCTAAGGTGTTAGATGGTGTTCCTCTCTCATTCTTTTGGATATGGATATCCAGTTCTCCAAGCACCACTTGTTGAAGAGGTCATTCTCTCCCAGTTGAGGGGGATTGGTGGCCTTGTCGACTATCAGATAAATGTATATGTGAGTACCTATATCAAAACTCTCAATTCTGTCCCATTGGTTGGTATATCTATCCTCATGCCAGTACCATGTAGCTTTTACCACTGTAGCTTTGTAGTGTTTTAAAGTCAGTGTGATTCCTCCAATTTTATTTTTATTTTTCGATAGGGCTCTTGCCCTTCCAAATAAATTTCATGGCTAGTTTTTCCAATTTGGTAAAAAATACTGTGTTGATTTTATTGGGATTACATTAAATATGTAGAACAATTTGGGTAGGATAGACATCATAATGATGTTTAGTCTTCCCTTCCATGAACAGGGAATATTCTTCCATTTATTTAATTCTTCTCTGATTTCCTTTAACAGTGTTGTGTAATTTTCTGTGTATAAGTCATTTATATCTTTACTTAAATTTATTCCTAGGATTTTGAATCTTTTACTTGCTATTGTAAATGGGATTTTTTTTCTTGATTTCCTCTTCAGATTGCTCATTATTGGTGTTCAGAAATGCTACTGATTTTTGTTCATTGCTCTTATAACCTGCAACATTACTGAATTTATTTATAAGCTCTAGAAACTTTGTTGTAGATTTCTCAGGTCTTTCTATGTATAGAATCATGTCATTTACAAATAGTGAAATTTTGGACCCTTCCTTTCCAATTTGGATGCCATTTATATTTTTTCTTTGCCTAAGTGCTTGAGCAAGTACTTCTAAGACAATGTTTAATAGGAGCAGTGATAGTGGGCATTATTGCCTTATTCCAGATCATAGAGGGAAAGTTATTAGGATTTCACCATTATATATGAAGTTTGCTGTGGGTTTTTCATATATATCCTTTAGCATGTTCATAAAGTTTCCTTCTATTCTTATCTTTTGCAGTATTTTTATCAGGAAAGGGTGCTGTATTTTGTTGATCACTTTTTCTGCATCTATAGAGTTGATCACATGATTTTTTTTCTTTCAATCTGTTTATATGGTGGATTACATTGATTGATTTTCTTATGTTCAACCATCCTTGCTTATCTAGGATGAAATCTACTTGGTCAGGATGTATAATTCTTTTGATGTGTTGTTGAATATGATTAGCAAGTATTTTGTTGAGGACTTTTGCATCTTGTTTCATTAGCAAGATTGGTCTGTAATTTTCCATTCTTGTGGCATCTTTGTCTTTGGTATTAGAGTAATTTTGGCATCATAGGATGAGTTAGGTAATGTTCTTTCTACTTCTGTTTTTTGGAAGAGTTGTAAGCAGGATTGGTGTTAGCACTTAGTTTATTGAGCTTCCTTTGTTTGCGATAGTTCTCTTTTCACTTGCTCCTTTCAGTATTCTCTCTATGTCATAAGCATTGGACAATTTTACAAGTATATATATTAAGTGGGCCTGTTGGGATTTGTACTGTTTGGGGTATGCTGCACTTCCTGGACATGTACATCCCTCTCCATCAATAGAGTTGGGAAATTTTCAGCCATTATTTCCTCCAACACTCCTTCTGTCCCCTTTCCCTTCTCTTCTCCCTCTAGGATGCCTATAATGTATATGTTTGTGCATTTTGTGTTGTCGTTCAGACCTCTAAGTTCCTGCTGGATTTTTTTACTCGTTTTATGTATCTGTTCTACTATCTGTTTGATTTCAGATATACTGTCTTCTGCATCACTAATTCTTTCCTCTGCCTGTTCAAATCTGCTATGTGCTTCCAGTGTATTCTTGATTTCTTGGATTGTGCCTTTCATCACCATCATATCCATTACCTTTTTACATATGTTTACAATTTCTTCAGAATGTTCTCCCAGTGTCTTCTTAATATCCTTAATCTCTTCCTTCACTTCATAAAGTTGGTTCATGATATTTTCTTGGACAGCTCTGATTAGTTTTTCCATGCTCTGCATCTCCTCCTAGTCTCTGGAAGTACAACACTCCTCAAGAACAAAGGGCAGTGGGCTAATCATCACACCCTGACATTTAGGTAACAGGCATTTTAAGTCATATGAGGGAAACAAAACAACAACAAGAACACACATGCTATTTGTACAAGCTGCAATAGGAGCAAATAAAATATCACTAATTTTGGGACTACAGGGACACATGGAGTACCACAATCAAAAAGTCTTGCTTCACTCAAACCTGGAAGATACTGTCATGAAAAAGTAAAAACTTGGTAAAAATTTAAATAGTGGTAAATTCTTTAAAATGAAAATCTTGTCCAAACCAAGGTTTACAGTACATCCAAAATGAGCATAAAATAGGAACATTAAAAATATCCTACTAGATATATGGATATATTTCAATAAATTAAAAAAAAAAAAACACTAGATAATGTTTTGATAGTGTATGGGTTTCTCAAATGCAGCAAACTTTTAAAAAATATGGTTGAGTCAAATGAATTAATTTCCAAGGGGGCATTTTAAAAATGTTTTTTTAAACCTACAAAATGAAATCATCTCAAAAACATTTTCCAAACCTTCTTCAAGTTTGGGAAACATTCATAGATGGATTGCTGGTTACTAATCAACTACCAGGGATCTTAAAGAACTATGCTTCTAACCCTGAATTCATTAAATATTTTCAAGTCTAGACTCATAGGTCATTGGTTCATACATAGAAAGACTGGGTCTGTTTCTTTATCTAAAACCCATCACCACTAGCTTGAACACATAATGGCTGAGCATTTTATTCACTTTTCCAAGCAGCCATTAACCAAGAATTCATATCTCACAAGTGAGGAGGAAAAGCCACCCCTACTTCTTCCCTTCCCAGCTGCTCCACCAGGCTGGGGGTGAGGGAGCAGATTCACTGTGTCTCTTGGACTGGTGTGGTCTGGTCCCTGTGATGGGAACCTGGGCTGTCCAGCTACCCAAAGGCGAACCACCAGCACCCAACAGGCTGGAAAAAACTGGAACCAAAGAGCTTACTGAGCCAACTCCTGTAAACCTACTTTCCAATTTAGATAATTCTCTGCAATGAGCCAAGTTCTCAGGAATAATGCCTGGCTGTTCAGTTAATATTAGTATCAATTAAAAAAAACTCATATACTTAGTCTTATTACATAATTTTAAAACATTGAGTCCTTATACTACCAGGAGGTGCTGGGAACTTTACATTGAATATTTTAAAAAGACAAAATTCCATTCAAAAAGGTCAGAGCAGAGGGGCCAGGCTGCATGTGGGGCTCTCATACACAGCCAGCATTACCACCAAGGAGACTCCCACACAGCCTGGGTGCCCAGTTTAAAGGGCAGGGCAGCTGGGAGCAAGAGCCTGGCTGGCAGTAGAAGAAGGGGACAGCAGAACTGTAGGTCATGCTTCACTCTGCTTTCTACAGCATCAAACAGTGTCAACAGGTGGACCCTGGTGCTTAGGGCAGTGGAAGAGCTTCCCAGGTGGCCTGCAGATGAGACCCTACCCTCTGCTGGGAACAAGTGAGAAGGCTCTAGCCTCTGAAAGATGTTCAAGGCTGGACTGTGCCCTTCTTTTTCTACACAAATGCCCCCAGAGACCCAGCAGAATGAATTCGGAATCAGAAGCAGCTGACACACATGGGGACTGACCCCTCTGTGAGCCCACCCTCAGCACATAGGGCAGGAATGCCACACTGGACCACACAGGGAGATGATATGCTCCCCTGAGAACAGTCCTCCTGCAGTCCTCATCCCCCAGGTCACTAACTTGAAGAACTACTACTGCTAGGCATTGGTGGTCCCCACAGAAGAACCTCCTCAGCCAGCTCAGGACACTCAGGTGGCCGTGCCCATGGCCACCCTGCCCCCAGCTGCAGGACACTGCAGTGGTGGCTTCAGTCCCTGCTTGCTTCCTTTTTCTCCTGTTCACTCCTGGGTTTCTGCAGCTAGGGACCTCTCTACAGTGATCATGGACATTTACAAACATAACAGAAATCTCCTCTGAGGCCTGTCCCAAAACCAGGAACCTGCCTGGATGACTGGGCTCTAGGCAAGATAGATCAAGTTCCATGGTCTCTCCCCTGCCTTGGTCTCCTCCTGCCCTAGGTGGATCAGCCTTTCCCATGGGCAGCAGAAATGATACCAGGCCTCATTCTACCCCTTACAGTCTGCCAGTGACTTTGGGTAAAACAGTTTAAAAGGGAGAAATTATGACAGGATGAACACTCACATACTCCCCAGAAGCCTACTCCAGATGCACACCTTCCTGAGTGTGAATTATATCTCAATAAGATGTTATTTTTAAAATGACCATTAAAAATTCACATGCAAAAAAAAAATTAAAGTAAACAAAGAGTTAATCTCATAATCTGTATAGGATTCTTACAAATAATTATAGAAAGGAAAAACACCACACACAAAAAAATATGCTGAGGACATTAGTTTGAAATTTAATAAATAAAAATACCAATAAGCAATAAGCATATTAAAGTGTTGAAGCTCACTGGTAACAAAACACATTCAAATTAAAACAAGATGCCCCTTACCCATTTTGCCTATCATATTGGCAAAGATTATTTTTCATTATAATCTCAAGTGTTTGGGAGAATTAAAAAAATGTGCTCCTCATAAACTTCAGTCTGGAATGAAAAGACAAAAAACAAAAATACAAATAAAATAAAATAAAAACTTTGAAAGAAAAAAAAATGGAGCAATTATCTGAGCTCCCTGGAAGTGGATGTCACATGAAATCTTTGTGGAGAAGAGTGCAGGCAACATCCCTGAGGACTAAGAAATGCAGACCAGAGCTCTAGGTGGCTCAGTTCCCAAGAAAGTATGATGGCAAAGCGTACTTTGTCTGGAAGAAAAGGTCCCAGCCAGGCTCCCAGCACTGTACATGCAAGGAGGTTGCCCAGCCTCTGCTGTGGGCAGCCAGGAGAGCTGACTGATGGGCACACTGCACACCTCAGCACAAGGGCAAAAGGCAGCTTGAAACCCAAAGGGCTGGCACAGACCCCTGGACCTTTTCTCCTCCCCAACTTGCCAATCAGTCCTATCTCCTGATGCTTCCTTCTGGGGCCAAGTTCCCATAGGGACACTACAATGGATGAGCACAGGGTCTGCGAAGAGGTAGCCCACCTGGGGAAGACGACACAGCCAACAGGAAGGCCTGACCAGCAGGCAACATACCAGACCCCAGTTCAACTCTGCCCATGGCCAGACCAAAATGTGTCTTCCCAAGCCTCAAGTGAGAACACACAGGAAAGGATCACCAGAGGAAATCTAACAACAGGGGTGGGGGTGGGCTTTGTCTAGCACTGGGTAGGAGTAGTGAGCAGGTTCTTGCAGTCAATCAGCTACATGTGTTAGGTTTTTTTGTTTCTTCTCAGGATGACAAGGAGAGATGCCCAGCACTGCCTGAGGAGAGAGCTCAAGAAAGTAGATATGGCATGTTTCAAGAAATATTTTAAAGCTTCTTAAAGAAATAATGGAAAAGAAAAGCAACTGCTTGTAAGGCCTGTTTGCTGTTAAAAACAAAAAATACCACAGCACAAAATCAAAGTTAAAAATAATAATAATAAGACACAGCTAACAAAACAACAAAACACTGTCCCTGTAACCACCTTGGCTAGCCCATATTCTCACCTGTGAAGCAAAAAGTGAGTTCTGGAAGTTCTGAGCTCTGAGAGAACTCACCCCTACAGCACCTTGGGACACCCACTCCTCCACACAGCCTG
Source organism: Tolypeutes matacus (assembly GCA_026826555.1). Classification (NCBI taxonomy): domain Eukaryota; kingdom Metazoa; phylum Chordata; class Mammalia; order Cingulata; family Chlamyphoridae; genus Tolypeutes; species Tolypeutes matacus. The sequence goes on from JAKSZT010033739.1 coordinate 1,447,818, forward strand.
CAGACAGGCAGCCTCCATGTCAGTCTCAGCACTCCTCGATGGTCATGCAGAGCTGGGCCAGGTCTGGGTGCTTCAGCCAGTGATCCTTACTGGTGGGCTGCATCTTCTTGTACAGACCACATCCTGTAGTTCCTCCAGCAAGAGGTGCTGGCCAATCTCCTCCTCAAAGGACAGCAAGTACTCCTGCATGGGTCCATCTGCAGCCATGCAGCAGGACATGAGCTCCCAGAGCACCAGCCCCATGGCATGCATGTGGATGCACAGGAAGGCTTCCTTCTGGAAGTTGATGGCACCTTCGAGCACCTCGGGCACCATGTACCACAGTGTGCCCACCTGCCTGAGGGTGTCCCCTGGAGGGTTTCCTGGCTCAAACCAAACAGCCAGACCCAGTTTGCAAGCACAGCTGTGAGGCCACTCTTGAGCAAGGCATTCTTGCTTTTAAAGTCCCTGTGGGCAACATAAGGCTTATGGCCTTCACCACATCACCAGGGCATGTCCTCGTGCAGGTACAAGAAGCTTCTTGACATTGTCTCTGCCACATGATAGGTCATTCCAGGTGACGATGTTCCCCTTGAGTTGTTGTAACCCCTGAGGGAGCCCTTGTCATGAAGGCCATGATGAGCCACAGCTCACTTCTCAAGGCAATGAATAGCATCAGGTGCTTGTGCTTAATGCCAGGTATACTGAAGCTCTCCCTTTCACTCTGCCATGACTTCTTGCCCTGCAGTGGGAAGATCTTGACGGCCACAAAGTGATTCATGAGCTGTGCCTTCCAGACACAGAGGAAGCTCCCCTGAGCCTTGATCTCCAGCAGCTGCAGCAGCTTCAGGCCCACCAGATAGGACTGGGGTGGAGGCCCGGGGTCCTCATAGATGTCCACATGGCAGTAGGGGGCTTGCGATGTCCATACATCCAGAAGGCCAGCGGGATGATGAGGGAGAGGCCCATAATGGGCACCAGCGAGTAGGCCAGCACCGTGAGCAGGGTGAGGGCTGTCAGAGGTGGCTCATACAGGACTTCTGGGCTCCTAGCCTCCGGCAAGTGGGTGAATCGTTCCTTGCAGAAGTTGCCTTCACAGCGGCAGAAGTACACCTGGAGGTTCTCTTCGGTGGCCTCACGCTCCTGCCTGTCGCAGCAGTTGAAGTCATCCAGCCAGCAGCGCTTCTTGACAAGCTCTGTGGTGCCGGTGCTGGAGCTGTTGCGCCCGGAGGCATAGCAGTGTAGTCCCTTGTCTCCTTCACCCTTGCAGTGCTCCAGGCCTCTCTGGGTGGTGCGCTCCAGCCACCACTTGTCCTTGAACTAAATGCATCCTCGCGTCTCGGCCTCCCCGCACCTACAACCAGCACATAGGGATACCCAGAGGAGCGCGAGGGCAGCCCAGGGCACGGCCAATTTCCGCGGCACCGCCCTGCAGATGCCAGGGCCTGCCGGCAGGACCACATGTGGCTCCGGGTGCGCGCAGGGCTGGGCGGTGGCTGCGCTCTGCTTCCCGCGCCTTCCTGGGATCTAGTTCCCCGCGCGCTCCCTGCGCCTTCATTCCTAGGCAGCATGCGGGCTCCAAGGGTTTCCCGGTGGTTCAGAGGCTCAGGGCCGCTGCGGTCGCTGGAGGCTGCGGCCCGGGCTCCGGGACGATGCCAGGAAACGGGACCAGGAGCGGGGCACGCCTGGCTTAGGCATAGCACGGCAGGGAAAATGTGGATTTTTAATATGTGATTGTGCTCAGCTAAAATCTCAGCACTCACCAACTAAATTTATTATTATGCATGAACACAATGTCTGTAATGAGGGTTCAAGGTCCTCAACATGCGCTTCAATGATACAGATTTAAGGTTCAATATTAGTAATTATATAAGGAGTGTAGAGGTATGTAATTGTGGTTTTAATTTCCATTTAATAATGTTGAGCGATTTTTACCTTGCTTATTACAAATTTGTATATTTTTGTTGGCAATATGTCTATTCATACATTTTGCCTATTTTGTTTTTTATTTAACAATAAGTCTTTATACATTCTGGACATAAGAACTTTATCAGTTATATGTCTAGTGAATATTTTCCAGTGCATATTATTTTAATATTATTAATAATGCCATGTGAGGCATAAATTTTAATGATTTTGATAAATACCTATTATAATTTTCATCTTTTTCATTATGCCTTTAGTATCACATCTATTAAATTATTGAAGAATCCATTTGGTTGTGGTTGCTGGTATAAGGGTCATTATAAAGCACATTAAAAGAGACTAGTATCATGATGATGATAAAAAGACACAAATATATCCAATTTTCCAACTTCTTATAATTATTTCATATAATAAAATCTTTTTTATAAGGCAAATTTTGACAAAAATCAAATTCCAAAATAAAAGACAGCTCTTCACAATGTCCTATTCTCTGTAAGCTAAGTGCTTATGACCTTGATTTTACACAACTACCTTCTCTGCCTACTCAGGCTTGGGGGCACCTGGGTCTTGATGTTGAGATTGCATAATTATGTCTAAGCTCTGTGCACATATATCCCAGTAACCAGCCCATGACATACACCAGAAGGCCCTATTTATTTACCTGAGAAAGGATGGGTTTTATGTTCAGAAGAGATAAAAATACCACAGGGACTATGTATTGATATAATCCAGCTTCAGCCAAGTTTTCAAATAACGATGACAGAGAAGGAACAGACAGACATGTTTTCTTAGAGTATGGCTTTATAAAGGAAATTCAGTCTAATAGGCTAGATCATGGAGGTGGTCCCGGGTATAGATTTGTCCATGTCTAAGGAAACCACAGACACTGACAGGAAGTCACTCACTTCCCAGCATCACTCTGCCCCTACACTCTGGTGGGCCCCTGTGCTCATAGGATCCTCAGCATCCCCTGTGCACTACATACATTTCTTCATATGTTCAGGATGAAATATTTTAGTCTGCATATAGCTTGAATATATTTTCTTGCGGCCTGGGCCTTGTCTTGTCATTCCCATAACATGATCTTTCACCAAGAAAAAAGGATTTATTTCCATCAAATTTCAGTCTATCATTTTTTTCTAACACAGAGCATGCTTTTGGTGTTGTGTTTACAATCACAAAATCACAGAAATTATGTACTATGTTTTCATTTAGAATTTTTCATTTTTGTTGTTATTTTATATTTATGTCTATGTTTCTTAATGACCTAAACTGTTGTATAAAATATGAGCTATGGCATAATGTTAACTTTTTGCTGGCATATTTGCATCTAATTTGTTGAAAAGATTATTCTCTTTCCCTTTTATTTCCTATTTGACTTTGTAAAAAATCATTTGACTCTATCTCTATGGGTCTATTTCTAGAATCTCTACTATGTTAAATTGATTTATTCAGCTTTCCTTTCACAAATTCCATAAATTCTCATTTCCTATAGGTCTATAATAATTATTTGAAATGTGTAACCTAACATCTCTAAATTTAATCTTCTTTTTAGAATTGTTTGGCTATCCATATACAGTAACCTTTCCATTTATATTTTAGAATAGCTTGCTGATATCTACAAAAATGCTTGCTGGGATTTGGGATTGCATCGAAACTCTAGATCAAATTGCTAAGAATTGAAATCTTAACAATATTGAGACTTCAAATCCATGAACATGCTACTCCTTTTCATTGATTTAGGTCTTCTTTTATTCATTTCATTAGGCTTTTTTTTTTCACATACAGATCTTGCACATATTTGATAGATTTATATCTAAGTCCTTTTGATTTGTGCTATTGGACATGATAGTACACCATTTTGCACAATCACCAATTGTATATAATAGTGACAATTTTTTAAAATTCTTCACAAAAGCTTCATATTGTTGGTGCTACTGGGTAGATAGTAATATTTCAGTTTGACTTACTTTCTATTTCCAATTCATAAGAATTTAGACCTCTTTTCATGTATTTGTTTGCCATTGTTAAAACTTCTGTTATGATATGTCTGTAGTTCCTTGTCCCCAAATTGTTGTTTCAGTATCTTACTTTTTAGTATTAAATTTACTTTCTATATTCCAATGCAACAGTACATTTTATGTATATATGTTTTTTAAATTTCCTTACATTTACTATTAATATATAAGAATGTTATTGTATATATCTTACTTATTTTCTTGCAATTCGTTGCTATCCATTTTCTTAAATGAAATTTTCAAATATATAATTCTTCTCTTTTGATAAATGTAATTTACCATCTGTTTAGTATTTGTTGGGTTTTTCTTTTTTTTTTTGGATTTTTGCCTCACATCTAAGAGGCTGTTGGTTTATCCAAGGTTGCACATTTCCTCTTCCATTTACCTATGTGCCTGAGCCTCCTCCAATAACACCTTCCTGTTAATTGTAGCCTCATAAAATAAATTAAAATCACTTTTTTTCTGCATAGTACAGGTCAGAAGATCCCAGTGCTGACAGATAACTGCCTCCTATTGTACCCACCCTGGGGATGGTTCACAGTTAGTTTGTCAGTCCAGAGTACACCTGGCAGGCTAGAAACCTCCATTCATTGGTTAAAGGTAGGAGTGTTTTTAGAGTTTTCTGTGCCTGGAAAACTTAGGTGATCAGTGATTCTAATTCCTAAAATTTCATAAGAAATAATGGATTTTATTTTTACCAGTCTCCTTGGTGATACCAGCACAAATGCACAGACTCCACTCCTCAGAGGCTTAGACTGTGAGGGACAACATTCAACTGTGAAATGTAGGCATGCATTATTCTTATTCCATCACCTCCTGATAAAACAAATATCATCTGCTGCTGTAGCTGTAAAAAGTACTTAAATATAATTTAAGTTCAGCACCATAAAATTGATATAAAAAAGAAAGTCATTAGGTCCCACTAACTACAAATGTAAACAAATAAAAATGTGTTTACAAAAACATATTTTCCGCTCTAATTAATACATAGATATTTTTAGGTTAATGCATATAATGCAGTCAGTATATAATAATAAAATATAAACCAAACTTTCTTCACAAGGTAGGAAGGAGAGTCTTTGACAGAAGCTTCAGCAACCAAATGCTTCCTTAAGTCACAGATGTAAAGTGAAGGGCTGAGCAGTTTGGACCCCTACAAATCACACTCAGGGGAGAAAAGTATCCTTAAGTTGAGTGAAGGAAGCAGTGAACCCAGAACCCAGAATACATTGTGGAAAGGGATGTGGGGACCCTGGTTCCAAAGGAAACATCACTTCATGTCATGGCAGGGATAAGTACTCTTGAAAATAAATTCAAATATCCCCCTGGTTTGACACCTTAAGTGAGGCAGCATCTTCAGAATCACCTTGTGCTAGAAATTCCAATAACTTGTGACAATTCTGCTCAAGTTTCAACTCCACAATACTGTGTCTGAAGCCATTTTAGCCACAAAAGTCATTAAACAGCAAGTTTGAAGGTCTGGAGGGAATATTTTGAACTCAGGGGCATGGCATTCCAAACTCTTAGAGAAAACCTCTCCCTGCCTCTCCATGCCTTTGCCCTGAACTGGGGCCAGGTTATGTCAGTCCTGAGTGCCATCTGCAGCCGAGCCCTCTCCTGTCCTACCTGAGGGGAAGGTGGATATGCCCGTACTAACCCTGTCTCCCCGTTTCCATGTTTCTCATTCAGTAATACACAGCCATGACCTCAGGGGATCAGCTTCAGGAAGAACTGGTTCTTGATGTGTCTCTGGAAATGGGATTGTGGTTCTTGAGGGATGGGTTGTAGTGTGTGTTTCCACCATAGCATATCTGCTCAATGTACTGCCACCCCCTTCCACTGTGACTGCCAAATCTAGTTCCAAGAGTATCTGCTGGAAAAGAAGTAGCAAATCCACTTCAGGTTTATAACAAGGAGAAAGAGAAGTAGAGCAAAAAGCAAAGGGAGATGTTCAGATGGGTGGTTGGAAGGTGATGAGAGGAGGAGCCTCACAGATAATTTATCTCTAGTTGTTAGTGTGCAGATCTTTATCTTCATAAAGTTTCATATAAACCTCAGGAGAGAACATGTCAGTTGTTTCATGCTTATTGTCACATCCCTATGCTTTCTGAGATCTCTTCTGCTATGGAAGGAGGGGACCTATTGTCAGTGGATATAGAGCCTGTGTCCACACTGAACCCCAGCCAGTCACCCTCCTCCTAGCACTCCAGAGAGAGGAAAGCCCATTAACTTTTCCTATCTTTATACAACCATGTGTCTCCCACATGCAAACCAAGCCCTGGGCTTCTGGGGGAAAACAGCACTCTGCTATTCAGAGTGCTTTGCTCTTTCTCATTATTTGCAGGTTTGGATTTTCCAGTATCAGAAAGTGATGTTAAAAAATGTATTAGAGTGCTCGCTTCGGCAGCACATATACTAAAATTGGAACGATACAGAGAAGATTAGCATGGCCCCTGCGCAAGGATGACACGCAAATTCGTGAAGCGTTCCATATTTTTAGACCTTTAGAATAGATTAAAATTGGACACAGGAAATGGTCTTTTAGCTTTAGAACTAAAAAGATGGTTTTCCCATAACCAAATAACTTTGAGAAGGTCCAGAGGCTAGATACAGCTCCAAATTATTGTCAAATGTGGTTGTGAAATGGTTTATTCTCATTCAATGATAGTAAACTAGAAAAACAAACAAACAGCAAACAAATCATCCATGAAAATGCATTTAAATTTTTGGGAAGTGACAGATCTTAGGAAATTGTTGTGCTTCTGCACTAGGATGTAAAGAAATATTGACTCCATTAAATAAATGTAGAGAGCTTTAAAAAGTAAACTCTGCAGAGAACAGAAATTTAAAAAAAGAAGGGAAAAGGATTGGATTTTTTAAAAATTAACAATTTCAAAGAAAAAAAAAAATCATCCTATAATCAAAACCATCATGTGTGGCAGTAAAGAATATAATCAATATGCAAAAAAGAAATAACAATTCAAAGAAGATCTCACTGAATCTTCACATTGACAAACTGAATCAGAAGTCAGAAATTTTGGCCCATAGATCAAATCTGGCTTGCTACGTGTTTTAGTAAATAAAATGTTACTAAAACACAGCCACACCTATTCATTTAAGTGTTGACTATGGTTGATTTCATGCTATGTTGACAGAATTGGGTAGTTGCGACAGAGCCCATATGACCTGCAAATCTTAAAATATTTTTTTCTTTAGCACTTCAGAGAAAAAGTTTACCAATGCCATAACTGGAAAAAAGAGATGATAGTTACAATGGTTAAAAACTAAAGATCTGATTTTTCAGTGTTTGATGTTTTTGCAAAAGAAATGAAAGCAAATATACCAATTAAATTATTGTAAGAAAAAAAATGTATTAGAAATATCTTGAAACCATTCAATGCCATGTTTTCAATTATTTTAATGTAGTATGCCTCCAACCATTATTTTAACATAGTATGCCTCAAATTTATTAGCTACTACTTGTTTTGAGTCACGTAACAGTCCTACAAATACTTAAGACCTTTCAGGATATGCGTTTATTGGTATTGAAAAATATATCTTATATTTGGTACATTTTTATATACAAAATATACAAATACAAAAAAAAATGGATATTGGCCTATTTCAGTGATCATACTATGCCTTTACATTTGTTCCAAAGAATTTGTGAATAGACTTTCTTCATATCTTTTGGTGGTTGACATCTGTTCCACCTCTGATGATTGCAGGATTCACACCCTGCAAATAGAAAGAGAGAAGAGTGAAACAAAGAAAGTGGTTAAATAAAATATAACAAACTACCTAGAATTTTGTATCCAGCAAATGTTTCCTTCAAAGGTGAAGGAGAAGTAAAGAATTTTTCAGACAAACCAAAGCAGAAGGAGCTTCTTGCCAGTAGACCTGCCATGGAAGAAATGTTGAAAGACATTCTTCAGTGAGAAGGGAAATGAAATAGTTCAGTGTTCTAGCCTACTACAGCTGATGAATGCATTTGATCAGTAATGAGTTGGCTTTTACGATGGGGATTTTTTTTGAAAATTCAAAAAATAATTTTATTTATTCTTCACTTCAGTGTGTATCTTTTCTCTTTAATATACTTTTTAAAAAAGAAACTTAGATTGCATATGTTACACAAAAAATATAGGGAATTCCCGTCTGCCCCACTCCCTAGCCTTCCCACATTTTACCATATCAACAACATCCTTCATTACTGTGGTATATTTGCCACAATTGAGGAACATATCTTTGAGCATTGCCACGAAGTGATGATTATAGTTTACATTGCAGTTACACTTTCTCCTGCACATTTTTGCAAGTTATTACAAGATATACAATGGCCTGTATCTGTCATTACACTGTCATTCAGTATAATTCCAAAGTCCTGAAAATATTACACTTATTTTTCCCTCTACCTCCCCTCAGAACCTCCAGTGGCCACTGCCTCCACATCCATGATAAAAGTTCTTCTATTGCTAGGATCACAAGCCTACAGTAGAACAACACTAAGTCTACTCTGGTCCATTGTCCTATCCCCAATCTTGAGGATTCTGTAATGGTAATGAGATTCCACCTCTAATTGAGAGGGGGCTTAGATCCCATGGGGTAAATGGATGGGACCTTCTTACTTGTTGTTGTGGGCTCTCTCTGTTTTTCCTTGAGATAGTCATTTTAAAATATCATCTCCTTGTTTGTTGCCCTGAGTTAGTCAAATGAAATGGAGAGTAGGTGTTGCAAGTTGAGATTCAGGCCAAACTGGCACATGGACAGACAAAGATTTGTCTCTTGGACACACAACTATCAACTCTAGTACTAACTATAGGTTGAAATAGAAGGGTGGCAGAGCCAAGTGTAAAGAAAATACAACTGAGTCCAACTCTATCACAATGGGGAGCAAAAATTCCAAAGTAGACCCACTGGGAGGTTGCCAAACTCTTGAGCTGACTGCCCTGCCTATAGTGTCTGGATGTCTCTAGAGTTCTCAGGAGCCCTGATATTTGAGGTAATATTTACTCTGGCAGACAATGAGTTCCTTCTGAGAAATGCATAAGCATAACATCTGAAATGACCTCCTGACTCACTTTAAGTCTCTTAGCCATATAAACTCATTTGTCTTTACATTTTCCCCCTTTTGTTCAAGGACTTTTTCCAGTTGCATTGCTACTTCATTCTTGGTATTAATCCCTCAGTGCCAGAGTCTCATCCCTGGGAGTCATGTTCCATGCTGGGGGGAAGGTAATGCATTTATATGCTGAGTTTTGGCTTAGAGAGAGGCCACATTTGAGCAGCAAGGAGGTGCTCAAGATGTAAAACTTAGGCACACTATAATACTGTGCTAAGTTTCAATTTCAAAAGTAAAGGTTCATAAGTACAGTCATCACAATCAAGGGCCTCTCAACAGTCCATCATCCTTTAGTAGTCACTGCCCCTTTACTCACCAGATCCTTGCTATCCCATTAGAGAATGTGGCAGAGTTCCCCAGGATGGGAATTTGATATTTCTTTGATTATTGTGTGGAAATCCACCCACTGTGACAATGTCTCATGTACACTTGAACACATTCATATGCCTTATAAGTATGCCTCAGGTGAACATCCTCGCATGCATCCCCCATCTCTGACAATCCACACCAATGATCCTCCCCTGCCACAGTTGTAACCCTTCTGTTATCTAAAAATTCCTCAAAATTGAAGCCAACAAAATAACCAAATACAATTAATAGGAAAATGATATATATTAATGATGGTTTTAAAAATAACATAAAAAATACAATTTTTTTAAAACTTTGAAATAATATAAAAATTAAAAATGGCATCATGGAATGAGTTAGGCAATGTTCCCTCCACTTCTATTTTTTGGAAGACTTTAAGCAGGATTTGTGTTAGTTTCTTCTGGAATGCTTGGCAGAATTCATTTGTGAAGATGTCTGCTCCTGGGATTTTCTTAGTTGGGAAGTTTTTGATGACTAACTTTATCTTATTACTTGTGATTGGTCTGTTAAGTTCATCAATTTCTTTTTTTGTCAATATAGACTGCTTGTGTGTTTCTAGGAATTTGTTCATTTCCTTTAAATTATCTGTCTTGTTGGCATACAATTTTTCAAATGTCCTGTTATGATACTCTTTATTCCTGTGGGGTCAGTGGTGATATCCCCTTCCTCATTTCTTATTTTATGTATTTGCATCTTCTTTCTTTTTTTCTTTGTTAGTCTAGTTAAGGGTTTGTCAAATTTATTGATCTTCTTGAAGAATCAGTTTTTGGTTTTATTTTTTCTAGTGCTTTCTTATTTTCAACTTCATTTAGCTCTGCTCTAATCTTTGTTATTTCCTCCTTTCTACTTCCTTTGGGCTTAGTGTGTTGTTCTTTTCTTAATTTCTCTAGGTGTGTAGTTAGATCTTTGATTTTAGCTTGTTATTTTTACACATAGGCATTTATGGCTATGAGTTTCCCTCTAAGTGCAGCTTTTGCTGCACTCCATAAGTTTTGATGCATTGTGTTGCATTTTCATTCATTTCAAGGTAGTTACTGATTTCTTTTGTGATATCCTCCTTGACCTGCTGTTTGTCTAAGAGTGTGTTGTTTAACTTCCATATCTTTGTGCCTAATCTGCCTCTTGGCCCCTTACTGATTTCCAATTTCATTCCATTTTGGTCATAGAAATTATTTTGCATATTTTTAATCTTTCTGAATTTATTGAGAGTTATTCTGTGGTCTAGCATGTGATCAATCCTAGAGGATAATCCATGTGCATTTGAGAAGAATGTATATCCCAGTGTATTTGTATGTAATGTTCTGTATATGTCTATTAGGTCCATATTCACTTATGTATTATTCAAAGTCTCTGTTTCTTTATTGATCCTCCATTGAGATGTTCTATCTAATGGTGATAATGGTATATTAAAATCCCCCACTAAATAACAACAACAAAAATGAAAGAACAAAAAAACCCCAGTATAATTTTATAGCATCTATTTCTTCACTTAGTTTTCCAGTGTTTGCCTCATGCATTTTCAAGCACCCTGGTTAGTTGCCTAATTTTTCATGATTGTTCTTTCTTCTTGATTATCCCTTTTATTAATATACAGTGTCTTCTTGTCTCTTACAGTAGTTTTACATTTAAAATCTATTTGGTCCAATATTATTATAGCTACTCCTGTCATTTTTTGGTTATTATTTGCATGTAAATTTGTTTTCCAACCATTCACTTGCAACCTTCTTGTGTCCCTGGGTCTGAGGTGGGTTTTGTTTAGACAGCATATATGTGGGTTATATTTTCTTATCCATTCTACCAACCTGCATCTCTTGACTGATGAATTTAATCCATTAACATTCAATGTTATTACTGTCAAGAAATTAGTTATATTAGCCATATTTTCTTTAGGCTTATGTAAGTTGTTTTAATTTCTCTTTTTATTTTTTTAGTTGTTCTTATATTCTCCTCCAACTCTCTCTCCATCCTCTTTTTGTCTTTTGATCTGCAAAACTCCCTTTCATATCTCTTGATGTGCAGTTATCTTATAGCTATACTCTTAATTTCTGTTTATCTGTGAGTATTTTGAACTCTCCCTCATTTTTGAATGCCAGCTTTGGCATTCAAATACCAAAGATATTCTTGGTTGGAAGTTTTTCTTTTAGTACCTTAACTATGCCATGCCATGCTTTCTTGCCTCCATGGTTTCAGATGAGTGATAAGCACTAAATCTTATCAAGCTTCCCTTGTATGTGATGGATCTCTTTTCTCTTGCTGCATTCAGTATTCTCTCTTTGTCTTGAACATTGGACAATTCAGAAGTATGTGTCTTGGAGTAAGCCTCTCAGGATTTATATTGTTTGGGATGCACTGTGCTTCCTGGACATTTACATCCATCTCCCTCAATAGAGTTGGAAATTTTCAGCCATTATTTCCTCCAGCACATCTTTTATCCCTTTCCCTCTCTTTTCCCTCTAGGATGCTGAAAATGTGTATGTTTGTGCCTTTCTTGTTTTCATTCAAACCCCTAACTCCCTGCTGGAGTTTTTCTATCTTTTCTATTTACTGCCTGATTTCAGATGTACTGTCTTCCACATCACTGTTCAAACTTCCACATCTGCCTGTTCACATCTGCTGTTATGTCCTTCCATGTATTTTTGATTTCTTGGATTATGTCATTCATCACAATCATATCCATTATCTTTTTATGTATGTTTACAATTTCTTCATATGTTCTACCAGTGTCTTCTTAATATCCTTAATCTCTATTCCTTCACTTCATTAAGTTGCTTCAGGGTATTTATTTGGACATCTCTGATTAGTTGTTCCATGTTCTGCATCTCCTCCTGGATTTTAATTTGTTCATTGGACTGGGCCATGTCTTCTTTTTTCTTATTAAGGCTTGTGTTATTTGTTGGTGTTTAGGCATCTGTTTCTCTTGGTGAGAGATTATCTTCTCTCTCTACTTTACAGTTTTATTTTGTTGTAGTTTATTTTGTTGTAGTTTTTGTGTCTCTGGTAAGGTTTCACTTTGACACTTCATTCTTCTTATTGTATTTCTTTGCTGTTCTCCATAATCCCTTGAAAAAAGTTCAGACCAGAAAAAAGGGAAGAGATAAGAAATGAAAAGAATAATAGTAATAATAATAGTAAAAGGTAGAAGGGGAACTCTACAAGACATAGGAAAATGAATAATTAACATGAGTAAGAAGTACAGAGGAATAAGAATAAAAAAGTGGAATAGAAACAATGAAATGAGAAACAGAATAGAGCAAAATATATAGAATGAACTAAAAGCCTGGAATGAAGGGAAGAGAGGAAAAGAAAGAAGAAAAGAGAAGAAGAAAAAAGTTAAAATTAGAGAAAACAGAAAAAAGGAGAGAGAAATTAAAACAAGATAAACTGAAGACCAAACAAAAAGAAGTAGAATGAAAGAACAACAGAAAACAGGAGATTGAAAAATGAAGGAAAAAAAAGAAATAGTGTCAGTAGAAAAAAATTGGTAAAGAAAAAAAGAAAAAACAAAACAGGTAAACAAAGGAAGGGGAAACACAACAAACAAAAAACAGGACAGCAGCAACTAATTTTAAAAAGGAAAAAGAGAAAAAAAAGAACAAAATCCCCCCAAAAACATGGGAAAACATTCTTCTCTCTTAGGCCTCTAAGGAGCTTTTCAGTCTGCTTCTTTTCATCAATCAATCTATGCAGGTTTTGAACCAGGTTTTAGTGAGTAAAATAAGGAAATTTTTAAAAAGGAAACAAAAAATTCAGACATCCATGAGAAGCTAATAAAAAAAATAATGTCTGTATTTTCCCTGTCATAAAGTTTCAGCTGGATGCCTGATAACACAGTGGATCACCTCTCTAAGAAGAGCTGGAATCAAACAAGGAACCTAGTATATGCCAAACAGGAATTCTTCCACTGAGCTAAAGCATCTCCTTACCTTAGTTAGCCTTTCAGAAGCCTGTCTGCTCACTTTACCTAGGCAGGTTAGATTCCTTAGTTTGCCAGAGTCCTGCTAATTAGGCACCTGTCTGTCCCTGCCTCCTCTCTAATCAAATTCCTCTTTATCCCTGGGTGTCTTGGCATGACAGCCTGCCTAAGGAGAACCCCTTTCCTTCTCCTGTTGATTCAGCATCCCTTTTGATATTCAAAGGGGGCTCAGCTGGCCAAACTCTCTGCAGAAACCACTCTTCATACTCCCAGCCCTCTCTTCCTCCCAGAGAATCCATCTTTACACCCCATTTGGAGTAGGGAGCCAACAGCTCCACCTGGCTATTTGCCTGGAGGGTGGGGTATATATACCACTCCAGCCTCAGGGGCAAGCAACTCATTGTTTTCCTTTGTCTTCTTTATCATTCCATTAACCACCTAGATGACACAGAGCACCTTCACATTCTATATATATTTCCAAAGGAGCTGGCAAGAGGAAGACCTCTGCTCACCTCTCAGTTAAATGCAATTCACCAGGAGTTTTACCCTTGACTGATATCTTGGGGGTGGGGGAGGGATCAGTTCCCAGCAGCTGGGAAGTTTAATAACTCATGGTTTGTTTTGCCTTCTTTGTCTCTCTGTCCCTCACTCTCCTGGGAGTTGTAAAGTAGTGTCCTGGTCTGCTGTACCCCAAAGTATGTCCCCAAGTCAGGCTTTGACTCTTTCTTCATTGTTTTAGTGAGAGCTGAGCCTTATCTGCCTAACCCAATGGACATGTTCCCACAATACAATAAGGATTTATTAACTTACATGAAAATGTCTATATCAAGGCATCATCAGGTGATGTTTTCTCACCGAAGTAATCATGGATGCCTCTGTCACATACCAAAGCACATAATGGCATCTGCTAGTCTTTCCCTTCTCTTCCAGATTTCATTGCTTTCAGCATCTGGCTTTCAAGGTGCTCTCTCTGTCTCTCTCTCTCTTTTACTATATTCATCCAGTTTTATAAAGAACTTCAGTGAGAGGATTAATATCCACCCTGACCCCACCTTAACTAAGTAACCTATTCAAAAGATCCTATGTACAGTAGGTTTACACTCACCTGAATGAATTAGTTTTAACAACATGCTTTTCTGGAACACATAGCTCCAAAACATCACAGCAAGAAACTTAGATGTAGAGAAAGAAGAACGCTGAGAGAATAAACAAAATAAAATAGAATATTTTGTTTTTCTATCTGTAATTATCTAACTGATAATAGTTTGTTTAAAATAATAGGAGCAATAATATTGGATGATGATGTGTAAATGAAATGAATGTAGGCAAGGGACAGGAATGAGGAAATGATAATACTCTGTTACATATTACCTGCAGTTCCTGTGGCATGATATATTGGTATTTGAACATATACTTAAATTACTTGTAAAAGTATACTGCAACCTTTAGGGAAACCACAAAAAAATGATTTAAAAAATAGGTATAATTGATATCCTGAGCAGGAGAAAAATAGAGTCAAAGCTGATGTTAAATTAAATCAAAGAAAGCTGAAAAGTAGTGAAAGAAAAACAAAAAACAAATATGGGCCAAGACAAGAAAATAAAAATATGATAAATATTAATCCAACTCTATTGACAATCACTTAAAATGTGAATGGAGTCATAATCCATTAAAAGAAACAGACAAAAAACACAACTATATGTTGTACACAAGATATCCACTTTAAATGTAAAAAGAAATATAATGAAAATAAAGGAATGGAGAAATCAATACCCTGTAAAATCTAAATTAAAGAAAGTGGGATTAGCTACATGGATGTCAGATCAAACAGACTTTAGAAAAAGGAAAATTATTAGGAACAATCTTACATAATGACCAAGGGGTCAATTTTCTAGGAGACATAACAGTACTTAATGTGTATGCATGTAAAAAGAGAGCATAAATAATCATTAGATTAAAGAAGGATACAAGCATAAGGATAAAAAGCCAAATCCACTATTAGACTTAGAAATGTTAAGTCTAAGTTTCCAACTGATACCTCTATCAGTAATTGGCATATTCATAGGCATAAAATCAGTAAGGATAGAGTTGAACTAAACAGCACCATCATTCAACTGGTTTTAAATGACATGTATGAAATATTTCATCTATCAACAGCAGAAGAAATATTCCTCTCAGTTTCACATGAAATATTCACGAAGATGGATCACATAACACACCTTTACAGATTCAAAAGAATAGAAATCATACAATGTATGTTTTCAGACCACAATGGAATTAAACAAGAAAGTAAAAAGAGAAAGATGGATGGAAAAGCCCAACATCTCTAGGGCTTGAACAATACACTTCTAAAGAGCACATGGGACAAACATGAAGTCTCAGGAGAAATAAAAAAGATATTTTGAAAATAAATATACAACTATTATAATTTGTTAGATTCTGCAAAAGGAATGCTTAGAGGGAAGTTTACAGCACTGAATACATACATTAAAGCAGAAAAGAGATGTACATCAATCATCTAAACCCCCACCTAAGGAAACTAGAGAAAGAAGAGTAATATAAACATCAAGCAAGCCAAAAACAGAAATAGAAAAGGTGTCTGCTTCTTTACTTGTTTACTGTCTGGAACTACAATCCAGTGCAAGCTGAGAGGGCAGGAGTCTTGTTTGATTTTTTTCAGTTCTGTAAAAATTTTGTCAAATAAAATAATTTAAATTTGTGAACTTACTTGATTATTATGGTTTTACCATGGTCACAAACATAAAGATCTTACACTCAAATTTAGTTTGCAAAAATTTGACTAATATTGTGATAAAATAAATTCAGCCTTTCTCATAAACTATTTCCATAATATCCAAAGTAGCATTATTCATAGCAGCCAAGATGGGCAAAAACAAATATTGATCAAATGAGGAATGGATTTTTAAAATGCAGTAAATCCATATAATAGAATATTATCAGTCATAAAAAATAATGAAGTTCTGATATATACAACAATAAGGATCCTTGAAAATATTATGCTAACTGAAAGAAGCAAGAGACAAAAAGGCCACTATATCATGGCAATTATATGAAGTGTGTAGAGTAGGTGAGCACAGAGAGAGAGAAAATAGATTAGAGCTCAATGAGAGAAAAGCAAAAGGAAGTAGGGGCCAGTGACTCCTAAGGGTCCATGGTTTCCTTTTAAGGTGATGAAAATATTCTGGAACTAGTCTTGATTGAACAACCTTATGCTTATACCAAACCCCACTGATTTGTACACTTTAAAAGACAGAATGAGAGGGAGAGGTATACCCTGCAGACACCTGGGAAGGGTAAGTGCCCATTAGCTGGGTTGACTGAGGTAAATCTGACACCTTCCTATGGGGTGTGGGAGAAAGCCTAAGACACATTTCTCAACTGGGACCATTTTTCAGTTATTTTCTATATCTCCCCCACCCTATTCTCCCTCCCCAAGCCCTACTTCCATAAACTGGCAGGAGCATTTTGTTCAGGATTCCAGCAGTATGAGATACTTGCCCTTATCCGCACTGAGACATCTAATCCTACCAGGCATGTTTCTTCAGAAAATGGAACCAAAGGGGAGATGGCACTCTCCCCAATTTAGCCTCTTGCCTATACAGATGTCAGAAGCCATTAAATATTTGACTGCTATGTTCATTATGGCTTGTTGTCTTAATCAACTATTTCATACCTATTAGCTCAGCTCTTGACAGCTCTACATTGCTTTTGTCTTTGGGAAGAAGTAAAGCACCTGGGCATGGGTTTAATGGCAAGAAAAAGAGGCAATCCATTTTGGGATGGGATGTGGCAGAACCCAAGCTGGGGGACCTCAGCCTTGCTGCAAGAGCAGCAGGTCTGAAGCTTCTGTAAATACAGGTGTCAGGACAGATCTAAGTTTTGTGGGCACTGGAGCTTTAACATTTGAGAGGTTCTACCCTAATGAACCACAAGAAAAACATGCCTAGAACCCTACTTGTAATGGGTCCCACATCTTAATCTTTGGGTTTTCCCTTCATGGTCAAGGCCTCCCTCTCCATACTTTACAGTTGAACATCACCCACAGCCTATGGGACCTAGCCCAGCACATCCATGCTCATACTGCCCTCCAGTCAGGTATGCTCTTCCCAACATGCCTGTCTAACCACCTGAATAATTCCCATTGACTCACTCTGCTTTCTATTCCTCAAGGAAGCCTCCCTTCATGTGCCCTTCTAGAGTGGGTGCCTTTTCATGTTCCCATAACACCTCCTCCTCATCTCTTGGTCAGCACATACTATGTTGGTAGGCCCAAATCTGCCCCTCAGCAACTGTCAGTTTCAAGAGGGTTCAGGGGCTGACACCCTTTCCCATGGTGCTGGACACCCAAAAGTTGGGTCAAAAGGGCTTTGGGAACCTGAAACAAACCCAGCTACTTCTTTTCAGGTTTGTGACCTGAGAATAGTCACTGAAGCCTCCCAAGTATCCTCCATGACACACTGTGAATCATTTTAGTATCTTCTTCCTTGGGTATGTCTTCAGGTCTATGCAGAATGAAAATTGTACACCTCATAGGCTTGTTTCACCCATAGTTAATGCATAAAATTAGACATAGAGGAATTACAGGAAAGGGATGGATGTAACATTGAATGCAATGCTACAGGAAAGGGATGGATATAGCATTGAATATAATGTTACAAGTCCCAGGTGCCCAGAGCCCCTCTGACCCAAGGCCCATCATTTCAAGTTTTTCTTAGTGCTGGCACCATTCATGTGTACCCTGGAATCTTGGGAATACTTATGCCTATCAGCTTGGCATATATCCCATCCCCATGTATCAGCCCAAGGTTAAATTGTGCAGAGTGGGTTCTACTGCCCCACAGTAGAACTGCTTCCAGCCTATTCCTCCATTCCCCATGCTCATCACCCTGTTTTTACCTCCTCCTCTGACAACTTCAGCATTCAGGATAACACTGGTACAAATGGGTGCACCCCCAAAATGTGCCCTCCAACCTGCCAGCCATAAACTGGGAGGTAAAAAGGAAGAACCTACTGGCTTCCCACCCCTGATGGCCTGTTCTTGCCCAGGGTGGTCCTGCTGCTCATGCCTCCCACACACTGGGAGTGGGATGGGATGTGGGTTTGCACAGGGAAGATCAAAATGGTGGTATACACTGAATTGGTTAGTCTTGGGCCAACCCGTGTTATCTTTTGGTACCTCCTGATCAATGACCAGATTCTCCATGGCTGAGGCTTGAGTTAATATTGAAAGTGATGGAAAAGGGACTCATTCTTGGTTTTCTTGAGGCTGGAGCCTTGTGACATAGGAACACATCAGGAGAACATGATCCTTTCTTGAGCATCTCCTGCCAATTGAGGTGTGTAAGGGGCTGTCTGTTGAATCTTGGTGCCCGACTACCAGGGTTCCAAGTTCTGTTGTGTCTTCTCACCAAGGGAGAGGGAAGTGAGGTCACCTCCTTAGGTCTCCTTACCTGGGATCCCTCAACAGATAAGACCTTCATGAAGACCCCTCTGCCCTCCTCACCTAGATCATCCTGTTTATTGGACACAGTTCTGCCCACAATTCCCTCCCCAGAGCTCCATGGGAAGGTCTGGGTGCAGCTGAGGCCCCAGCTATAAGGAGAGAAACTGGGTTCATGGTGGAGGTTCTCCTTGCACCCTTCCCTCCTGGTGCCACCAAGCATGGAAAGCCTCCCTTCAATGTCCCTACTCCTGGAAACTTTATGGCCAAAAACAACTACATTCTTAGGGGCACAATTCACAGTCAGAGTAAGAGCTTTGAACAGCTAAAATTCAGGGTGGATTTGGGATATGGGGAGTAAACTTTGTGGTTTACCAAATGCTGGTCTGGGAAGGTGACTGATAAGATGTTTGGGATCCTTGGGAGTTGGGAGGAGAATTTAGGGAGAGGCAGTTAAGAGTCTCAGACTGTCTCATGGGGAGGCCTAGGTGGTCCTAAGAGTCTGAGGCTGAAGAATTTTCTGGTGCCATCCAGGGCACTGTCATGTACCTGGGGATATTCCTTACCCAATTGATTATGGTGGACTGAGTAGGATTATCTGGATGTGAGTGAGCCTGGGGGCTGCATCAGGGTAGTGAGGGGTCCTTGAAGTTTGGGAGGAGAGTCCCCTTCCTGAGACCTGAGCTCTCAGAAGTGGGCACACTGAATCTCAGGAAAGCTTCACAGCTTTCCTGAGAGCAGGAGTGCCAAGGCCATCTACAGACCTGTAAACTGAGGCTGGTCTAAGGGGCCATCTCTCCATCTGTCATCAGAGGGTGGGACTGTAAGCTCTTTTTCTCTGATCTTTTTTCCTTCTCCTGAATCCCAGAAGCCTGCCTGTCTCCATCCCTGGTCTGGCCTGCCCAGCCCTTGTTGGACCCCACAGTAGGCAGCATAACTGAGGCATGGGGGAAAGTGGAGATGGTAATGGCTGGAGACCCCTTTATAATGGATGCAAACTGTCTGCCTTCCAGGGGAGGGTGGTCAATTTTGGCAAAACGAGGAAGGTGAACAACTGTGGCAATTATTGTGGGGGTGGGGTTAAGGTGGGTTGGGTGTGGAAAACAGTCCATCCTCAGCAAGACACCACACCACTGCATGCACATGACTTCATCTCAGGTTTATGGGGAGAGTTTGATAAGAGAGACAATGCTGACACCTTCCTCTGCAGGGTACGGGTTGTATGTAAAATGAGGGACAACTTCCTGGAGGACAAGCTGCTTGAATTCAGCTCTTACAGCAGGTAGAACCTAGAAGGGAGTGGAGGAGAGGGGAGCAAAACCAAACCACTGGCCCCTGTCCCACCCAGCAAACCCACTCAGGCACAGGCAGTGCCTGATCTTTCCCTCTGGCCCCAAGATCCCAGATGGTCACTGAGCTCCAGCAGCTCCAGGCACCCTGCAGCTATGACACCCTTGTGCCCAAAAAGAAATTTGGAGCCTGGTTTGGGGCCATAGAGTAGCTCATTGAGATATACAGTTGAGGAGGCCAGGAGTGAATCAGGTGGCTCCTTGGTGAGCATCAGATTCAGATCTGTTGCCTGAAGACAGCTGGGGCACCCAAATGTCAACAGCTGCATGGACACTGGAAGGGAGAACTGAGGTGTGGCTTCTGGGAGCCTCAAAGTCATCATTCTGTCCTGTAGCTATCACATGTTTTGTGAGTTGGAGACCCGCTTTAGTCAACCAGTAAGAGCTTCAAGGCCAAACACGAACTGGATGTCATCAAGCCTTGGAGTGATGAGTGACTTCCCCACCAAGCTTCCTTGGGGCTCAGGGGCTCTTTGGGCTAAGCTTGGACTCGGGTTTTCTGACAGTTTAGCACTGGGATCACAGCTCCCAATCTGTGACTGAGGTAAGTCACTTCATCTCTGGGGATCAGATTCCTCTTCTGTGAAATGGAGTAATATTTCCAGTTGGAGCTCACAGGTTACTGTTGATGACCTGAGCACATAGCTGGGTGCCTGGTGCACAGAATGCAATGGTACCCCCAAGGTAAACTGGACCATCCATCCGGCTGCCAGCCCCCTGATGCAAAGTCCAGTGCTATCATCACCTCTCACTCCAAGGTCCAGCTCCAGAGTGGCCCTGACTTCAGCAGTGGGGACACAGATGACTCATCTCCCATACATGGCTGGCTTCTCAAGCTTTGAGGTGAAATTCCATCTGGGCCATATATCCCGGAATCCCAAGATCGCCAGGAAACATGGTGACTGTCCACTTCTTCTCCCTGTCAGCCGTTGACCTCACCCTCCCTCTATTATGCCTGCTTTCCCTTCTCCTCTTCCACAAAGAGGTCAAGTATTGTCAACTCCTCTAGATATTTTACTGCCACTTGCAGCTGGTAGAACAAGCCTCATGTTTGAGGCAGCTGAGGGTCTGGGCCTTGCTGACCATGACTGCATTCTTGAGCCCAGAGAAAGCCTGATGTGCCATAGATTGTTGTCCAGCACATCCTCCTCCCTGACATCCAGACGTTATGTGTTGTGTGTGTTCTCTGATAGCTGGGGAATCCTGGAGGTAGGACAAAGGCACTCCCCATGGATTAGTTATCCCCTGTGATTGAGAGGGAGGATACCCAAGTTTCTCTTCTCAGTCCCCACCATCTGTTGCATGGTCTCCCTTTGTCCCTGTGGCCTTGGAAGCACAAAGCAGTAAAGACAGAGCTATAGGTTCTTGTAGGAGATTGGGAAAGAATGATTGGAAAAGATACCCTTCATTCAATGGTGGTGGCCCTGGAGGAGTAGGAGAACACAATGAGGCCCTTATAGACCCAACCCTGACCAGAGTTTGACAGCCCCTTCTCTGTACTGAAGTGGCTCCAGAGGGTCTGGGGAAGCCAGCTCCAGGACGCATACACTGAAGGTCTGTCCCCTGATCTACCCAGGTGACCAGCCAAGATAAGACTCCAACCATGACCTCCAGGACCATGGCCAAAGACAAAACACAACCAGATGAAGATGAGTCATAGTACCATGAACTGGTGCAAATATTTTCAAAGGATCAAAGTAAGTTGAGGGTGCAAGTTGGAAAGGGTGGTGTTGGACATGGGGGTGGGCCTGAATACCATATCCCCAACCCAAGTATCCAAGGACCTCTGACCCATATGATCCTGACAGCAGGGTGGTTTGGCATCATGCACACACACACCAATTTTCTCCAGGCAGCCCTTGGCAACTACAGCATCTTCTCCATGCATACTCCATGTCCTGGTTTTGTACCCTTCCCTGTGTGTGACCCAGGCATTAAGAAATCAAGTTCAATGCTAGCATTACTGAGGTGCCCAGAGAAAGGGCTTTTAAACTCAGGTCAATTCAAAGGGCATCCTTTGTACAGGAGGGGTTGATTACATCTCCAAAAGCATCATAATTGGTGGACACAATCACCAAAATTCCATGCCTTTATTATACTAAAAACTAGAAAAATTCTCTTTGATCCACTTTGGAGGATCAAAGGAGCTAACTCAGTGTTCTACAAACTGGGAAACTGAAAGAATAAAAAAGAATGGCACAGACTTAAAGCCAGACCGCCTACGCTCCCAAGCACTTTGACCTGTTTTCATGCCCCTGGGCCTTCTTCTCATCATTGAAGGGGACAAAAAATGAGTCAACATATATGCAAATATATGTGCACCAATAAAGTTAACTGTATCTTCCTGTCAGTAAGCTAATGACCTTTTATTGGCCATTATCCCAGGCAAATGAAATGACTACTGCCCTTCCTAGACATTGGTTCTAAATCCTCTGTCATCTTCAGGACAGGAAATGGGAGATGTGAGGTGTGATAAAGGGCAGAGGACCATCCTACAGGAAAGGAAGACTGAGGACTGGAGAAGTTTAAGAAGTTGATTAGTGCCCACAGAATTGAGATAGGAACAGGAATTCCAGGTCAGCATTTCTTTCTAGCTGGCTCTAGGTCAGAAAGACAGGAAGAAAATAGGATCAAATAGTAAATACTTCTTCAGTGTCAGGTATTCCATGTTTGTAGAAGCCTTCCAGGAACCTGCACAGAAGGATTGGCCAGAGTGGTCCTTCACTGTGCTTCATTAATTTTATCCTGGGTAGTGCTGGATTAGAGGGAAGTGCTCTGTGTTATAGAAAGCCTGTTTCAGCCCCAAGATCTTGAGCAGTGAAGGTAGCAGTGGGTGAGTGTGGGGGAATAGATGACCCCTTGGCATCTCCATTCTGAGGTTGGCAGTTATGAAGTCAGAGTCACTTTTAAACAAGGGCCCTTCATTGTAATCTGTGCCTCTGCAGCGTCTTTCTTTCAGGCAGGTATTATTCAGAGGGGTTTTTGTTGTTCCTGGAGCTGGATTGGGGGATTCAGGTACCTGCCTGAGGTTTGCCCTCATAGGGATACAAAGAAGTGGGATGTCTTGTTGCCCCCCAGGAGCACAGCTGACTGCTCTCTGTCCCACCCCTTGGTATTGCAGATCCCTGATAGTTTCAACATTTCCAAAGCCACATGTTCTTCAGCCAATTACTATTTTCCCCTCAGGGAAGCCAAGGTAAAAAACAGAGCTATCTCAGCCTTTCTGCAGAGGAAATATAAGGGCCCCAATTTCCCAATGAGGAAATTCTACCTGTTCTGTAGTGACCACCAGCCTCAGGATCCCCCTTCCTAGGTCTGTCTGGCCAAGTAGGTTTTCTGTCCCCAAGCAGAGTGGGCAAGGACAGGCAGGTCCTTTCTTTCCACCAGTCTGCATGAACCACTCCTTCTGGCATGATCATTCCCATTGATGGTCTGTCTTGGGCACCTGTGGACCATTTGCTGCTTTAGGCAACCCCTGCAGTTCTCTCCTGGGAACTGTGGATACAGCCTGTGATATTCCAGTGGTCCCAGCCCCACATCCCCCCATTCTTGCTTTTCTTAATCTGCACCAAAGATTCTATACCAGGGCAATTCAGAATGGAGAGAGTCTCAGCTTGATCCCACCCAAGTGCCCCCACTCTCCTGAAGTGAATGGAGAGATCTTCTTCACCAAGCACACTCTTCATCCAGGGAGTGAGAAGCAACATGGAATCTCATGCCATTGCAAGGGCCACATGCCACTGTTTCCTGAGCTTTATGGGACTATACAAAACACAATCAGTGGGAGGGAAGATTTGGATAAGATTGGAAGGTAATTGAATTTTTTTTATTAAAAGCAAAAACCTACACACACACACATATTCTAGATGTGAATATTATATTAAAGTCCTGTTTCTACTACAGCCTGGAAGTTAAAGTTTGATTCATTATTTTACTGTGTTACTTTAAATGAGGAGCAGGCCCTTGCATTGCTCATTGAAGTAAGAAATCATGCAGAGTCATCAGTTTATTTTATAAGGGAAAAGCAAAAATAGCCAACCACCCTTCCCTGGCTTACTAAAGCAGCACAATAGTCCCCATTTCACCAAGCATAGATGCATTTCAGTATCAATACACCTGGCAAGGAGCTGAGACCAACCATGAGGGCTATTGGGATTTAGATGTTGAAGGTACTTCCACTTGGAAGGACCATTTCCTGACCCAGCAAATGGACTTTGCTTCCTTAATCCCCTTCTAGGTCCCTATGATCAAATCTTTACCTTAGATTTCATGCTTTGGAATCCTTTTCTCTGACAACACAATCCTTTTCCTCACAAGTGGACAAGGGGGGTTTAGATGCAACTTTTATGTTTTCAGCTGAGCTGTATTTCATAAAACACTATTGCTTCCTATGAACTAGTGTTTCCCACATCCCTGCCATTACTTCCACATTTTTTTAACCCAGGAATTCCCTGGGAGGTCCTTGTCCTCTGTGTTGGGTACCTGGTGGCCATTCATCCCTGGCTGGGCCTGAGGCATTACACCTGAGCTTAGGTTGTCAAGATAAGGGTACTTATTTCTTGCCAGCAAAAGACCCCACATGCTCATCCCTGTGGGCCTAGGTAAAGTCTGAGTCTGAGAGGTCCATCATCTTGGGGATAACCAGTTTACAAACTCTGTCATGTTGTTACCTTTTCCTCAAGGGGCATTGTGCCCTGAACCCTTGGGACTTGCAGACCCTTGAGATGACTGTGTCCATTGTATAGAACTTATGCATTGGTTATGTCATGGGGAAGAGGGATGAGCCATTCCTCTGGGGAGTGTTGTAAGATAAAGCATGATGGGGTTGGGGGCAGGGAATGCCACCAGATTGATGATGCCTGGGCTTCCACAGACACAGCCCCACTGCAAATTAAATTACTCAAGGGTTTCCTGTCTGATGGATTGGTCCTGTCCTAAGCCTAAGCATGCACTCCCCAGGCTTCCCCATAATCAGGAGCAAAAGGGTTAACCTCTGGCACAACACTGAGTCCTGGGACCCTGCAATGGCCTCCTGCCAGGCCTGTCAAGTTTTGTGAACATCATCTCCTGGATCTTCTCCAGAATGTCAAGAGCCAAATCAATCAAGCAAGATCCTGGATAATTCCCCCTCATTCCTGAGGACTACAGGTGTCTCCCAGACACAAATGGAGGCCTTTCTAGTGCAGCCTCTGCTGAGCACAAATTCTGGTTCCCAGAAGCCCAGGATGTGGCCAATGTAACACAGCTGTCCCAGGACAACTTTCATGAAATGGAAGCCATTCACAAAATGAAAGTTAAATGAAATCTGACCCTCCCAATAGAAAGTTAAGTGCCATGTCTAAGGCATTTCCAGGTCCAGGAGCAAGACACTGGTGTCTGCTGAGTTTTTCCTGCAGGCATGGGAGGCTACTGAGAACAGCTTTACTATATTTTGTGCACACCAGTGTTACAGAGAAAGATGAATATCACCCTTTGGGCTTCTGTTGTCCAAAAATACAGATGATAGAATTCAGAAGATGCCCATATCTGCACGAAGGCTCCATCTCACACATTGCTTACATCCTCACTCCCACCCCTTTGCTAATGCCTAACCACCCTGGGACTGAACCCCAAGATAATTCCTAGCAACAGCCCTGCAGCACTTTCTCTGGCTACTGGGTCCCCTCCTTACTCCATAATGACCTTTTTGTCCTTTTTTATTCTGGCATGTTGATGCCAGCAAAAATATGGTCATCCATGATGTTTGAGCCTGGTATGTAGTCAATGTTGGGAGCACTGGTGTACAGGTTGATGGGGTCTTTGGGGGAGAAGTCTCCACTGATGATAGGGATGAAGCCTAGATAACACAGCATGGAGTGTGGATGCAATAACCAACAGGTTCTTGTACCTTCCAGTATCCACCTGATCTTCCTTTAGTTCTCTGGGGGCCAGAGTTGATCCCTTTCCTATGAAGATGCAGTGATATCTTCCTTTGTTTCATCTACAACAGGATTTCTCAAACTCAGCACTACTGACTTTTTTTCATTTAAAAGTTATTGAAGTAAATGATTCATCCATGAATTTACATAAACAATAAGTGTATAGCAAAAGTTGTGACCTTACAAAATGAACATGCATAACAGCATACAGGGCTCCCATATGTCACCCCACCACCAATACATTGCATGGTTGTGAAATATTTGTAATAAATTATGAAAGAGCATCATCAGAGTATTACTACTAACTGTAGTCCATATCTTAAATTTGGTGTATTTTCCCCCAAAACACACTATTTTTGTTTGTTTATAAACCATGCAAGACACCCAGAGAAACCATTCAGATCAAAAGAGGACCCCAAGATTGGGCCTATGTATTCCCTGGAGATTATCAGAAAGAGGAAGTAAGTAACAGAATATTTCTTACTAATCAAGTAAGATAAGAGACACTGGCTGATGTTACTATAGAAAGAGAATTCCTGAAGGTTAGAGGACTTGGGGACTGCTGACTAACAGAAACTGTTTTGATTTCCCTACCATGCAGTCTTCTTCATTTCCTACTGGCAGTCTTACCTGTATTTGGGGATATTCATTGTACTTGCTTACAGTTAATATAAATACAAGGAAGCAATGTCTATCTGTGAAAAAAATATTGAAGTAAATAATTCATACATGAATGTACATAAACAATGAACATATAGCAAAATTTGTAAACTTATAAAACAGACATGAATAACATCATACAGGACTCCCATACATCACCCCACCAATACCTTGCATGGTTGTTAAATATTTGTAACAAATTATGAAAGAGCATCATCAAAGTATTACCACTAACTATAGTCCATATCTTATATTTTGTTTACTTTCCCCAAACCCACACTATTAATGTTTTTGTTTATAAACCATACAATTTATCTGAAATGTACAATCAATGACATTTGGTATAATCACAGAGTTGTGCATACATCATTTCAATCAATATTAGTGCATTTTCATCACTCAAAGAACCTAAAACAAACCACTATCATACCCATATGTTAACATTACTAATCACAAATCCTTTCATGTGTTTTCATCATTTTTATTCATTTGCAAACATTTACAAATTTTTACCAATTCTTCAATTTCCCTTCTCTAACCATATTCTATGCTCTGGTGAAGTATATTAATTAATAACACCAGGAGTTTGTTCTTTATATTTAGTTCATAATAGAAAAATCATACAATATTTGTCCTTTTGTGCCTGGCTTGCTTCAATCAACATATGGTTCTCTAAGATCACCCATGTTGTCATATACTTCAGGACTTCATTTCATGCTACACCTGAATAATATTCCATCATGTGTATATACCACAGTTTATCCATTTGTCATTTGATGGACATCTGGGTGGTGTCTATCTTTTGGCAATTGTGGATAATGTTGCTATTAACATCAGTGTGCAGATGTCTGCTCATGTACTTGCTCTCAGATCTTCTGAGTATACCTAGTAGTGGTATTGCTGTTTTATATGGCGGATTTATATCTTCCTTTGGAAGAGCCAAACAGTTTCCACAGTGGCCGTAACTTTGTACATTCCCACTAAGAGTGAATAAGCACTCCACTCACATCCTCTCCAACACTTGCAGTTTTCTGTTTTTTTTTTGTTTTTTTGTTTTTTTTTTAATAGTGGTCATTCTATTAGGTGTGAAATGATATCTCATTTTACATGATCTACATTTCTCTAATAACAAGTGATGTTGAACATTTTCCATGTGTTTTTTGACATTTGCATTTCTTCTTTAGAAAAATGTTTATTATGGTCTTTTGCACATTTTAAAAATTGGGTCATTTGTTTTTGTATTGTAGAGTTGTATGGTCTCTTTATATATCATGGTTACATGTCCCTTGCTGGATGTGTGAATTCCAAATATTTTCTCATATTGAGTGGGCTACCTTTTTGTCTTCCTCACAAAGTTCTTTGATGTGCACAATGTTTAATTTTGAGGAGGTTCCATTGATCAAATTTTTTTTCTTTTGTTGCTTGTGCTTTGAGTGTGAGGTTAAGAGACCCACACCTACTACAAGGTCTTATAGATGTTTCCCTTTATCATCTTCTAGGCATTTTATGGTCTTGGCTTTTATGTTGTGATCCACTTTGAATTGATTCTTGCATATAGAGTGATATAGGGGTCCTCTTTCACTCTTTTCTTTATGGATATCCAGTTCTCCCAGCACCATTTGTTGAAGAGCCTGTTCTGTCCCAGAAATGTGGACTTGGTTTACTGATTTAAATTACTGATTTAAAAAATCAGTTGATCATAGGCAAGAGAGTCTATTTTTGAACTCTCAATTTTATTCTATTAATCAATGTGTCTATCTTTGTGCCAATACCATGCAGTTTTGACCACTGTATCTTTATAATACACTTCAAGGTCAGGAAATGTGAGTTATCCAACTTTGCTCTTCTTTTTTAGGATGTTTTTGGATATTCAGGACCCCCTTCTCTTCCAAATAAATTTGGCAATTGACTTTCCTATTTCTATAATGGAGGCTGTTTGAATTTTGATTGGCATTGCATTGAATCTGTAAATCAGTTCGGGTAAAATTGACATCTTAATGCTGTCTAGTCTTCCATTACATAAACACAGAATATCCTTCCCTCTGTTTAGGTCTTCTTTGGTTTCTTTTAGCAGTGTTTTGTAGTGTTCTACATAGAGATCCTTTACATTCCTGGTTAAAGGAATACCTAGGTATTTGAGTCATTATCTCATTACTTGAAATGGAAATTTTCCTTTATTTCCTCAGCATATCTGTGTGATGTTGGCTGTGGGATTTTCATATATTTTCTTTAGCATGTTGAATAAATTTCCTTCTATATCTTTAAAAGTATTTTTATCAAAAAAGTTTCTGGATTATTTTAAATGCCTTTTCTTCATCTATTGAGATGATCTTGTGTTTTCTTTTTCTTTGAATGGTTAATGTGGTGTGTGATATAAATTGATTTTCTTATGTTGAAATATCTTGCATACCAGTAATAATAACTTGACCATGATGTATAATTCTTTTAACATTCTGTTGGATTTGATTTGCAAATAATTTTTTGAAAATGTTTGCATCTGTACTCATTAGAGTTATTGCTCAGTAATTTTCTTTTTAGTATTCTTACCTGGGTTTGATATTAGGGTCATGTTGGAATCATAAAATGTGTTGGGTAATTTTCACACCTTTTAAAGTCCTTGAAAGATTTTAAACAGGATTGGCATTAATTCTTCTCAAAATGTTTGGTAGAATTCACCTGTGAAGCCATTTGACCGCAGATTTTTTGTTGCTGTTGGAAGATTTTTGATGACTATTTCAATCTCTTTACTTGTGATTGATTTGTTGAGTTCCTGTATTTCTTGTTGAGTCAATGTACATTGTGCATTTCTCAAAATTTGCCCATTTCCTCAAGTTGGTCTAAATTGTTAGCATACATATTCTAATAATATCCTCTAATGATCCTTTATTTTTCTGTGGCATCTGTCATAATGCCTCCGCATCCATTTCTGAATTTATTTAATTGCAGGTTCTTTTTTATTAGTCTAGCTAAGAGCTTGTCAATTTTATTGATTTTCTCAAAGAAACAGCATTTTTTATTTATTTATTTTTAAAAGTTTTTTTTTGATGTTATGTATGTTTATTTTGTAAGTTCACAATCTTTATCATACACTTATTGTTTATGCATGTTCATGTATGAATTTATATTTCAATAAAAAATATATTTTAAAAAGTAGGGGATTCCTATATGCCCTGCTCCCCACACCTCCCACATTTTCCCACATTAACTATATCCTTCCTTAGTGAGGTACATTCATTGCAATTAATGAACACATTTTGGAGCATTGCCACTAAGCATGGATTAAAAATTTACATTGTAGTTTACACTCTCTCCCACCCAATTCTATAGGTTATGGCAAGATATATAATGGCCTGCATTACTTCAAAAATATAGGGGATACTCATATACTTCCCCCACTGCCCCTTTCACACATTTTCCCATTAAAAACAGCTTTAATTAGTGTGGTATTTTTGTTACAATTGATGAACACATATTCAAGCATTGCTAATAACCATGGTCTATAGTTTACATTATGGTTTACACTTTGCAATGCACACTTTAATAGGTTTTGAGAAAATGTATGATGGCCCTTATCTGTCACTGCAATATCATGGAGAACAATTCCAATGTCCCCAAAATACCCTATGTTACATGAATTCTTCCCTCTCCCCACCTCAGAACCTCCGGTGCCCAATTTCTTTATATCAATGTTGATAATGCTTCCATTACTAGAATAATATTGTCTCCTTTCATCCATTTTTGTGTTCCCCCATGTATTTGTTAATTCTTTGGTTCTTGAGAATTTGGGGATGATGAGAGGGGTCTTAGATCCCTTGGGACAGATGGATGGAACTGTCTTGCTTGCATTTGTAGATAATCTTTGTTTATTAGGATGGGTGTTGTCAATCATCATTCTTTGGTAGTTGTCCTTGGTGAGTTTGATGTACTGGAGAGTAGATGTTTGCTGCAACTCTGCTGTGATTCAGGTTCAACCAGCATATGAACAGACAGAAGATGTAAGTCTCTGGGACACAAATTTAATGAGTAAAGTGTTAATTATAGGTTCAAGTGAAAGGGGTAGAAGAGCCATGTGTACATAAATTATAAATGAGTCTAACATTGTGGAGATAGGTTTTCATATATTCCAAGGTAAGGCCCACTGATGGGGTACCAATTTCCTGGAGTTCTGAGTCCAGCTTATGGTGTCCAGATATCTCTAGAGAACTCAGAAGCAGCCCTGCTTGAGGCATTGTTTACTGTGGCAGTTAGTGAAATCCTCCTGAGACATGCATAGGTTTAACTTATGGAATGACCTCCTCACCAAGATTGAAATATTTTAACCATAAAACTCATTTGTATTTAATATTTCCCCCTTTTGATCAAGGTAACTTTTCAAATGCATCACCAGTTGACACTTGGTAATAATTCCTCAGTGCCTTGGGAGACATGTTTCATGCCAGGGGAAAGTAGTGAGCTTATATGCTCATTTTGGCTTAGAGAGAATCTACATTTAAGTAACAAGGAAGAAGTTTTCAGGAGGTAACTCTTAGGCAATATATATTACTAGGTTAAGTTTCAATTTTAAAGAACATGGTTCATAAGTACAAACATTAATATCAAGGGCCTGGCCTATTGTTCTGTCTTATTTTGCTAGGCACTGCCTATGTACTCTAGGGCATACTTCATTAGATTTCAAAGTCTGGGAGTCATCTTTAGAATGATATCTTTTCCTCAGAGCCTCATTAAGGCTCACCCCTTTTATGGATTTGCCTAATGGCCATTTTCACAGTTCCACTCTCATCAAGCATCTGGGTGCCAGCCAAGCTCCAGGCCTCACCATCCAAGAACATGAGGGTGATTGTCACATGTTTCCCAATCTCTGGGATACAGTGAGGTGGTGTTAACATTGTCCCTAATGATTGGCATACAAGCCCAACCCCCTAAGAGCAGTAGAGTGGAATGTTTCAATATTGGTTCATCAATTGTAACAAATTCACCACTATCAGGTAGTATATTATATATAAGGAGAAATGTGACAGGTGAAGTAGGTGGGGTGTATGGGAAACATGTTCTTTTGATGCTACTTTCATGTAATCACAAACTTCCTTAAAAATAAAGTTAAAAAATAAAACACTGGGGGAACATACAGAAGAAATTGTCTATATACATAAAAGATAGTTGCACAGTGATCAAAGTCACAATGCAAAACAATTTGGCTTTGCTTTGGCAGAGGTTTGGAAGAGGTTTAGAGTGAGGTGGTGTCTCTCAAAATTGTTGTGATATCCTTTGATTTCATTACATTTGTTTGCAAGTCCTTTGATTAAGATACTTTATAGGATTGCTTTAGGTCTTTTGACTAGACTATGTCAGTGAGCTGTGATTCATGTTGAGTCTCTGCCTATTTGCTGGCTATAATGAAAATTGAGACAGAACCACACAGACAGACACAGGAAATGGAAGCCACTATTTTTTATCATGACAAGTATGAGAGGAGTAGAGCATCACTTAAACATGAAGCCTCGAAGAGATTGGAACCATGAAGCAGCTCAATAGGAGATGAGACCTACTATATGCCTATATTTTCAAGAAGAATGTGTTTAGTTTGAGACTGATAGAGGAGGCCTGGAAAGAGATAAGCTCTATGCCTTGTTGCCTTCAGTTGAGCTCAAACCTCCATAGAGCAACCATCTTGCTTCAATATGTGAAAGTTGACTTGGTAATAAAGCACTTCAGATGGTGCTTTGGATATTTCATGGACTGGGAATTGTAAGCTTTTACCTCAAATAAATCTGCTTTATAAAAGTCAACCTATTTCTGGTACTTTGCATCAGCAGTCCTTTGGCAAACTAAAACATTGGGCCACTGAAGACACTTTTGTCATGCATGGAAAAGATTTTTGTGCACACCTGTAACTCTATCCCTGCCTCTTAAAGGGCAAGAGGAGGATGGTGTTTCTTCAGTCTATCTGGGAAACTTCAGTCAGTTTTGCCCCTCAAGACTTAATTTACTTCCCTCATCTTTGGCTCCATTTCCACCCCATGAAGGGAAGGAACATGTGTAGAGCTTCATCAGGTTCTCTGGAAAAATACAGTCTTGGTTGGCATATTTTGACTTACAGCACAAAGCTGTGGCTCCCTCCACACTCCTAGCATGGAAGAAAGGTGGGAGAAGCTTCATTGCTTTTTAGGGCAATGCAGGATGCTCCAACATCCACAGCTTATAGTACCAACTGCATCTTCAGCTCCTACTTCACAGCCAGCAAGGGAGAATGAGCAAAAAAAAAAAAAAAAAAAAAAAAAAAAAAAAAAAAAAGAGAGAGAGAGAAGAAAAGAAAAGGAAAAAGGGCAGAAAAATCCAGTTTGGCTAAATACAAGTCATTATAAAGTTCCAAAATAAATTGAGCCAAGTACAAAGAGGAGCTGTAGTACAAAGCCAATTAAATGCCCTAGATGAAAGAAAGAAACTGAGCTAAGAATAAATATATCAAGTAAATCAGATCCTAAAACACCAACGAAAACTTACGAACCATACCAAGAATCGGGAAGATATGCAACATCAAAGAAACAATTTCTTTTTTTTTTTATTAAAGATTTTATTTATTTATTCATTTATCCCCCCCTTGCTGCTTGTGCTCGCTGGGTCAGCTAACCACGCCGTGTGGATGGGCTTGCCTTCACCAGGAAGCCTCGGGAACCGAACCCAGGGCCTCCCATATGGTAAATGGGAGCTCTACTGATTGAGCCACAGCCGCTTCCCCAAAGAAACAATTTCAAACTCCAGATTACATACAGCAATTGAGACAACTGATCATGGATATTCAAACAAATCTCCTTAATAAATTCAATAAGGTGGCTAAAGATATTAAGGATATTCAAAAGACACTGTGTGGGCCAAAAGAAGAATTTGAAAGCATATAAAGAAAAATAGCAGATGTTATGGGGATGAAAGTAAAAATATGTAAAACTAAAAATAGACTGGAGTCATCTCACTGAAGATTTGAAGAGGCAGAAGAAAGGATCAATGGGCTTGAGGACAGCACCTCTGAAATTGAACACACAAAAGAACAGATAAAGAAAAGAATAGAAAAAAAATTGAACAGGATCAAATCAAACCAAAAATCTTGACAAGCCACAGGATTTAAAACAATGATAATCACCCAAATCTCCTAAATCAATTAAAGGAGTTTATGGAAAAAATATATAAGGAGATAAAAGGATATTAAGAAGACACTTGTTGAACATAAATAAAAATTTGAAAGTCTGCAAAGAAAAGTAACAGAGTAATGGGAATGAAAGATAAAATGGATGAGATTAAATATACTTTAGAGGTATATAACAGCAGATTTTAATTGATGGATGACAAAATTATTGAAATCAAAACCAGAATATCTGAACTTGACAAAAACAGGAAAACAAAAAGTGAAAAAAAATTGAAAAAATGGAACAAAGTCTAAGGTTATTGAATGACAATGCAAAACACACAAACAAATGTATCATTGGTGTCTCAAAAGGGAAAGAGAATGGAAAAGTGGTAGAAGGAATATTTGAGAAAATAATTGCTTAAAACATCACAAACCTTGTGAAATATAAAATAACAATATCCAAGAAGGAAATACACTCCAAACAGAATAATTCCAAAGAGATCTACTCTGAGAAAACCACTATTCAGAATGATATATACCATAAATAAAGAAACAATTCTGAATGTAGCAAGAGAAAAGCAAATCATCACATATAAATAAGTGCCATCACAATAAGACTAAGTGCCAGTCTTTCTTCAGAAATCATGCAGGCAAGATAAAAATTGGTTTGATGTAATTAAGGAACTGAAAGAGTAAAACTGCCTGCTAAGAGTTTTGTATCTAGCAAAACTGTCCTTCAAAAATGAGGGTGCTTAAAATTTTCTAAGAAAAACAAAATTGAAAGGTTATGCTACCAAAACACCAGATCTACACAGATACTAAAGGGAGTAGTGCAGGCTGAGAGGAAACTCAAGGGTGAGATATTTAGAGAAGAGTGTATAAATGAAGATAATTAGGAAGCATAAATGTATGGTTAAAAATACAGACAATAGTAAGATACGATAAAGGAAAGACAAAGGATAAAATAGATGAAGTAAGTAATACCATTACAGTAATAAAATTGAACATAATGAATTTGAATTTCCCTATTAAAAGATATATAAAAGACTTCTAGGAAGATGGCAGACCAGAAATTCATGAGACTCTCTTCTTTCCCAGAAAAATAGATGGAGGGCAGGCAGAAGGGTCCTGGAAAAAATCTTTTAGTGTTTAGAAGAGGAAGGCTGGACACTGCCCAGAGGAGAGAGGGACAAAGGAAAAGACTCATGACAGCAAAACTGTGAGTTAAAAATTATAGCTTATTCACTGTTGACAGAGATATAGAATGGTACAGCCACTGTGGAGGACTGTTCAGCAGTTCCTAAGGAGTTTTGAATATAGGCCTGCATTGGGACCTGGAAATATGACTGCTAGGTACATACCCAGAAGAACTGAGAGCAGTGACATGACTAGCCATCTGCACACCAGTGTTCATAGCAGCATAATTGATGATAGCCAAAGTTGGAAACAACTCAGGTGTTCATCAACTCCTGAATGGATAATCAAATTGTGGTGGATACACACGATGGGATATTATGCAGCAGTAAGAAGAAATGACATCATGAAACATATGACAATATGGATGAACCTGGAGTACAGTGAATGAAGCAAGCCAGACACAAAAGGACAAATACTGTATGATTGCCTATATACAAATATATACAAATACTGAATATATATATGAACTACATTATGTGGAAATATCAATATATTATGTGAAATATGAATTTGGGTAGAATTACATATTTAAGGACATTTATCTGTGAAGCTGATCAAATGTAGACTAATATTACAAAATCTTAATATCAGACAAAAAAAATACAAAGGGAAGGAGATCAGATGTAGAATACTACATATTGTATGATTCCTTTTATATGAAATGTAAATATAAATCAATTGATAAGGATGAAATTAGATTAGTGGTTATGTACAGTTGGGGGAGAAATGTTAACAGGTGTAGAATCATTCTCTTTGGAGCAATGAAATTGTTCTAAAATTTTTGAGATCATGAATATACATGATAAAAGCCATTGATTATGCACTTTGGATAGCTCATATGGAATGTGACTATATCTCAGTAAAACTGCTTAATAAACAAATGAATGCTTGTGCAAGAAAAGACAGAAATACCAGCTATGTACAGCAGGGGAAATGTAGAGAAGTTGAGAGGAGAGGAATTTTCTTGTTTGTATGTCTTTTCTTTGTTTATTATTATTATTAGTGAAACAATGAAATTTCTCTAGTAATGATGGAAGTGATGAACACACAGCTATATGTTACAACAAATTCCATTGATTATACCCTCTGGATGAATTGTATGCTTTATTAATATGTACCAATAAAATTGATTTTCTTAATAAAAGAAAGCCAGAGCTGCAAATCCCAGGGCTGGTGGCTACCGGCAAAGGGGAACCCAAGTATCCACATCTCCAGGAAAGTGGAGATGGAGGGACATAGCCTAAGGCTGACTCAGTTTTTGACCCACAAATTTGGTCTGTTGTGTCCCATGAGCCTTTCCACACTGGTTGGGGCCACACCATTGTTTGCTTTAGGAGCCAGCATAAGACTAAATAGATCTGACACTCTCAATCTCCTTCCATGCTGACAAAGGTGCAGGGAGGGGGGTGGAATTACTTCCTACCTGGAAAAATGGAAGAGGCTGCCCACAAAGGATGGAGAAATGCCTCTGAGAAAGTTTGAATTACAAGGACCTTAGTCTCCAGGCAGGAACCTCTGTCATATGGACTCAGTCCAGTTGCAGCAAACGCACTCTCACAAGACTTTGAACTGAGAAGGGTGTCAAAATGCAGCATCTGCTAGCATATCCAGGAAGTTTATGTGTGGAAATTAAAAGTAAATAAGAGAGGCTTTTTCTGGCCTTTACATCCTCCACCCGCAAAGCCCAAGGAAGCAGGTCTGAATCCCTTTCCTGGGTCCAGGGCCCAGATTTGAACAACTAACCTGGACAATTTTAATGATCCAGAGCAACCTGAACCAAGAATCAAAAAGCAGCAGTAACACACAGCCTCCCACCACTAAACCTCAGAAAGAAATTGAGCATCTGGGTAAATGATATCCTAATCAGATGTCTAGATATCAGCCAAAAATTATGAGCCCTCCTAAAAATGGAAGGCATGGACCTAGAAAATGAATATATCAAAGACCCAGAAAAGGTGCAAGATTTGAGACAATGAGATGAACACAAACTTCCAAAATCAAATTAGTGAGTGAAAGACAATTTGCCTAAAGAAATAAAGAACATCAAGAAGACACTGAGTGAGCACAAGAAGAATTTGGAAACCTGAGTAAAACACTAGCAGAGCTCATGGGAATGACAGACACAATAAGTGAGATCAAACACACATTAGAGGCATACAATAGCCGACTCAGAATGAGAAAAGAAAGAAGTGATACAGAAAATAGAACAGCTGAAATTGAAGAGAGAAAAGAATAAAGAAATGAATAGAAAAAAATAGAGCTCAGGGAGTTAAATAACATGAAATTCACCAACATACATGTTATGGGAATTCCAGAAGGAAAAAAGGGAAGATAAGAGTATTTGAGGAAATAATAATTGAAAATTTTCCAACTCTTATTAAAGAAATTAACTTATGTGTCCAAGAAATACAGTATACAACAATCAGAATAAATGTGAATAGTCTTACTTCAAGACATATATTACTCAAAATGTCAAATGTCAAAGATAAAGAGAAATTTCTGAAAGCAGCAAGGGAGGAACAAACCATTATATACAAGGGATGCCAGTAAGAGTTAGGGCAGATTTCTCATCAGAATCCTTGGAGGTGAGTAGACAGTGATATGATACAATTAGGATACTGAAAGAGAAAAACCGCCAGCCAAGAATCTTTAATCCAGCATAATTGTCCTTGAAATATGAAGGAGGGTTTAAAATATTCACAAACAAACAGAAACTGAGAGTTCATTAAAAATAATCCAACTTTGAAGGAAATATTTAAGGAAGCCTTACACCCTGAAAGAAAAAGAGAAGAGAGTGAGGTTTGGAGGAGTGTACAGAAGAAAGAATAGCCGAAAGGGTAACCAAAAGAGTAAAAATACAGATGAAAATAAGATATGACATAAGAAAACCAAAGAATAAAATGGTGGAAGTAAATAATGCATTTACAATAATATCATTGAATGTGAATGGATTAAGCTGACAAATCAAAAGACACAGGCTGGCTGATCTTACAGTGATGAAAGACACAATGTATTAAAATTTTTTATCTTATTTTCATTTTTTTATTTTTGCATTTTATTTATTTTTTAATTATTAATTTTGATTTTATTTTCTTAAGTTTGGTCGTTTTTTTTTTGCTTCATTTTTGGAGAGGTTTGGGATCACAGCCGGCACACATCTGTGTCAGCAGAAGATCACTGCTTTGGGGAGTTGATGATGGGAGATATGTGGGAAGGGCTGCAACTGGGACACCCTGAATCCCAGCAGAGTTGCAACACCTACTCTTCAGTTCATTGGACACACCAAGGACAACTAACAAGGGGATGATGATGGACAACACCCATCCCAAGGAACAGAGAGTGTCTGTAACTGCAAGCAAGATAGTTCCATCAATTTACCTAATTGGGTCTAAGCCCCCTCTCAGTCAGAAATAGTGTGGTCATCACCATCCCCAAATCCTCAAGATTGGGTAATGAACAATTGACTAAAGTAGACTTATTATTATGCTATAATAGACATTATTATTGTAGCAATGGAAGAAGTTTAATCAAATGTTCTGAGGGGAGGAAGTGGGGAAAATAGGTGAAACATGGGGGCATTTTTAGGACATTGGAATTGTCCTGCATGACATTGCAATGATGGATACAGGTCATTATACATTTTATCACCATCTGCACAATTGTGCAATACAGAATGTAAAATATAATGTAAACTATTGTCCAAGATTAGTAAGTATGCTTCAATATGTTTTCATCAATTTTAATAAATGTACCACACTAATGAAAGATGTAGTAGATGTGGGAAAATGTGGGATGAAAAGGGGGTGGGGAATATGGCAATTTTTATATAACATTTATGGAATCGAAAGCTCCTTTAAAAATAAAAAAAAAATTAAATACTTGATCAGTACTCTTCATAAATGACAAGTTCAAGAAAAATGACACAAGAATGAGAAATGTAGAGACATGAAAACTAAGGCAACCTGGTGATTTGAATGAATGCAACATGGTGTACTGGACTGGACCCTGGAAGAAGAGAGGACGTAAATGGAAAATTTGTCATCTCAATGAAGTCTACCATGCATTATGATTGTTATGGCTATTATTATTGATGATTACATAGTTTCACAAATGTACCATGAAAACATAAGATATTAACAGTATAGAAACATGTATGAGGAATATACAGGAAATGTGTGTTATTTTGCAACTCTTCTGTTAATATACATTTATTCCAAAAATGTATTTAAAAATAAAAGCAAAGGAGAACCTTGACACCTGAAAAAAGAAATGGAGGCTCATTGCTTCAGGCAGGGGAGTAGAAATGTGTTCTCCATTCCTTCATCAACATCTTAAGAAGGACTCCTGGGAGAACTGCCTCATTAGGACCAGCAACAACACAGCAGAAGGTGGAGGAGGAATGGTTCTCTGGAGTGGTTGTTCTTGACTCCATGGTCTGCCCTCTCCCCATGACGTTAGGTAATCAGCTAAGATTAATCACACACATTGTGAAAACAGTCACCTTAGCCCTGAAATCAGTTGCCAGGGTCATCATCCATCCACCACCCCATCTTTCCTTTATTACATCTAGTCATCTATCAATCCATTCTCCCATCCATTTAATTATGTTGCACATTTTCAAGGATCAGCATCATGGGATAAATGCTTAACTTTGTATGAGAACCTAAGAGATTACAGGAAATCTAAGCCCATGTCCTAATCAACTGATTGTTTGCAATTGTGTGTATACTAGAAAAAAAAAAACATGTTCTTAAAGTTCATCCATTTTTGTGGGTTTGAACCCATTTTAATGAGGCTATTTCAGTTAAAATGTGACCCACCTCAATCAGGAGATGTCTTAGTCCTATTACTGGGGACCTTTATGGGTGGAATGATTTCAGGTTTGAGAAAGAGAATGTCATAGGAAGCAAGAATCTGAAACAGAACCCAGAAGAGAAGAGAGAGACCAGCAGACACTTACATATGCTTTGCCATATGACAGAGAAGTCAAGGATTTCCTCCAGCTAATCTCCTGAAAGAAAACATCACCTTGATGATGATTTTATTGGGACATTTTCCCAGCATCAAAACCATGAGGGGGTAAATCCCCATTGTTTAACCCAATCCATTTCATAGCATTTTGTTTTAGCAACTTAGGAAAACTAAAACACCAAATTTACCAAATTTGGGTACCAATCAACAGATCATCCTCCTTTGCCAGTCATTGCCCCTGCACTTGGGGGACTGTTGCTGCTACATTAGAGAATGCAGCAGAGCTCTCCAGGATGGGAATTCAATATTCTCTTGGTTATTGTGTGAGTCTCCACCCACTGTTATAATGCCCCATGAAAATTTGAACATATATATATATGCCTAGATGAACTTCCTCCCATGTATCTCCCATCATTGACTGTTGTCTATGTTACCCTGAAGGAAAAAATTAGGACCAGAAAATGTGAAAGAAGTAAGAAAAGTAATAGATAATAGTAATAATAATAGTGATTGTTAGAAAAATAACCATCAACAGCCTTGGAAAATGAATATTTAACTCATGTAAGCAGTGTAGAGTAATAGGAATAAATAAGTGGGATACCAACAATGAAATTGGAAGCCAAATAGAGAAAAATATATAGAATGAGTTAAAAAGCCTGAGTGATGAGGAGAGAGGGAAAGAGAAAAGACAAAAAGAAAAAAGCTAATGAAAGAAAACAGGATAGATGATATCAAAATAAAAACCATTAAAATTGAAGACTAAATAAAGAGAGGTGGAATGTAAGAACAACAGGAAGCAGAAGATAGAAAGATGAAGGAAGGAAAAGAGATAGCATTGGTAGAAAAAATTGGTATACACAGAAAAGTGGTAATCAAGGAAGAGGAAACACATTTTTTACAAAAAGGAGACAGTAGGAAAAAAATAAACATGGAAAAATAGCTTTCTCTCTTAGATCCCTAATGATCTTGTCATACTGCTGGTGTTCCTCCCTCACTCACACTGCATCCTGCCCTCTGCAGGTTTTGAACTGGATTTTAGTCAGCAAAGTAAGGGAAATAAAAGAAAATTAACCTTTTATTTAGAAAATATAAGAGATCCAAGAAAATCTAACACAAGGAAAATGTCTATATATTACTTGTCATAAAGTTTCAGCTGGGTTTTTGGTAACATGGTGAATAACTTCTCAAGGAATAGCTAGGAATTGAACCAGGGACCTCATATATGCTGGGCAGGAAATTCTTCCATTGAGCTATTCTGAGTCCTGGGGTTGATTAACCTTTAATTTTTTTTTTTTTATTTTTTGCAATTAAAACAAGGTTTAATGGTATATGTATACCATAAAATGCATATGCTAGAAAAGAAGAAACATCTTAAACAAAATATAAAAATGTTCATCTAAACAAACTGATAAAAAGAGGAATAAGTGAAGTCTAAAGGGAGCACAGTGAAAGAAATAATAAACATAATAGCAGAAATCAATGGAATTGAAAACAGGCAAACAGGGAAAATGAATTAAAGCAAAGGCTTAAATTTTTAGAAAAGCCAATAAAAATTATAAACCTCTACCTAGAAAGGCCAAGAATAAAGTGAAGCAAGACATATTTATGATTAACCTTTTAGAAGGCTATCTATTCCTTTCCCTTAGGCATGTTAGATCCCATGCAGTTAGCTGGAGTGGTGTTGATCACAGCCTGTCTTTGCCTCCTCACTGTTGTAATTCCTCTCTTTATCTAGGTCACTGGTCATGACCAACAGCCTGAGAAAATTTCCCTTTTCCTTGTTGAGTTGAGAAGTTCCCTTCAGATATTCAAGGGGGTCCTGCCTGGCTAAACTCGTGGAAAAAAAAAAAAAAACTCTCCTTTATCCCAGACCCCTCTTCCTCACAGTGAATCTGCCATCACACTCCTGTTTGGAGAAGGGGGTTAGGGTCTCCACCTAGTCTGTCCTCCCTTAAGGCCAG
Source organism: Tolypeutes matacus (assembly GCA_026826555.1). Taxonomy (NCBI): domain Eukaryota; kingdom Metazoa; phylum Chordata; class Mammalia; order Cingulata; family Chlamyphoridae; genus Tolypeutes; species Tolypeutes matacus. The sequence continues at coordinate 1,489,779 of JAKSZT010033739.1, forward strand.
CTATGTGTGCCCCTTCCAGCCACTGAGGTAAGCATCCCATGGTTATACCTGGCTTCCCAGTCTGTCCAGTACCCTCCTAGATGAGCTAGAGCACCTTCCAATGGAGGTACACTTCTGCTTTACTCTCACTTAGATACAATTTGCCAGGAATTTTATCTTTCCTTAATATCTTGGGGCTGGGGAGGGAAGCTCTTCCCAGCAGCTGGGAGGTTTAACAACTCACAATTACTTATTTTGTCTTCTTCATGTCTCTGACCCTCACTCTTCTGGGAGTTGTTAAACAGTTTCTTGGTTTGCTGTGTCCCAAAGCATGTCCCCACCTCTAAATATAATATTAACCTAACATGATGAAAACACTAAAATCATTGCTACTAAAATCAATGCTAGAAAAAAAGGGTGTTGGCCTTAGTTTGAGTTGGGGCTAAACTACGGAGAGGACTACTGGAGTTAGATTTAGAAACACCAGTGTGGCCCACAACTAGAAACATAAAGGCTTTGAAAATTCTGCCTGCATAAATGTTATAAGAACTGGTAATGCATCAGCCCTTGCATTACACAGCCATCGCTCCACCTCAGTTTCTTTGCCATAGGGTCAGTCACCTGACACTCAACACCAAAATCTCTCCCAGATATCAGAGAACATAATTGCAATTCATAAAAGTTAAAGAGCCAGTATGTGGTCTATCCCCAATACTTTCAGGTGTGCATACAACTTTACCTTCTAACCATAATCTTCCTCTTGCACTGAGAACGAAACAGCTTCAGAGGTTTTATTTTTTTTTTAATTGTGGGTAAAAATCAAAATTCTCACAATACATACAAACATTTGTAAAATGATATATAAATATATATGCATATATGTGTATTTGCTTACAAAAATGTTATTTATATATATATATATATACATATATTTTAAGAGTTGCTTAGATTACCTAAAATATTACACGGAACCCACTGGGATTCCCATGTTGCCCACCTCCCACACCTCCCACCACATCCCACACAAACATCTCCCTCAGTGTGGCCCACCAACCTCAATGAACTTACACATCCTGGAGCCTTGCCACCAACCTTAGCAAGAAATTATAACAATGAGGTGGAGCCAGTGGCCACTTGACAGTTTTTGGGTAGGGAGGGGATGAGCAGTTGAAATACAGGGGCTTCTTTGGGAGTTGGAGGTTGTCCTGAGTACTGTTGTGGCAATGGATGTAGGCCATTTTAAACCAGCACACACCACTCAGAACGGAGTGGGAGAGAGTGTGGTCTACAGCTTCAGAGGTTTTAATACAGGTTATCCTGAGCAAGCCCTTGGGCTGTTTTGTAATGTAAGGGTGACCAGATTTTTCTCTCCCATTTCTTTCCTCACACCCTTCCCACCAGAACTTAGTGTTGGGTTAAAGGGTGAGGAAAGTCAGCTCTGGGGTGAGAATCAGAAACCAGATTATCACAAAAATTACAAGACCCAAGGGGAGCCCAGAATTCGCCACGATAGAACATATACTGGACAATAAAATTGATTTTAACAAATTTAAAATAATAGAAATCATGCAAGATATGTTCTCAGAACACAATGGAATTAATCTTGTATTCATTAGCAGAAAGACAACTGTGAACCCACCAAATATGTGAAGATTAAACAAACACATAATAAAACAGAGATGAAACATTCTCAAAGGAAAGAAAAAATTTTGAACTAACTGAAATTCATCAAAATGTGAAAAGCAGCAAAAACAATGCTTAGAGAGAATTTTTACATTAAAAGTGCAGATATGAAATGAGGGATATGAAAAATCTGTAGTCTGAACTTCCACTTTCAGAAAATAGAGAAAAAACAATTTATGCCTACAACAAGCAGAAATACACAATTAGTCAAAACGAGAGAGAAATGAAATTGAAAACAGGGAACAATGGAGAAAATTAACAAAAGCAAAGACTTTTTATATTGAAAACATTGATAGTTATGATAAATTCCAAGTGAGCCTCAAGATAAAAGAATTTCTTATAGCAGAACTCAAAGAGGAGTCATCACTACTGATCCCAAGTACATCAAAAATTTAATAAAGGAATACTCTGAATAACACTGTCACCACAAATTTGATAGCTTAAATCATGTGTAAAAATCCCTTGAAAATCAGTACTTACCAAAATTCACTCAAGGAAATAGAGATAATTTTAATAGATATATAGCTATTAAGAAATTGAAGCAATATTTAACAATCTCCTAAAGAGAAAGCAACTTATGCAGATTGTTTCACTGGTGCAATCAACCAAGCTATGAATGGAGAAAGAGTACCTATTCACCACAACATATTCTGAGAAATAATAGCAGATGGACCACTTAATAACTTTCTATGTATCCAGGAAAACCTTAGCACCAAAAGTGGATAGAAACCTTACAAGAAAGGAAAACTGCAGACTAATATTTCTAATCATCATTAATGCAAAAATCATTAAGAAAATATTAGTATATTGAATCCAACAATGTACAAAAAGAATTACTTGCCATGAACAAATAAGATAGAATCCAATAACTTTTCATGATATAAACTTTCAGCAAACATACAAGAGTGATAACTTGCCCAAATTAATAAAGACTATCTAAAAATACTGAACCCAGTACAAAATGGTAAGAAACAGGACACTTTCTCCACAATTTAGGAAAAAGGTCAAGATGTACTCTCTAATCATTTCTGCATAAACTATTACTTGGAACCCTAGTTAGTTCAATAAGAGAGGAAAAGTATATAAATGGTGTAGCAGTTTGAGATTGTTTTATGAATCCTAAAAGAGAAAGATTATGTCTGTAAACTAATTTGTTCCTCTGGGTGTGAAACCAATTGACTGTGTTAAATTCAGCTGAGAGACCTTTGATTAGATTATCTGTTAGGATTGCTCTAAGGCTTTTCATTGGACTATGTCAGTGAGGTAAGACACAGGTTGAGTCCCCACTCCCTTGTTGGGTGTGAAATAAATGGCCATTCACTCACACAGACAAAGGAAGAGAGAGCTCTGCCATTTTTGATCCTGCCATGTGATGAAGGTCAAAGAGATGAGCCATTGGGATGATAGCTTAGAGCTGAAGGTGGGAAGAGAGTAGAACTGCCAAGATTGATATAGGAGGCCTGGAAAGAAACAAATCCTATGTCAGGAAACAGAGGCTACATGATAATTTAAGCCAAAGTCTCCAAAGCATGGGCCCATGGAGCCCAAAAGAACAAGTTGGGCCCAAGGGCACGGGGGAGTCTAAAACCTGGACAGAGTTTGGAGGCCATCTTGCTTCACCTCATGGCAGCACTCTAAGATCAGCAGTAGCTGATTTTGTTGAGAAAACTTCTCTGATGTTGCCTTCATTTGGGCTTTTCATGGTATTGGAACTGTAAGTCTCTACTCCAAATAAATCCCTTTATAAAAGGCAATAGATTTCTGGTACTTTGCATCAGCTGCCCTTTGGCAAATTCAAAAAAAAATAGTAGACATATTGGGGAGAAGAAATAAACCTATATTCATAGATACAATTATCTATATAGAAAATGTCAGTATATTGTCATAAAACTTGGTAAACTAATGAACTAACAAGAAAGTATAGCAATGTCACAGGATGAAAGAATAGTATACAAAAGCCAATCATTTTTTCTATATGCTAGCAGGAAACAAAATTAGAAAATAATATTTATAATGCTACCATTAATGGATTGCATTTTGCCCCTCAAAAAGACATGTAGCAGTACAATCCCAGCATATCTGAATGTGGTCTTTTTATAGAAATAGGGTCATTACAGATGGATTTAGGGAAATTAGGAAGAGTTTGTACAGATGTAAGCTTAGCACTTAATTCAAAATGACTGCTGTTCTCATAAGGAAAGGAAGTATAGACACATATCTGAGTGTGCCATGTAACAACTAAGGTGAGAATACCATGGGTTGCGGCCAAGCCACCACCAAATCAAGAACAGCTTCTTCTCTAAAGACATAACAAGAAACAGCATCTTACCAACACATTGATTTCAGACTTTTAGCCTCTAGAACAATGAGTCAAGACATTTCTCTTTTTAAACCACAAGATTGTGGCATTTGTTACTGAAGCCATAGTAAAAATAAGACAGTACTCAAAATTGAAATACATAGTTATTAATATAACAAATAAATCCAGGATTTATATGCAAAATTACAATGGTCTCATGAAAGAAATCATGCCCATGAATTGGAAGACTCAATATTGCTAAAATGTCAATTCTCTAAAATTTGACTTGTAGATGCAAATCTGAGCAGCTATTTAGAAGAACAGTTGAATTGATTCTAAATTTTATATGAAAATTCAGGACACCTAGTATAGCTAACACAATTCTGAAGTATAAAAACCAGTGTGCAGGGCAGAATTTTAAAATTTAGTATAAAGCCATATTAATGAGGATTTTGTGGTGTTTAAGTAGGTTTGGGTTTTTAGATCAATGAAAGAGAATAAGAAGCTAATAAATGGACCCACATGAATACACTCAACTGTTTGTCAGGGCACAAAGGAAATCAATGGAGAAAGAGTAGTATATTCTACAAATGATACTGGAAATTTTTAAAAGTAAATATCCTAATCCAAGCAAATAATCCAAACACAGACATTATACATTTCAACTCAAAACAACTCAAAATAAGCCATATACATATATGTGAAACATAAAACTATAAATCTTCAAGAAGATAGTGGAGAAGAAAATCTAATTTTACTTGTGTTTGAAGATAAGTTCTTAGATTCAACAGCAAAACATAATTTGGACTTTATGAAAAATAAAATATTTTACTTTGGGAAACACTTTTAAGAGAGAAAAAAACTCAATCCATCTGGTTGACCAAGATGGTAGCATAAGGCACTCAAGTTTGCTTTTTTCTCACAGAATTTTCAATAACTAGCTTAAATGGGCAGAGCCATTTTCCTCATTATTCCAGAAAACATTTATAGGGATCTAGTAACTTAAAAAGTGCCAAACCTAGAAAACACAGCTTTAAAAATGGTAGGAGAAGCTCCTGGGACCCTTGCTGGCCCTGGCCCTGCACCATCTATTGCATTGGAAACAGCATGGTCCCCTATTGTGGATCTCTGGCACTATTCTGGAAGGAGTAGAGTAACCCCTATGGGGTGAATATGTATTAGTGCCAGCTTATCAGGTGGCATCCTGAAAGTTTGAACTAGGAAACTCTTCTTGGAATCATCCTCACAGAACTTGCCCTACAAGTAGAAGCAATTTTCAAACTCCTAAAGCAGGGTAAGAAACAATTATGTCAAGTGCACTTGGGAAAAAGGATTTCCTGCTTTAAGGTATATAATAGAGCATCCTGGAGGGGGAGAAAGTCAATTTCATAGGGAGTAGAGGAGTCATGTGGATTCCTGTAAATTGAGAGATGCCAAGCATAAGCACAAGACCAGGACAATTTGTAGGGATAGAAAAGAATGAGACAGAAAGGCCTTCAGTTTAAATTATCCTCAGGCTGATTGTCTTGATAGGAGAACTAAACACTAAAGTGGAGCACCATCAAACACAGAAACAGTTTGCAAAGACTGGGAAAGTTGTTTTGATGTTTATTTGTCTGTTTTATGTTGGTTTTCAGACATTCTGAAAAGAATGCCTGTCATGTCACTGGATGAAGACAATCTTAAGGAAGAGACTGTTCAGGGACTGTCCTACAGTTAACAAGTGAGACAAGTGAACATGAGCTCTTCCTGAGGCAAGGCCAGCCTTTCAGCAAAGAAACAAGGGTTCAGACACTCCATGTCCCACATTTCTTTTTTCTCCTTTCTTTCAAGATATTTCAGCACCTTCCCCAGAGGTGTTAGCTCAGGAAGAACTTCCAGGGTTCCTGACTACAGAGGAGGCTCTGACTCCTTTAGGCATCTGTCTCCAGTGAAAAGGGGGCAGTTTTTCCAAGACCATCAGGTGAACTGACCTCTTGGGGTCAGCCTGCTGTGGAATTGGATCCTCTACAGCTTTAAAAATCCCTGTCCATGATGGAGAACACAAGATGATGCACCTGGACAATGCACCCAACACCATGCCAGCCTGTCTCCTCTTTCTGCCCCTTTTCTCTAAGGTCATGGGGCTCTACATGGTAGTGGGGAGCTAAGCTAGAGAATGAATAATATTGAATAGCCTGGGAGAGGAAGGATATATATGCTCACACTCTGGGAAAGGAAAATCGGACTTTAATTTTCAATTTAGATAAAATCATTCTACCATTAAATAATCTGTCTCAATGTTGACTAAGCAATCATACAAATTCAATATTATTATTATTATTATTATTATTATTATTATTATTATTTGCCTAGATACAGCCAGGACAGAGAATTAAATCCTGGAAATTAAAAGCACAGTGTCTGAGTGTTAGCTGAGTGAAATTTTGTTCATACTTCCTGTCTAACTCAGGAGAACAAAATGAAGAAAACTACTTTATATGTTGAATAAAATATCATATAATATATAATAATAGTGCAAATATATTTTCTGCATTTGAAACTTGGAAATATAATGGCATTACTTAGAATAGATTCAGTGGTGAATCTCTAGGGATTCAATGCTTTTAAGAAAGAAATGGAAAACCGATGTTATTACAGGAAACCCAGGTTTCCCAAAATCTTCCTTGAAACTGAGCCTAGGGTTGGTCCCTAACATGGGTGAGCCAGAAGCATGCCATGTAGCTCAATCCCCTTCTGTGCAGGGAAGTTTGTGTCTGGGCTCACAGTGACTTCCCCTCACTGTGTGTCTTGCACAGTAATACACAGCTGTGTCCTCAACAGTCATGGATCTCAGCTGCGCAGACAACTGGTTCTTGGATGTGTCTCTTGAGGTGGAGAGTTGCACTTGAGGGATGGACTGTAGTTAGTGTAACCATCATAAGATTTTACTGACAATCACTGCAGCCCTGTCCCTGTTGACTGATGGATCCTTTCCTAGCAGTAACCACTGGTTATAATGGAGAATCTAGAGACAGAGCAGGGAAGGGACAGTGTCTGGGAAGGCTTCACCAGAAAGAGGAAGAAACACAAGTGTTTCATGTTGCTTTGTATAAGGTCCATGGATTGCAGACAATATTTTCTTGTTTCAGGAGGATGCTAAATATAAGTCTATATGTGCTGTGATTTCACCCACTGGCCCAAGGGCAATTTGCATGTGGGAGGTACATTTGTATGTAAAGGTCAATGGGCCCAGGGGAGTTCCCAGTATCTGGGGTTTCTCCAGTAGGGAGATGTTGGTTGGTCCATAAAAGAACACAATCCATATCTTGGGGTTAAACTTCACTAAGTACAGCGATTTCTTTTTAGAAGCCATGGAAACTTCCAGAAAGAGCTGGTAAGGGAGGCAGAGGCAGCCAAGAATTGTGAATATATTTGAAAATAAAGTCAGTGTGCCTGTAATCAAATGGATATACATATTTGTCAAATAGCCAGGCCAAATAATTAGACTGTAATCTGCTCAATAAATAATCAGGTATTTCCTCTGTTACCTGGCTTTTATTGGATATTCTAAGCTTTTGAAGAAGCAGCTAAATGTATCAAACAGTGAATTCAGACAACCTGGGTCCAATCCAAAATGAGTCAAAATTTGGAAGGACTTTGACTCAATATGTGAACATTTCTTCCTCAGAATGGACTTTTATAAAATGTATGTTCAATAATTATTGTAGAATTGAAATTACTCAAGTCAATCTGTCATGCAGTTTATTCTTCTCACTCCTTTTTATTCCCTGTACTTAGCTGTGTCTGCAGGGACACTGCACCTCAGGATTGTCTCCTTTGGTAAAATTTTATGGAACATAAACCCTCCTCTGATTTACAAATAGAGATAGCAGAAGGTTGTCAACACACCAATATGTTGGATCAGTGCTATGGGTTGAATTCTATCTCCCAAAAGAATGTTCAAGTCCTAACACTAGTCTTGTAAATGCAGCCAAGAGAGGATTTGGGCCTGCCTCCCAGGGGTCAGGAACACATGGCTGATACAGGGACAATCAGTGCAGTCAAAATTGACCCATCGAGTTTCACAGGAGTAATGCCTGGACATGCAGCCCAGTGAGTTCCTCTTCTTAGAGGGGAGCACTGTGCAGGGCAACCATTCCAGGAGCAGAAGCAGGTGCTAATCAAAGAACTGGGGTCCCAGAACAGTGAGCTTGGCTAGAGGTCAGAATCCCTGTGGGCCAGTGTCTGTTGCAAGCCTCCTGGTCCTCCCTCTTGGATGATGTCATCTCTTGGGTGAATGGTACCCCTGTCCTGCCACTGCAATTTGATCCATGGATGAGAGAACTCATCTTTTTAGTTCACAAGTAAACCAGAAGAATTTCAATAAAATTAATAATAATTAGTATGAAAATAAATAAATAAACAGCTTTATCTAAATGTAAATACATATTGCAAATCAAGAAAAGTTTTTGTGAATCATATTGTTGATAAAGAACTCATATCTAAAATAAAATAAAGTACACTTTCCCATATATAAAAAGTAGGTGAAAACTAAGTTTAAAATGATGTAAAAGGGGCCAAGATGGCATTAGTGTAGGAGGGCACACACTGCAATCTCCCAGAGCAAGGCAGATTGTGGACGGGGTCCTGCATGGGGTTATGTGCTGTGCACGCGTGGAATGAGAAGCTTGGGATATCTATCTGTGTAAATCAACGGCATGGATGGAATGGTAGAGATTCGTGAGTTTTAAGCCTGCCGGGGGTGGCTGGCACAGACGGCTGAGTCCCATGGTTAGGGAGAAAAAATAGTAAAACAGCCGGCTGGAGCAGCGAGCAGGGTGAGAAAGTTTTATTTTCTGGGGATTTGGCTGCCTGGAGCCCCTTGGACATTGGGTGAACAGAACAGCTGGAGTGAATCAGCACCCGGTGGAGGGGAGGGGTGATTCTGTTTGGGGGAGGGAGTTGATTTGCTTAGCTGCCCAGGGATAAGCCCCAGGCCGCCATGGAGCCAGGAAGAGGGGACACTCTCCAAAAGTGGGAAGGTTCTGTTGGAGGACAGGGAAGGGAATTTTTTTTTTTTGGCCATCGATCTGGCTGCCTGGACCACCCCATAGCTTTGGGGAGCAGATAAGCCAACCTGAAGCAGCATCAGGCTGAGAGGAGAGGCAAATCTGCAGAGTCAAACTGATTTACATAGCAACCCGGTGACTCTGGGGCTCAGCTCCAGAAGGGGCAGAGTCAGCCATCTTTAGCACTCTGCACTGACTAACATCAGAGCTACAGCTACCTTGGGGAGTGAAGGAAGTGGGACGTGCTTGATTAATTTCCACGAGCCCACCTAGGGTCCCTTCAGTAAGGGGGTTGGTCTAGAGGAGGAATTATTTTGGGTCCTGTATTTCACGGAAAAAAAAAAAAAGTGAGAAGGTCACTTCAATAAATGAAAAATAAATTCTTTTTAATTTAGTTTAATAGCTAAACACTGTTTCAGGACCTGCATATAGAACCCTGCAGGGAAATTGATTGATAAACACAAGAAGGCAGAGAGGATCCATGTGGACCCTAGGGGAATCATTGACCCTCCTTAGCTCTGTTTGAATGCTTGCCTGTGTGGATCTTTGGTTTTTCTGTTTATTTCTGGTCTCTTGCTTTTCTTTCCTCTTTCCTCCCCTCTTTCTTTTTTCTTTCATTTTTTAAAATTAGGTGCTGCTAGCTTGTCGCTTCTTTGCTGTGCTTCTTCTTCAGTAATTTCCCACTCTCTGTCTATATTGATTTTGTATTCCGAAGTATCGCTTATCCTTCCTTCATATTTCTGCCTTCTGCTTTCTGTAGTGGCTTTTAGACACATTTTTTTCATAGGCCCACAACTTAAGGGTGTCAATTTCTATTCCATCTATTTTGTTTTCCTCTTTTTTTTTTGTATTAACTTTTCCTTTCTGCACTTTTTTTACTGTTTCTCTCCATCCTCATAATTCTAGTCTTCTAAGTCACTATATATATATTCCTCCATTTGTTTTCCCAGTCCATTGTAGGAACACCACTTTTTTCCCCATTACTCTACACTGCCTACACAAGTTAAATATTCATCTCATTAAGTCTCATTTGGCCCCTCTTATAACTTTTATCAATATTACTATTATCCTTCTGCTTACCTTACATCTTTTGATACCTCTGGCCCTAATCTTTTGCCTTCAAGGGAACATAGAAAGAAGCAAGGAAATAAAATAAGAAGAAAAACTGCCAAAGAGAAAATTTAAATCACATGCAGAACCACAAGCTAAATAAAACTCTAGAGCATAGAGAAAAGCTAATCAACTGAACGAACCCATCAAGATAATATGATGACTAGAGGGCAAGAAAAACATACAAATGGCACTGAGAAACAGGAAAACATGGACCAGTTCAATGAACAAATTAAAAACAAGGAAGTGATGCAGAACATCGAACAACTAATCAAAGCTATCCAAACAAATATCATGGACCAACTTAAAGAAGTGAAGGAAGAGATTAAGGATATAAAGAAGACACTGGGAGAACATACTGAAGAAATTGCAAACATGTCTAAAAAGATAATGGATATGATGGTGAACAAGGCACAATCCAAGAAATCAAAAAGATGCTGAATTCACATAAGAGCAGATTTGAACAGACAGAGGAAAGAATTTGTGATATGGAAGACAATACAGCTGAAATCAAAGAGGTAGTAGAACAGATAGACAAAAAAAGATAGAAAAAATCCAGCATGGACTCAGGGAATTAACCGATTACACAAAATGCACAAACACACACATTATGGGCATCCCAGAAGGAGAAGAGAAGGGAAAGGGAACAGAAGGAGTGTTGAGAAAAATAATGGCTGAAAACTTCCCAACCCTATTGAGAGAGATAGATGTGCAGATCCAGGAAGCACAGTGCACCCCAAATAGTATAAATCCCAACAGGCCAACTCCAAGACGTATACTTACCAAAATGTCCAATGCTCAAGACAAAGTGAAAATATTCACGGCAACAAGAGAAAAGAGAATCATCACATACAAGGGAAACACAATAAGATTAAGTGCTGATTTCTCAGCTGAAACATGGAGGCAAGAAGACAGTGGTATGACATAGTCAAAATACTAAAAGAAAAAAATTTCTAGGCACAAAAACTGTATCCAGCAAAACTGGCATTCAAAAATGATGTAGGGTTCAAAATATTCACAGATAAACAGAAATTAAGAGAGTATGTCAATAAGAAACCAGCACTTCAAGAAATTGTGATGCTGGAGTTTCTTAGGTATACTTCCAGAGACTAGAGCCTCCTGCCTACCTATGTGCCAGGTGTGCATGAAATCTAGGTGGAGCTGCAACTCCTACCCTACAGCTCAATGGACTCATCCAAGTCACCTGGTGAGGAGACAACGATGGGAAATGGCCATCCCAGGGAATGGAGAGGGCCTGCATCTGCAGGCAGGATCATCCCACCCACCATATCCATGGGATATAAGCCCTCTCTCACTTGGAGTTGGAGTGGACATCACCATCCCAGTCGCCTCTGGATTGGGGGAAGAACTATGGACTAGAGTGGACTTGATGGTATTCTCTTGCTCACATATGGTGATTCTTGCAATGCAAGAAATTATAACAATGAGGTGGAGCCAGTGGCCACTTGACAGTTTTTGGGTAGGGAGGGGATGAGCAGTTGAAATACAGGGGCTTCTTTGGGAGTTGGAGGTTGTCCTGAGTACTGTTGTGGCAATGGATGTAGGCCATTTTAAATCAGCACACACCACTCAGAACTGAGTGGGAGAGAGTGTGGTCTACAGTGTGAACTGTGGTCTATGGTTGGTGGCAAGGCTCCAGGAGGTGTAAGTTCATTGAGGTTGGTGGGCCACACTATGGGAGATGTTTGTGTTGGATGTGGTGGGAGGTGTGGGAGGTGGGCAACATGGGAATCCGAGTGGGTTCCGTATAATATTTTAGGTAATCTAAGCACCTCTTAAAATATATGTATATATATATATAAAAAATAACATTTTTGTAAGCAAATACACATATATGCATATATATTTATATATCATTTTACAAATGTTTGTATGTATTGTGAGAATTTT
>JAKSZT010033739.1:1501911-1518686 GCA_026826555.1 Tolypeutes matacus
ATAAGAAAGAACATACAGGGTAGACATCACTGATAGAGATTTGAGAAACAGTACTCTAAGGAATTCCTGGGATTGTAGTCAGAACCAGGGTTAATGCAAATGCATTTTAAATATTCTCTGACATTTCATGCATCATCTTTCTCTCCCTATCTCTCCTTCTATACCAATATATCTGAAGGAGCAGGCTGATAACTGAACTGTAATCCCTAGGCAGAGAGATCCTGAGTCAACCAATAGAATGGGGGATACTGAGACAACCAATATAATAAGAGATTTTTCAGCAAACACGATCCATTACCCTAATTAATAAACAGCCAATCAACACCTCCCAGTTAGGTTACCCTATTAACATAAAATGCTAATCTATTCTCTGAACACTAACCAATGTCCTTACATGGAACCAGTGGTTCACCAAGCAGAGCATCTCAACTTGTGGCTCCACCCCTAGGGGCAGTGACACTGGACCTATATTATGTCTAACCCCAAAGCCCTGAGCATGCTTCCATCTTCTCCCTGGCTGGATGAAAACCGAGCTGCGACACTGAGCTGAGCTGCAACACCAAGACCATCTGTGACACTGAGTGGAGCTGCAGCACTGAGCTGTTAACCTCCACCTTCACCCAGGAGTGCTTCCATGATGCCTCAGCCATGCTTGAGCTTAGGGCACTTCCACTGTCCCCCCAACCAGGCTTGAGCTGTAACACTGAGGGTGCATCCACCAATGCCCTAGCCAGTTTCAAGCCACAATACTGAGCTGTAATTAAATAAACATTTGACTGTACTGAGGTAGCATTTCTTCATTTGAAGGTCCATCCAAACTGAAGAATAAAAGTGGCAATAACAATATCCGTTGGCATATTTAAAAGATTAATTTAGATATAATTTCACATGACATATTATACATATTTGAAATGTGCAATTCAATAGGTATTTAAATATATACAACCAGAAGTCAACAGCAAGATAATGAATTCTAACACCCCCAAAATTTCTTCTAGTCTCTCACAATTCCTCCCTCATAACCCACCTGCAATAAATAGAAAACATCTTTAAAAATGTTAGATTTTAATCAAACTATAAAATAATGGCTTTAAAAGAGAAAGTTCTAAAAACATTGGTTAAAATCTGCAATGGTCAATTTGGATAAAAAAAGTAAAATCAAACTATATACTGACCACAAGAGTCATTTCAAATATAAATACATAGAAAGGTTCTTAAAAAGTGATATATTCATATATAATGAATAAACATTATGGGTTTCAGACAAAGTAGACTTCAACAAAAGTAAGATAATTATTGATAAAGAAGGATATTACATAATGATTAAGAGGTAACTTCTGCAAAAGACGTAAAAATCCTAACTGATAGAATCTAATACAACAATAGACAAGTCTAATATTATATTTGAAGACTTTATCACTCCCATCTCTGTGATGATAGAAACATTGATAGAAATTAGGTACATATATAGATGTCTTGAATAGCACTGTCACCATATTGCCCCATTTCAATCTATAGAACATTCCACCAACTTAAAATAGAATACACAAGTGTCCCTTACCAGAATAGACCATGGGTGTCATGAGGTCTAGATTCAGTGTGGGGTCCTGGGTTGGATTTGGGAACCAAAAAAGAATATTAGTGTAAAATGGCTAAAATTTTAATAATGTCTACAATATATTAGATAATTACTATCAATGTTCATTTCTTGGTTACAGAAAACATATTATTGATATGTAAGATGTCACATTATGTAAAATTAGAAAAAGGTTATATGCAACCATCTATTTTTTTGTAAATTTGAAATTATTCTAAATTAAAATTAGTAAAAGATAAATATCAACAGAAATGTAAAAATCACCAGAACATATGGAATAGATTTTTGGGATGGATATTATCATATTCATGATTATAATTTTAAAGATATATTGTCAAATAGAAACCTAGACAAGTGAAAGTGTATATCCTTATATCAGGAGTATCAGTCAAGATTCAAATAAGTACAATAGATTGAAGTTTGTTTGTTTTTTAAGATTTTACTTTTCTGCCTTTTTATTACTTCATTTGCATAAGATATCAGGAAATAAAGAGAAAACATTTCAATAGGGCAAATTTTCCAACTCAATATGAGAAAACTACTATAATAATGTTCAAATCTTCAAATTTCATGGGTTGGTAATAAGGTGCATTTTTTTTTTTTATTTTAAAAGATGCTAAGATTACATAAATGTTACACAAAAATTAGAGGGATTTCATGTTCCCCACCTCCCACACCTCCCATAACATCCCAGATAAACATCTTTCATTAGTGTGGCATGTCATCTGCAATGGATATACACATCCATTGGCTTAACCACTAAGCATGGACCATAGTTCACATTGTAGACCACACTCTCTCCCACACAGTTCTGCATGTTATATGCTGATGCAGAATGGCCTATATCTGTCATTGTAATGTCACTCAGGATAATTCCCAAGTCCTGAAAAAGCACCTGTATAACAACTTCTTTTCCCTGCCCTGCCCTAAAAGCATCCAGTGGCCACTGGCTCCACCTCACTGCTGTAATTTCTTCCATTACTTGAATCACATTATGTCTACAACAGAATACCATTAAGTCCACTCTATTCCATAGCTCTTCCCCCAATCCTGAGGAGTTTGGCATGGTGATGTCCATTCCAACTCCAAGTGAGAGGGGGCTTATATCCCATGGATATGGTGGATGGAATTATCCTGCCTGCAGCTTCAGGCTCTCTCCATTCCCTGGGATGGCCATTGTCCATCATTGTCTCCTCACCAGGTGATTTGGATGAGTGCATTGAGCTGTAGAGTAGAAGTTGAAGCTCCACTGAGATTCCAGCCACAGCTGGCACATGGTCAGGCCAGAGTCTCCAGTCTCTGGAAGTACACCTACAAACTCCAGCATCACATATAGTTTTGAATAGAAGGGACTGTTGCACCATGTGCAGGAAGGACTTATTTGAGTCCAACTCTGTCACTCTCAGGAGCACAGATTCAAAGAAGAGCCCACTGATAAGGCATCAATCTCTGGAGCTATCCCCCCTTATATAGGACCTGGGTGTCTCCAGAACCCTCAGGAGCCCCTCTGTGTGGGATGATATCCACTTTGGTGTTTTTTGAGATCCTACTGAGGTGTGTGTAAGCGTTACCTCTGGAATGACCCCCTGACTCTCTTTGAAGTCTCTTAGCCACATGAACTCATTTGTCTTTACCTTTTCCCCCCTTTTTTCATGGTCTTTTTCCAGTTGTACTCCCTGTTAGCACTTGGTATTAATCCCTCATTGTAAGGGAGGCTCATTCCCCAGAGTATATCCCAGGCTGGGTGGAAGGAATGCATTCATATGCTGAGTTGGCATAGAGAGAGGCCACATTTGAGCAACAAAGAGGCTCTCAGGTGGCAACCCTTAGGCACCCCATAGCAGTAGGCTAAGTTTCAATTACAAGAGCAAAGACTCATAAGGCTAGTCATCAATAACAAGAATCCATCAATGGACCCTCCTCCTTTGCCAGACACTGCCTCTGCACTTGTGGGACTCTTTCTGCTCCCTTGGAGAATGTGGCAGAGCTCTCCAGGCTGGGAATTCAGTATTCCCTTATTTGTTGAGTGATTGTTTACCCACCGTGACCATGCCCCACCCCCTGATCATTTGAGCAATTTTATATATGTAGATGAAGTGTTATTTATCATGTGTATTATCTTATATGATGGGTGAATGTGACATTAAAATTAGCATTTCCTTTTCCAATAAAGAGCATGAGAGCATTATGTCTTTAATAAATTTGTACCATTATATCATTAATAGCATAATTATATTTTATTCTTCGTATTTTTACAAACAAATATAGGTATTTTGTTTAGGTAGTTCCTTTATCTGACTTAGGCCTTACAACATTATCATTTACAATATCTCTATGATGTTTCTGCTATCTTTTAGCTCATTAAACATTTAGATTTTAAGCTGTCAGATAGGTTTATACTGTATGTTCAGTCATCAAAATCACAAATCAACAAACACATACAATGATAAATCAAAATGTTCATGAAAATTTAAGTAATAAACACATTACACACACATTCCAGGAATACTATCCTAAGTAACTTGTCCACTTGAATTTTCTTGTGTTTTTAGTGTGAGATAGTGTCAAACTGATGTTCTTCTATGTGCATTTCTGTCTTGATTATAAATGCTATTCTTCCTTCCTAAATATAATTATTAACTTAAAATGGTAACCAGTTCTTGGCTTTTTTCATTTATTTCCCCAATTATGCCAATAGTATACTTTTTTACTATCGGTGACTTATTAAAGAATTTCATAAATGCTGACACAAGTCTTCAATTTTCTAATTTTCAATGTTTGCACAAATTAAGACATTTCATTACATTGATATGTGTTTTGAGTTGAAGATAATAAGTAATTTACAGATGAAATTGTGATGTGTAGATGTTGAATAAAAATTGTAGAATTTCTTTAGCTTTAAAGAATCCTAAATGCCTCAGATCTTCTAGAAATACTGACTGAAATTAGTATAGTGTTCCTAGGAGTCATTGACACCTATGACCTTCTCAGGGGTATGCTAAGGATGAGCAAGAACCTTGGGGTTTAACACTATGGTGATTGCCCTAGGCAGCCCTGCAGTGTGTACACAGGAAGGAGCAGTAGCAGCAGGAGGTCTCTTTGTTGCTCTCAGTAGAAGCAGGAAGATAGGGTGGGGTCACAATGCTTGCAGCACCCTAGAAAAGGAGCTGGAAATGCAAGTATCTAAGAGGAAACAGAGACCTCCCTCTGCTCTTGCTACTGTGTTGGCCCATGCACAACCCCTGGTGGTACAGATGCCCCCTGCAGCCCAGCCCTTACTGCTGCCCTGCAGGGGAGTTTGTGTCTGGCATCAGGCTGACTTCCCCTCACTGTCACTCACACAGTAATACATGACTTTGTCCTCAGCTTTCAGGTTGGTCATTTCAAGAGAGACTGTGCTCATAAGGTTGTCCCTAGGAACTGTGAATCATCCCTAAATCAATGGAGCATCACTGAATGTTTCTAGTTGGTTTACTCACTACTGCCACCCACCCATTTCCCTGTCCTGGATCCTGAAAGACACATTTCATTAGATTATCAGAAAATATGAATCCAGGGGCTTGTGAGGAAAGGGTAAGAAGATTACCAGGCTGTCTCCCATAAGCCCCCAACTCTACCAGCTGAACACTGCATGGGACACTTGCAGACACAGAGACAACAGAGTGAGGACAACTCATGTAAAACAGTCACAGCTGAGCCTGATGCAGGAGGGAGGTTACCTTTAACAGAGATGAGGGGGGGAGCCCAGATCGGTGCAGCCACCATGGTGGTGGTCCCGGAGGAAAGGCACAGTTATGAGCTGAGCTCCTCAACAGGTCCTGCAGGGACAGGTGAACTGCTTTCCATGAGCAGGGGCAGGGGCCAAGTGTGCATCTCACTCTCCCTGTGCATACATTTGAGCTGCACAGCAGGGCTCCTGGAAGGAAATAGAGATAGAAAGGACAGATCCATGGCAGAAGTAAGAACTGAAGATATCTCCTCAGGTCATACTGAATGGTGCTTGGAGTAAGTGGGGCTGTGTGAATACAACATTTCAATGTTTGAAGAGAGATGGGCTTAGACCCTAGGATTCAGGGAGAGCAGGGGCACTGGACAAGCCACTGAGAAGACTTGGCAGTCACTTCAGCAGGCCAAGCAGACAAAGAATATATCCATATATGACTCTCAGACTTTGAAATCTAATGGAGTTTTTCCTGGTGAGTTTCAGAGAAGACTGGAACCTATAACATCTATTTGACTTCCAATTGGTGCCCTCTAGAAAAGCAATATTTATCCTATGTTGGTACGACCATCACATTTAGAAAATTAATATTTTTTTTTCTAGTTATCACAGGCCAACAGAAACAGAAGAAATTACCCTAGGTTGGAACACACACATAACTGATTTTGATGATGCAGAATAGGTACTGAAAAAAATCACAAGTCTTTTATGAAATTCAGATAAGGTAAATGTATAAAGTATTTATTTGTTTACCAACCAAAAACACATCTTAATATTAATCTATGTTTCTGTGGGTGTGAACCCATTTATAGATGGGGCCCTTTGATGATGTATTATCAGGTAAGGTATGAACTCATATTTGAGAATAGGATATTTTAAGATACAATTCATTTGTGGGCAAACTGAATAAGGTTAATTAATCTACATGCCTGAAGACATTTTTTTTTTTAAACGTAGCTCAGCTTTATTTTAGCAAAATCAGTGACACAATAACAAGCACAAACTAAAAAGACATTTTTAATTATAATGTGAGCCAAAGTTTCATATCTTTTTATGAATTCAGTTCTAAAAAGAGGAATTTCCAAAATCAGCAGTCGGTAGGTCCTTAATCCACTTTTTTTTTTCCCTTTAGGAGGTACCAGGGATTGAACCTGGGACCTCATACATGCGAAGCAGATGCTCAACCACTGAGCTATACCCACTCCTTGAGAGAACCTCTTTCATTGGGGCACAGAAAGCGAATGCAAGAGGTGTACAACTTCAATGCCATTAACAATTCTGAAATACAATTCAGATGGTTATGGCTCTGCATTCAATCTAAGTGGGAGGAAGCAATTCCAATGGCTCTAAAAAATGGTGACTGAACAAGAAAGAATGAAGTTTACACGACCCTTATTCAAGGATCTTGCTGCTTTTGACAAAGCCCATGATCAAGCTATCCGTGCCTACCAAGAGCACAAAGCAAGCATGCATCACGTGACTGCAATGTTGGTGGGGAAAGATTTAAAACTGAAGACATTTTTAAGAGCAGAAATTTGGACTAAAAGAAAGGAATGAGAAGCTGGAACTCAGGGGAAAATGGAGGGATTGTAATGTAATGGGAGACAGAAATACAAGCCAATGAATCACAAGAGTGTTATTATTCAGCAACAAAATACTAGAGATGTTAGGAAGAAAGCATATTCTTGCTTGTGCTTCAATTTTGGATTTCTGGCCTTTGAAATATGAGTGCCAATACATTCCTTGTTAAGCCATCTAATATGTGTTATTTGCAACAATACCATAGCAATTTTTTTAAAAGACCCCTATAATCTTCGGAAAGAATTTCCAAATATAAAATGAAAGATAAACAGGTATGCCTCACTGTGATCTAAAATCACTGCTTTTTAGAAATATTATCTTGCATTGATTCCCAATTGTCATAACACAAATTCCTCTGAAATACTCCATAGTGGCATGGATTCTCTAAAGTGATGACTAATAAATAAATTAAGATTAAATTGATTATAACATTACAAACTGGCTTAACAAAATGAGAGACATAGACCATATTGAAGTTAAAAATTTTAATACAGCCCAATGTTAACAAAACTGGGAACTTTGAGGATTGAAACCTGCTATATAAGACTTACAGAAATGTTGATTTTCCCCAGTGCTTCTCCATTTCACAGCCATATTTTGTCTGCTCTTAAATTTGGATAGAAATATGGCACCTCAAGTTAAACTATTATAGTCATAATGCTGTGATAATATAATTATGATCCCCTTACTCAATCTTCTTGAAATTACTGAATCCATTCAAGGAGAAAATGAAAAATACTTTGCTCTTATATATTTGGATAATATTTTCTGTTTATTGCACACTTCAACAACCTATCAGTTTCAACCTAGTGAACTTATCGAATAGATA
This sequence comes from Tolypeutes matacus, assembly GCA_026826555.1. Taxonomy (NCBI): domain Eukaryota; kingdom Metazoa; phylum Chordata; class Mammalia; order Cingulata; family Chlamyphoridae; genus Tolypeutes; species Tolypeutes matacus. The sequence continues at coordinate 1,509,640 of JAKSZT010033739.1, forward strand.
CTCTATGTGTCAGCTACTATAAAATAAAAATAACAATGAATTATTTGAAAAATATTTGTAAATATGATACCAGAATAAAAAAAATAACACATATAACTCTAAAACATACACAGTGAACCCTGATGTAAACTTTGGATTATATGTAATAGTATTATCATAGCAATATTGTTTAATCAATTGCAACAAAATTAAGGCACTAGTGCATAGTTTTACTAATAGGTAAAACTGGGTTTGTGTGTGGGGATGTATATGGGAACTTTGTACTTTCTGCATGCTTTAGGTACAAACCTGTGAGTGAACTAAGAAATATATAATATATTGTCACTATGCTTGAAAAAATATAGTTAGAAAATAGAGATGCTATTAGATCTAAAAACCGAATGTTATATATTGAGATTATATCCAGAGGAAATTCAGTGTTTACTTGTATTGCACCTGCCAATGGTTTTATTTTCCCATGATAAAGTAATAGAACCTAATTCATTTGTGTTATTCATTTATTTAGTTATGGCAGCTGGAATTTTCGGTTCACTTGAGAGTACCACTAACAGGCCCCACAAGGTGGATGTTTCCACCTCCAGCTACTAGAATTGAATCAAGAACTGACTTCTGGAATGACATTTTTTCTCTTAAAAACACCACATGATATGATGTCTGCAGTTTGCATCCTTAATACAAATGCTACAAGATCATACCTGGCACAGGCATGATCTCATGGGCAGACCCTCATCCACCTGCACTTGAAGATTGTCAAAAGTGTCAGCTGAGCCCAATTTTCTTCCCCAGAGCAGGACACCTGAGCAATTTGGAAAAGCATGCCCTCCACCTGCTGAGGCCCCCTTTATGCTGCTCACCTCAGGACCCCCACAGCATCCTGGACCATGATGGTTCTGCTTTGTGACTGCTTATAAAGCAAAAAGAAGGAAACACTTTGGTGGGGTTCTTTATATATGAGAAAGCATTTTCATATTTCAAATTTTTAAAAATAAAACGTGCATATACTAGCAAAACAAAATGAAACACTGAGTGAATAATAGATAAATTTGGCCACTGATTTTCCTCTCTTTCCTGGCTAATGAATGATAAGCAACATGGCCCCATAACCCTCCACCATCTGTTTATGAAGACATCACATTTGCATCCCCATAAAAGAGAGAGCAGCACTTCTCCCACAGCTAATTCAGTACTTCCTAATTGAAATGAGCCCACACTTGTCTCCATGTAGTGGTGGAAGTTATGCAAGAATGGAAACCTCTTATTGACACAAGTCAATTTCAAAAGTTTCTACTAGAATCACCAGGATTAAACACTCTCATTTTGGAAAGAATGCTTTGTAAAGCATATGTGGTTTTAAACTGAACAATGCAAGACTTGAAAATTCCTTCTTCCTGACAGTGTTGTGTTTGAGGAAAAAGGAAATTACTTTCCTTTAGAGTATTGAGGGGAAATAAAAGAGTGAGGATAGTCATGGAGAGGCAGGGATAAAACCCAGAGTTCTTAAACATATGGCCATTTGGAAGCAGCCACTTCATGCAGCTGTTATTTCTGCTTTCTGGGTTTCATGGTCATCATGTGGAGCATCAAGGACTCAACTCACAAAGAAAGGCCTTTTCTTTTTCTCCAGACCTCCCAGCACACTGGGAGCCCATCAGTAGCTCACCACAAGTCCACAGGAAATGGACATTACAATGTGACAGTTTGAGCAGCACAAGAAATCATTGCCATATTTACATCCCATTTTGACCTAACAACCATAATCTGCATGGAAAGACATGCCCATTTATATTATCCACCAAACTCCACACACAGAAAGCAGAAAAGAGGGCCCCAGGAAGTGGTGAGTGAGGATGTCCCCTCAACCTTTCACAGGGAGGAGACACAGCTTGAGACACCACCTGTCTTTTAGGTAATGGGCTTGCGCACTGGCATTTAGACCAAAGGAACAACATCATCCATTGGCAGGGAGCAATTGAAAAGAGAAATGTGAGAAAAAAGAGATTAGGGAATGTGAATATTCTCACTGACCTGATTTTGTGATAATCAGGGTAGGCTAAACATTTGCTATATTAGAAACCATGCATGTGTCCCCAGACCTAGTTTTTCTCCCTAGGTCTGGTTTTTAGAACACTCTTTATAAACTAAGCCTGGTTTATTATACGACCAACCTGTATGGGAAAAGAGTGTAACGTTGGGTATCTTTGGTCAACCTTAAGAGATATAGCCGGAGGACAGATGTGGCTCAATTAGAGATTCTCCCTGGGAAAACAGTTAGCTGGAGAGGAAGCCCCAGACCCTGACAGGAAATGAGTCCTTAACCACCTCCCTGCCCCTGCTCCTGCAGCTGCTCCTTGTGCTCAGTGGGTTCTGAGCATCCCCTCATTGCCACCCCACAGAAGAGGTTTTTGTCTGGGTCAGCATTGCCTTACCCTCACGGTGTCTCTCCCACAGTAATAACACCCTGTGTCCTCAGGTTTCAGGTTGTTCATTTGCAGATACAGCTGGTTCTTGTTATTGTCCCTGGAGGTGGTGAATCGGCCCTTCACAGAGTCTGCATAGCTAGTGCTACCACCATCACCACTAATGTATGAGAGCCACTTGAGTCCCTTCCCTGGAGCCTGGCGGACCCAGTTCATGTAATAAGGAAAGTTGAATTCTGAGGCTGTACAGGAGAGGTGCAGAGACTCTCCTGGCCTTCTCAAGTCACCCCCAGACTCCACCAGCTGAACTTCACACAGGACACCTGCAAACAGACAGAGGTTGAGTCATACATAGTCACATAGACACACAAAATTCTAATGCATAAACACATTTCACACCAAAGCTAAACCCAGTTTCTGGTTAAAATTACCATGGAATATTGAGAAATGGAAAGTCCAGACCAGCACACACTCCATGGTGCCTCCTCTTCCTCAGGGCTGGGCACAGAATAAGGAGAGCTCAGACACAGGGGAGGGGGTTCCTCTCTCAGAGCTACAAGGTCTGGGCCTGGGCTGGAAAATCATTTTAGTACTAGAAAAAGTGCAGTGTTTTCTCCTTCTACCTCCTCCTGAAGAACTGTCCTTATTGTCCAGGATTCTCTCCTTATAACACCCATATGGCGCATATGACAGCCAGCAAATTCTCTTTCTCCCATCAGCTGAGCACAGGGAACTGGAGGTTGTGACTCTGAATACCTGTGTGTCAGTGCTTATGACAGCTGCCCCATGAATGGGGAATCACAACCTCTTGTTTCTGCTTCCACAGAGAAATCAACCAGAGGCTAGGCTGGAAGACCAGCTGGGTCTGACCCTATGAACTCCCACTTGTTGTCCAAAGCAAGTCCATTTCTTGGAGGATCAGCCACTAAAGGGAGCTGAATGGATTATCAGGGAGGTGCTGCCTGGAAGCCTTGAAGCCTTGGGGCTGCAATTATATCCCTCTCAATCACACTGTACACCACACAGACAAGAGGACTTCCTTCATTCCTCCTCCCTGCTCTCCTGCATTTTCTGGTGCAGCTTCTCAGGCTACTTGTGGACTTCCATCCTAGACAGTAAAACCTCATGCTCTGTTCTGAAATGGACACCTGCTACAATGTGAGAACTTCCCATGGCAGACCAGAGATCTCTGCTGAGTGTTCTGCTAAGAGCATGAAGGGGACAAGAAGGGACTCTCTGTGGTGAAGTTAGAATCCCCTCCATAGCACCCCAAATCCCCCAACTTGGTGCTATGATGGAGCTAGTGGCCAACCTCCAGCAACTTTGTCTCCATTTCCAGAGTCCTGTAGTGGGTGGACATGGCCATGGTGGAAGCTATCCCTCATGCTCCATGGAGGTGCAACCTTATGCCTCCTCCTGCTCATCATCAAGGGAACAGTGACCCCAGGCAGCACCTGGTGGTCATCCTGCAGGTACTGGCTCATAGTCTTGAGGTTGGATCTCTCAGGTGGGTTTTCATGATGCCTTAGGCCACCTTCTCCAATATGAAATCACTTTAACTCCTCTCCAAATAAGGCTGAGTAGAATAAGAACTGTGCACTTTCATTTAGCATAATCACTCATATAACTTGCCCTGGTATGAAGGGGCTGGAAATGTATGGAAGCTGTTATCCCAGGAGGAAGGGGAATGACAGTTGTGTGAGTGGACAGGATGTCTTTACACACACAGCCTGTGTAATTTCTCTGTTTACATATGAAACACACAAAGATATTGCCAGGAATATCTATCAGCTGCTTTTGAAATTACATAAATAAGAGAGAAACACCATTTATGCTACTGGGATGCAGGAATCAGTAAATGGTAAGATTGAAAAGACACTATTAAATTGTCTAAAATTTGTAAAATCCCTTCTGTTTCCCAATGAAAAAATTCATTTTAAACTATTCATATTCTCTAATGCTGTCTTCCATTTTGTCAGTATGCTTGCTCTCCTGGCTAAGTGCTTGCTAGAAGTTAGCAGAAACAACTTTTCCCCAATGTCACCTGGTAAAGAAGTTAAACCAAACTGCTAACTCTTCTGCCAGCTAGGCTGCCCTCTTCTGGTCAATTTAAGAAATACATCGATGTTGTACAATAAGATAACTGTAGATATCAATGTTTTAAAAAAGGCATACCCCATATTCCTGACAAATTAATCGTCCCTGAATAAGACAAAAAGAACACTGTAATAAGTGAAATTTTACAGTGAAAAAATGCTAATTCTATAGTGAAAAAATGCTAATTCTACAACTAAGCAATTTCAGTCATTTTGAGAACAGAGTAATGAAGCTTCATACAGTCTCTTTTTCAGTATCTTGGCAGGAGATCTGGATCATGGATAATATGAGCAATGGGTATACTCTATCTTTATAATGATTTGTGTATTAATGCAAATTATATTTTTGTGAGTTCACTCTATAACTATGGATGCTTTCTTACACATAAACCTAAATCATAGTTGGTACATGCTGAGTAGATCATATCGTTAAATTTCTTGCTGCAAGAATTAAAAATGTATCAGAGCTGCTCTTTCCTTTGCGGAGATTAATTTTAAGTTGCAGTTTGTTTTTCTGTGGTTCATCCCCATGCTTGAGATTTGCAGTAATGTAGGACCAGTTTACCATCACTGCCAAAACACTCATTGAGCATTCCAATTTCCAGGTCTGGGGAAGGGGCATAGGACTGATTCACATAAATAAACAACTGTTCTGAAGCCAGAAGTTAAGGAACTTTTTGGTGAGGTCGATGAGTCCTTGGATGATTCAGCTTTGCTCTACAGCCCACTTTTTGTTTTCATGATGGGAGTGTCTCCCATAGCCTTTAGCAAAATGTAATTTTTTTTCTTGGAGCCACTATCAGGTTCCTCTGTCCCTGAAGAGACTGTAACTGAAGAAGGGGTCCCCAGAATATCTGTTCCTGGAGACACAACCTAAGACCTTCATCTCCAGCAGCAACTGAGGCAGGGAACTGCAGCACAGACTCAGACTCCTCTGCCACCTTGCTCCTTGAGAGGCAAGGGCTGTCCTTCCATTTTCTGATTCATCTTCAAATACATTTTGAGTAAAGAAGACCTTGAGAGGATGTTTATCCTTTACTGAGGTATGAAAATGCACTATTTTTTTTTTTTTTTGGCCAATGTGTTGAAAGGCTTGCATGAAAGTGGCTGGTCACAAATCAACCCAAAATCTGACAAGAATGAGGGAACCTGGAGTTTAGGGCAAGTCAGAGTTACTGTGTACCACCAGGTGCACACCAGCAAGCAGGTGGAGATGGAGTCAGGAGAGCAGATAGAAACAGGAGCTCATTTATAAAGCAGATCCCAATATAATGGCAATGGGACTGTCAGAATACGTTGCATGGCTTTGGGGAAAGAGAGAGAGAGAAAAGTTTGGACCCAAAGGCCTACTCCCTGGGGCAGTGGAGTGGATTAAAAGCCTGTGGATGGGAGCAAGCAATCTGAGGCAGGGTCCACAAGACCTTTATGCTTCCAGGAGCCAAAATAGAAGGTATCATGTCAGAGAGAGTGGGTCAGTGGCCAGGTCCAAGTCCTTGGTTGGGACCAGGTGGGGAAGGAAGCACAAGGGAGTAGACTCAGGACAGAGAGCAAGAGAAATGGGCTTGGAATCTCCAGAGGTCATTCCAATATTGAATTATGACCTCTATTTCTTAAGAAGTGGAGTTGCAGAAATATCTGGGATGTGATAGCCTGTAGGTTTATTAATCCTGAAAAACTTTACAAGACAGAACTAGGAAGCATTCACTGGAGTGGGCAGCTAGGCTTCTCCCACCATGGGATACTCCCTGATTCTAGGTAACCTGAACTCTGAGGTTTGGAAGACCCATGTCTCCTTCACACTGAGCATTCAAGTAAATCTTTGCTCTACTGCTGGGGAAGTAGGGGTAGTTTGGGAGAATGGGATATTTTCTCTCTTGAAAGATATCTGTGCATGGGGATAAATCAATGAAATTGTATCTTGGGGTTACAACTTACCTACAGGTCTACCCTCTGGCAGCATAAGATTCATGTACATACCATATGCAAAATGAATTCATCTAATCTCATCATCCTCAAAATTCTCAACTCATTACAGAATCAACTCAAGTCCAAAGACCTATCTAAATATCATCTGCACAAAAGTTACCAATCACAATCTTTAAAGCATCTTAATGGTGTATGTGTGACTTTCTGGGTATGCTCTATTCTGGGATGAACAAACCTTCTATATGTATACATGAGAAACTAGAAATCAAGTTATCTCCTCCTGAAATACACCTGTGACCCAGGGACCACTCTCATGCAGAGAAACTGTATGTCCACAGAGAGTGTTTTGATGGTATAAGATTAATCTGATGTCATAAGAACTCCACACTGAGAGGGAAACACTTGAGTTCTCCTTATCACTCCTCTCCCAAGAACACATTCTTTGATGAGGTCACCACTTTTTTCATCCTCTCAGCTTGTTTCATCCCATTACAAACAAGCTGAGAGGATGTTGGGTTCCCACAAATACTGATCTGGGTGGACATCAAAGCTCAGTCCTTGGGATCCACATGACCTTGGATGGTTCACTGTAGACTTTACAAGGGGTCTCACACTGTAATGGCCTTGTGGTTACTCACCACCCAGACATAAAAGGAACACAATTGGATGATTATACTTCCAGAAGTATTTGTATACATTTTATTGTAATTTTTATCTGTGAGAGTAGGTCAACATTTTTAACTGTGAAGGCAGTTATTTTTTTTCTTATCCTACTTAAAATGCATTTGTAAGCAGCCTTTCCATGAATCTGGATTATTCCAAGGCTTTGGTAATTGAAAGAGGTCATGAAGTTCCTGAGTTCTTTAAGAAAGTCTTCCACCTGAAGGATTCCCCATGTGTTCACCAGGAACATTGTTTTTAAATAATACATCTTTGTGGGATGAATTTATCACTCCTTTAGAAAACTCAATTGATGACTCCTCACAGATCATATTAAAATAGTCTCATGCCTATTTTATTTTGATATTCCTGTCTCTAGGTCTATAAATGCAGTCTAGAATGACATACATTCTTCTTTGTAACTTCCACCTGATGACTATCCTGGGATTCCTGTGTGCCTTCAATTAAAGAGTTCAGGTCTCTTCAGCCCAGGAATGGAGGAGACTGTATGCTGACCACAGCCTACTCCCCTTCTGTTTATCCTGCTTTACCTAACTCCTGTCCAGTTGTCATCATGTGGTGTTCATCTCTCCCAGGTCTGGGTCCAAATTAGAGACACTGGGACCCAGAGGTGACTGCATAGGTACAGCTTACAATCAAAGGCCAGGTCTAGGGAACAAGTTATACAGGTGAGCCCGAGCCCTTGCGATATCCCACCCCATGAGATATCTGCTCCCAGTAAGAATTGGGTGGCTTTCCCCAATCCCTCAGCCTAGTTGTCCCTATCTGGATGGGCCTGCTGTGTGTTTGGATCAAGTACAGCATTGATAAGTGCAGGATCCCGTATGGTGGAGAAAACAAGGTGAGACAAATGACAATGCCTCCTCAGGCCAAGCCAGGTTGTCTTATCTTTGTGCTTCTTTAGCCTGAAGTTATAGGGCTATATATGATGGAGAGGTAATCCTGGGAACTCAATATTCTAAATGGACAGCCAAAGCAAGCATATATGTGCTAACATTCTGAGTAAAGAAAGTCAAGTGCTTTAATTTTTAATTCAAATGAAATTATTCTACCATAAATTAATCTGCCTTTATGTTGACTAAACAATCATGCAATTTCAATTTTATTATTATTATTATCATTAATATTTTGCCTGGTAACATACAGGGCAAAAAATCAATTCAAGAGGATTAACTGCAAAGTGTCAGAGTGTCAGTTGAATACAAGTTTGTTCATACTTCCAGTATAATCCAGAAGAACAATATTAAGAAAATCATTTTAAGTGGGTTTATACAATATATCATAATAAATATATTAACATAACAAATATATTTTCTATATTTGAATCTGAAACTGTCATGGCATTACTTAGAGTAGATGCAGTGGAGAATCCCCAGTGATTAAAAGTTTATAAGCAAGAAGAGGAAATTCTATATGATTACAGGAATCCACTACTTCCCAAAATTTGCCTTTAAGCTAAGTCTAGGTTTGGTCCCTGCTCTGGAGAACTCCCTGAAGCTCAGCTCCCTCCTGCCTGGGGAGGTTTGTGTCTGGTCTCACACTGACTACAGGCTATGTGATACCCAGCCATGTCCTCCATGATCATGGAGCTCAGCTGAAGAGGAAACTGGTTCTAGGACTTGTATCTGGAGATGGTGATTTGGCATAGTCTGTGTCCCTATTTAGGCATCTTCTTGACAACCACAGTAGTTCCTTCCCTGGGAGGGAAGTAGTAACCCAGCAGTAACCACTGGTTTTGATGGATAGTCCTGATTCCAAGGAACATTTTCTGCTAGGCCAAAACCATGCCTAAGTCTGACTCCTGCAACTGCACCTAGGGCAGGACACCTGAAAAAAGTAGAGCCACAGTGATTCAGTGCTCAGATGCATTGGCCCATTATCTACTGCTCTAAATCCCTGAGACACTCACATTTGGCAGCTGCCACCA
>JAKSZT010033748.1:0-11924 GCA_026826555.1 Tolypeutes matacus
GTGCCTGCTTCATATGCATGAGGTCCCGTATTCAATCCCTGGTACCTCATAAAAGGAAAAAAAAAAAAGACAAAAAGATTAACCAATTTATAAAACAATCCTAAAATTAAATTATGAAAATTTTTATTCTTTTTAATTCATGCTGTTAAGCATAATAAAAATGAGTTTTACGGTCATAGTTTCTTTTATTTATTCTTTCTCTTTTTTGGAATATTTTTATAATTAAATCATAAACTGCAGTCCCTAGTTTACATTAGGGTTCACTCTTTGTGTTGTACAGTTATATATACATATATATATATATTTTTAACTTTATTTTGTACATTTAATAATTGAAAATATAAACAAAAACTAAAAAGTAAACACAGATAATAAATATAAACATTTCTCAATTAAATGTAATGGATACATGTAAATTTTTTTTTTTAATCAAACAATATATTGCACAATATATTTAGTTCATAGGAATGAATAACGCATTCATTCATACGGTATTTGTCCTTTTGTGTCTGGCTTGCTTCACTCAACATAATGTCCTCCAGGTTCATCCATGTTCCCATATGCTTTATGACTTCATTTCTTCTTACAGCTGCATAATATTCCATCGTGTGAATAGACCATAGTTTGTTTAATCCATTCATCTGTTGATGGACACCTGGGTTGTTTCCAACTTTTGGCAATGGTGAATAATGTGGCTATGAACATCGGTGTGCAGATGTCTGTTCATGTCACTGCTCTCAGTTCTTCTGGGTATATACCCAGTAGTGGTATTGCAGGGTCACGTGGCAAGTTTATATTCAACTTCTTTAGGAACTGCCAAACAGTCCTCCACAGTGGCTGTACCATCCTGCATTCCCACCGACAGTGAACAAGTGTTCCTATCTCTCCACATGCTCTCCAACACTTGTAGTTCTCTGTCTTTTTAATAGTGGCCATTCTGATAGGTGTGAAATGATATCTCATTGTAGTTTTGATTTGCATTTCCCTAATCATGAGTGATGTTGAGCATTTCTTCATGTGTTTTCTTGCCATTTGTATTTCTTCTTTGGAGATATGTCTATTCAAGTCTTTGGCCCATGTTTTAATTGGGTCGTTTGTCTTTTTATTGTTGAGCTGTAGCATCTCTTTATAAATCCTGGATATTAAACCCTTATCAGATATGTGATTTCCAAATATTTTTTCCTATTGAGTCGGCTGCCTTTTCACCCTCTGACAAAGTCCTGTGAGGTGCAAAAGTGTTTAATTTTGAGGAAGTCCCATTTATCTACTTTTTCTTTTGTTTGCACGCGCTTTGGGTGTAGGTGCAAGAAACCACCACCTAAAAGAAGGTCTTGAAGATGTTTCCCTACATTTTCTTCTAGTAGTTTTATGGTCCTGGCTTTTATATTTAGATCTTTGATCCATTTTGAGTTGATTCTTGTATAGGGGGTAAGATAAGGGTCCTCTTTCATTCTTTTGGTTATATATATCCAGTCCTCCCAACACCATTTGTTGAAGAGACTGTTTTTTCCCATTAGCATGGGCTTGGTAGGTTTGTCAAAAACCAGTCAACTGTATAGGTGAGGATATATTTCTGGGTTTTCAATTCTATTCCACTGATTGATGTGTCTATCTTTATGCCAGTACCATGCTGTTTTGACCACTGTAGCTTTGTAATATGTTTCAAGGTCAGGCAGTGAAATTCCTCCCACATTGCTCTTCTTTTTTAGAATGCTTTTGGCTATTCAGGTGCACTTACCCTTCCAGATGAATTTGGTAATTGCCTTCTCTAATTCTGTAAAGTAAGCTGTTGGGATTTTGATTGGTATTGCATTGAATCTATAAATCAGTCTGGGCAAGATTGACATCTTCACAATATTTATTCTTCCAATCCATGAACATGGAATGTCTTTCCATTTGTTTAGGTCTTTTAAAATTTCTTTTAGCATTGTTTTGTAGTTTTCTGCATATAGGTCCTATACTTCTTTGGTTAATTTAACTCCTAGGTATTAGAGTCTTTTTGTTGCTATTTAAAATGGAATTTTCTTCCTGATTTCCTCCTCAGGTTGCTCAGTACTAGTGTACAAAAACATTACTGATATTTGCGTTTTGATGTTGTATCCTGCCACTTTGCTGAACTCATTTATTAGTTCAAGTAGCTTTGTTGTGGATACTTCAGGATTTTCTAAATACAGGATCATGTCATCCGCAAACAGTGAGAGTTTTACTTCCTCTTTTCCTATTTGGATACCTTTAATTTTTTTGTCTTGTCTAATTGCCCTAGCTAGAACTTCTAGTACGATGTTGAATAACAATGGTGACAGTGGGCATCCTTGTCTTGTTCCTTTCCCCATTGAGTATGATGTTGACTGTGCATTTTTCATATATGCCTTTTATCATATTGAGGAATTTCCTTTTGTTTCTATCTTTTGAAGTATTTTTATCAAAAAAGGATGTTGGATTTTGTCGAATGCCTTTTCTGCATCTATTGAGATGATCATGTGGTTTTTTTCCTTCATTTTGTTAATGTGGTGTATTACATTGATTGATTTTCTTACATTGAACCATCCTTGCATACCAGGAATAAATCGGTTGTAATGTGTAAGTCTTTTGATACGCTGTTGGATTCGATTTGCAAGTATTTTGTTGAGAATTTTTGCATCTATGTTCATGAGAGAGTTTGGTCTGTAATTTTCTTTTCTTGTGGAATCTTTATCTGGCTTTGGTATTAGGGTGATGTTGGCTTCATAAAATGTGTTGGGTAATTTTCCCTCCTCTTCAATTTTTTGGAAGAGTTTAAACAGGATTGGTGTTAATTCTTTTAGAAATGCTTGGTAGAATTCACCTGTGAAGCCATCTGGTCCTGGACTTTTCTTTGCTGGGAGATTTTTGATGACAGATTCAATCTCCTTAATTGTGATTGGTTTGTTACATTCTTATATTTCTTGTAGCGTCAGTGTAGGTTGGTTGTGCCTTTCTAGAAATTTGTCCATTTCATCTAGGTTGTCTAGTTTGTTGGCATATAGTTTCTCATAACATCCTCTTATGATTCTTTTTATTTCTGTGAGGTCATTTGTAATTTCCCCCCTTTCATTTCTGATTATATTTATTTGCATCTTTTCTTTTTTTCTTTGTTAGTCTAGGGAGGGGTTTGTCAATTTTATTGATCTTCTCAAAGAACCAGCTTTTGGTTTTGTTGATTTTCTCTATTGATTTTCTGTTCTCATTTTCATTTATTTCTGCTCTAATCTTTATTATTTCTTTCCTTCTGCTTGCTTTGGGATTGGTTTGCTGTTATTTTTCTAGTTTCTCTAGTTGTTGAATTAAATCTTTGAGCTTAGCTCTTTCTTATTTTTTAATATAGGCATTTAGGGCTATAAATTTCCCTCTCAAGACTGCCTTTGCTGTATCCCGTAAGTTTTGATACGTTGTGTTCTCATTTTCATTTGTCTCAATATATTTACTGATTTCACCTGCAATTTCTTCTTTGACCCACAGAATATTTAGGAGTGTGTTTTTCAGTCTCCACACATTTGCAAATTTACTTTTTTCCAGTCTGTTATTGATTTCTAGTTTCATTCCATTATGATCTGAGAAGGTGCTTTGCATAATTTCAATCTTTTTATATTTATTGAGAGCTGTATTGTGACCTAACATGTGGTCTATCCTGGAGAAAGATCCATGGGCACTTGAGAAGAATGTATAACCTGCTGAGTTTGGATGCATTGTTCTGTATATGTCTGTTAGATCTAACTTGTTTATCATATTGTTCAAGTTCTCTGTTTCCTTGTTGATCTTCTGTCTAGTTGTTCTATCTAATGATGTGAGAGGGGTGTTGAAGTCTCCGACGATTATTGTAGAAATGTCTATTTCTCCCTTCAGTTTTGCCAGAGTTTGTCTCATATATTTTGAGGCACCCTGGTTAGGTGCGTAGATATTTATGACTGTTATATCTTCCTGGAGGATCGTCCCTTTTATTAATATATAATGGCCTTCCGCATCTCTTCTCACTTTTTTGCATTTGAAGTCTGTTTTGTCTGATATTAGTATAGCTACCCCTGCTCTTTTCTGTTTACTATTTGTATGGAGTATCTTTTTTCCAACCTTTTACTTCAGCTGGTTTGTATCCCTGGGTCTGAGGTGAGTTTCTTGCAAGCAGCATTTGGATGGCTCACTTTTTTTTATCCATTCTGTCAGCCTGTATCTTTTGATTGGGGAATTTAACCCATTCACATTCAATGATATTACTGAAAATGCACTATTTATTTCCTCCATTTTATTCTTTCGTTTTCATATGTCATCTTATTTTTGTCTCTCTTTTTACTCTTTTGGTTATCCTTTCTGTTTTTCTTTCTTTTATACTCTCCTCCAGGCCTCTCTCTCCTGTCTTTTTCTTTCAGGTTCTAAGGCTTCCTTTAATATTTCCTTCAAAGGTGGATTCTTTTTTGCAAATTCTCTTTGTTTCTGTTTGTTTGTGAATACTTTATACTCACCTTCATATTTGAAGGACAGTTTTGCTGGATAAAGAATTCTTGGCTGGCAGTTTTTCTCTTTCTGTTTCCTAATTGTATAATACCGCTCTCTTCTCACCTCCATGGTTTCTGAAGAGAAATCTGCACTAAGTCTTACTGGTCGTCCTTTGTACATGATCATTTGCTTCTCTCTTGCAGCTCTGAGCATTTTCTCTTTATCTTTTACATTTGATATTCTGAATAGTAGGTGTCTTGGCATAGGTCAATTTGGATTTATTCTCATTGGGGTATGGTGTGCTTCTTGGACATGTATGTTCATTTCTTTTGTGAGAGTTGGGAAATTTTCAGCTATTATTTCCTCAAATACTCTTTCTGTCCCTTTTCCTTTCTCTTCCCCTTCTGGAACTCCAATGACACGTATGTTCTTGCGTTTTGTGTTGTCATTCAACTCTCCGAGCCCATGCTCAATTTTTTCCATTCTTTTCTGTCTCTGTTCTTTTCTCTCTTCAATTTTAGCTGCTCTGTCTTCGGTATCACTTGTTCTTTCTTCTGTCGTTTCGAGTCTGCTGTTGTATGCCTCAAATGTGTTTTTGACTTCATCGATTATGTCTTTTCAGTCCCATGAACTCCATTACTTTTCTGTTTAGGATTTGAAATTCTTCTTTGCGTTTGCTCAATGTCTTCTTGATGTCATTTATCTCTTTAACTATATTGTCTTTCATCTCATTAATTTGATTTTGGAAATTTGTGCTCATCTCACTGATTAGTTCTCTCAAATTCTGCATCTGTTCTGGGACTTTGATGTATTCCTTTTCTTGGGCCATGTCTTCTATCTTCTTATTATGGCTCGTAATTTTTTGCTGGTGCTTAGGCATCTGGTTAGTTTGTATTTTACTTAGATGCTCTATCTCTTTCTCTTTTATGGGTTTTAGTGGCAGGAGGCTATGAGTTACCACAGCTCTTTGATTTTTGGCTCAACCTTGATTGTTATGATTGTCCTGCTGGTTGCTCAAAACTGGGCACTGGACCTAGTAATTGGTTGTAGAGTCGTTTCCTAGGGTCTTGGGCAGGGAGGCTATAGAGGCCAGGAAAAGCCTCTCCTATTTATTTTTAATTTTATTATGTGCACTTCCTTGGTCTGCCAGGAGATGGCGCTCTTTGGCAGCTCTCAATTCAATGCCTGGTTGGAGTGTATTTGTTGTGACACAGACCAGATCAATGTGATAGATCTTCCTGTCTGGGGGCTAAGAACCTTGTAATTCAAACTTTCTGAGACAGTTCTCCAGTCTTCTCTGGTAGCCCCCTCCCTTTTCCCAGCTAGGAAATATTTCCACTCCCCTCTGAATCCTCAACAATCAGTCCCTGTTAGTAGAGGAGGAGATTGGGATGTTTGTATATCCTTAGCCCCTTGCAGGCTCCAAGGCAAACAATGGCGCAGCCCCACCCGGCCTGGAAGGGCTCTCGGGACAGGGCAGACCAAACTTGCAAGGCAAAAGCAGGGTCAGCCCCAGGCTCTCTCTCCCCTCTCCTGTGGAGTCCTCAACAATTAGTCCAGGCTAGAAGAGAGGGAGGTTGCGAGGGTCGGGTTTCTCCAGTCCTTCCTAGGCTCTCAGGGCAAACCACCGTATGGAAGGGTCTGTGGGGCTCCACAGCCCAAATTTGCGGGTCAGAACCTGGGTCAGCCTAAAGCTGTGTCCCTCTCTCTCCCCTTTCCAGGAGTGGTAGATCCCTGGAGACCCCTTTGTCTGTAGTCGCAGGCCCAGAGGCCCGAGAATTCTAAAGAGTGTGGGGGAGGGTGCCGGCAGCAGCAGGCGCTGCTGGTTCCCATTCACGGTTCTGTTGTTGCGATTTCCCTCTTTTGTCCCCCTCTCCTCTGGGTGGTGTGCAGCCTTCACCTGCTGTCCTAAACCCTAGAAGATCTTTTTTGGGGCTGTTTCAGCCTGTCCTCTAGCTATTTTTCTGGAAAAGAGATTCACGTGTCTTACTAGTCCGCCTCCTTTATTTCTTTAGTCGTATTTTCTTTCAATTCTTTGAAGTGATTTAGGAGAGTTCTGTGATTATCACTGATTAATTGTATTAAATCCTGTACCTCTTCAGAATATTTGGTTAATTCCTTTGGCTGGGCCATCTTTCTGATTTTCTAGTATGGCTTGTAAATTTTTGCTGATATCTAGGTATCTGAATATGCAGGTGAATTTTCTCTGATGGCCAATTTCTCTCTCTTGCCTGTTGTTTTTTTTCCACAGTTCTTCTTTTATATTTGGTTCAACTTACTCTAAGTCTTTAAAATTGCCCAGCTAAAGTTATCAAAAACGAGCCAGGGACTTACTAATGGGGCACAGACTTTGTCCCAGGGTTTAGGAATCAGAGAGTACCAGAAAGTTTTTGTCAATGAAATTTCAAGACTGGCCAGCAGATGGCGCTTGGCGGTGCAGCTTGCCATGGAGGTGTTTCAGTCTTGGCTTTCCTGTGTTCCTGTGTTGAATCTCCACTTTGGAGCGGGCTCTGCTGGCCAAATTCACTGAAGTAAAGCCCCCCGACTCCCTCTCCCTTTCTCCTTGAAAGAGCTGAAAGGGAGGAAGATGTCTGTTCCCCTCTCAGTCAGCTGCAGCGAGCCAGGGGTTTTACCCCTGCTTAAGATCTTGGGGGTAGCTGCCACTGGGGCTTGGTAACTCACATTTGTTGTTTTGGCTTCTTCTTCTCCTGTGAGTTGTGTAGCACTGTCCTAGTCTACTCACCCCCAAAGCAGGTCACTCGGCAGCTTTGGGCTCTTTCTTCGTTGTTTTTGTGAGAGCATTAAGCTCTGCCTGTTAGTCTGACACCACATTCCCACAATCTCCAATGCGATCTCCTATATCTATCTTTTGAACCATTTTTATCAAGAAAGGAAACTGGATTTTGTCAAATGCCTTTTCTGCATCAATCAAGATGATCACATGGTGGGGTTTTTTCCCTTTGATTTGTTAATGTGGTGTATTACGTTAACTGATTTTCTTAATGTTGAATCACCCTTGCATACCAGGAATAAAACCCACTTGATCATGATGTATAATTGTTTTTAAATTCCGTTAGATTCGATTTGCAAGTATTTTTGTTGAGAATTTTTACATCTATGTTCATTAGAGAGATTGGTCTGTAATTTTCTTTTCTTGTAGTATTTTATCTGGCTTTGGTATTAGAGTGATGTTGGCTTCATAAAATGTGTTGGGGCAAGCACATGTAGCTCAAGTGGTTGAGCCCCTGCTTCCCATGTATGAGGTCCCAGATTTGATCCCCAGTATCTCCTAAAAACAAACAAACAAATGAAAAAACCACCTATCATAGTAGAACAGATGTAGCTCAGTGGTTGAGCATGTGCTTCTCATGTACGAGGTCCTGGGTTCAATCCCCAGTAACTCCTAAAAAAAAAAAATGTGTTGGGTAATTTTCCCTCCATTTCAATTTTTTTGGCAGCATTTAAACAGGATTGGTATTAATTCTTCACGAAATGTTTTATAGAATTCACCTGTGAAGCCATCTGGTCCTGAACTTTTCTTTGTTGGAAGATTTTTGATGACAGATTCCATTTCTTTGCTTGTGGTTGGTTTATTGTATTCCTGTATTTCTTGTAGAATCAGTGTAGGTGCATTTCTAGGAATTTGTCATTTCATCTAGGTTGTCTAGTTTGTTGGCATGTGGTTTCTCATAATATCCTCTTATGATCCTTTTTATTTCTGTGGGGTCAGTTGTAATGTCCCCCCTTTTATTCCTGATTTTATTTGTATCTTCTCTCTTTTTTTCTTTGTTAGTCTTGCTAAGGGTTTGTCTATTTTATTGATTTTCTCAAAGAACCAGCTTTTGGTTTTGTTGTTTTTCTCTATTTTTTTGTTGTTCTTGTTGTTCTCAATTTCATTTATTTTTGCTCTAATCTTTGTTATTTCTTTCTTACTGCTTGCTTTGGGATTGGTTTGCTCTTCTTTTTCTATTTTCTGCAGTTCAGTTAAATCTTTGATTTTAGTTCTTTCTTCTTTTTTAATATAGGCATTTAGGGCTCTAAATTTCCCTCTCAGCACTGCCTTCACTGTGTCCCATAAATTTTGATATGTTGTATTCTTGTTTTCATTTGTCTCAAGATATCTACAGTGTGTTGTTCAGCCTCTATATATTTGCAAATTTTCCCCTTTCCTGCCTGTTATTGATTTCTGGCTTCATTCCATTATGGTCAGAGAAGGTGCTTTGTATAATTTCAACCTCCTTGAATTTATTGAGAGCTGTGTTGTGGCTCAACATGTGGCCTCTCCTGTAGAGAGTACCATGGACACTTGAGAAGAATGTATAACCTGCTTATTTTGGGTGCAATGTTCTGTATATGTCTGTCAGGTCCAGCTCATTTATCATATTGTTCAGGTTCTCTGTTTCCTTGTTCATCTTCTGTCTAGTTCTATCTCTTGATGTGAGTGACATGTTGAAGACTCCAACTATTATTGTAGAGACATCTGTTTTTCCTTTCAATTTTGCCAGAGTTTGCCTCATGTATTTTGGGGCATCCTGAGTAGGTGCTTAGATTTTTTTTTTTTTTTTTTTTTTTTTTTAAAGAGGGTACCAGAGATTAAATCTTGTACATGGGAAGCAGGCGCTCAACTGCTGAGTTCCCAGATCCATATATTTTTATAACTGTTACTCCTTCCTGATGAATTGTCCCTTTTATTAAAATATAATTGCTTACTGCATCTTTTATCACTTTTTTGAATTTAAAGTCTGTTTTGTCTGACACAAGTATAGCTACTCCTGCCCTCTTTTGGTTACTATTTGTATGAAATGTCTTTTTCCAACCTTTCACTTTCAGTCTGTTTGCATCCTTTCGTATAAGGTGAGTCTCCTGCAGACAGCATATGGATGGCTCATGTTTTCTTTAGCCTATGTCTTTTGTTTGGGGAGTTTTATCCATTTACATTCAATGTTATTACTGTAAATACATTACTTACTTCAGCCATTTTATCCTTTGGCTTTCATATGTCATATCTTATTTTTGTCCATCTTTTTTCCTTTTTGGTTACCCTTTCTGATAATCTTCACTTTTACACTCTTCTCCAAGACTCTATCTCTTGTCTTGTCTTTTCTCTCACTGCAGAACTCCCTTTAGTGTTTCCTGCAGAGCTGGATTCTTATTTGTGAACTCTCTTAGTTTCTGTTTATCTGTGAATTTTTTTATTTATTTATTTATTTATTTTTTATTATGGGTAAAAATCAAAATTCTCACAATACATACAAACATTTGCAAAATGATATATATATATGCATATATGTGTATTTGCTTACAAAAATGTTATTTATATATATATATATATATATATATATATACATATATTTTAAGAGGTGCTTAGATTACCTAAAATATTACACGGAACCCACTGGGATTCCCATGTTGCCCACCTCCCACACCTCCCACCACATCTAACACAAACATCTCCCACAGTGTGGCCCACCAACCTCAATGAACTTACACATCCTGGAGCCTTGCCACCAACCATAGACCACAGTTCACACTGTAGACCACACTCTCTCCCACTCAGTTATGAGTGGTGTGTGCTGATTTAAAATGGCCTGCATCCATTGCCACAACAGTACTCAGGACAACCTCCAACTCCCAAAGAAGCCCCTGTATTTCAACTGCTCATCCCCTCCCTACCCAAAAACTGTCAAGTGACCACTGGCTCCACCTCATTGTTATAATTTCTTGCATTGCAAGAATCACCATATGTGAGCAAGAGAATACCATCAAGTCCACTTTAGTCCATAGTTCTTCCCCCAATCCAGAGGCGACTGGGATGGTGATGTCCACTCCAACTCCAAGTGAGAGAGGGTTTATATCCCATGGATATGGTGGGTGGGATGATCCTGCCTGCAGATGTAGGCCCTCTCCATTCCCTGGGATGGCCATTTCCCATCGTTGTCTCCTCACCAGGTGACTTGGATGAGTCCATTGAGCTGTAGGGTAGGAGTTGCAGCTCCACCTAGATTTCATGCACACCTGGCACATAGGTAGGCGGGAGGCTCCAGTCTCTGGAAGTATACCTAAGAAACTCCAGCATCACATGTAGGTTTGAATAGAAGGGACTGGTGAACCATGTGCAGAGAGGACTTATTTGAGTCTAATTCTGTCACTCTCAGGAGCACAGATTCCAAAATAGAACCCACTGATAAGGCATCAGTCTCTGGGGCTATCCCCCCTTATATAGGACCAGGGTGTCTCGAGAGCTCTCAGGAACCCCACTGAGTGGGGTGATAGGCACTTAGATGTTCTATGAGCTCCTACTGAGGTGTGCGTAAGAGTTACCTCTGGGATGACCTCCCGACTCTCTTTGAAGTCTCTTAGCCACTTGAACTCATTTGTCTTTACCATTTCCCCCTTTTATTCAAGGTCTTTTTCCAGTTGTGTTGCCAGTTGGCACTTGGGAAAAGTTTTCAATTAGCAATAATCGTGCCTCGGATAAACCTCATTGGCTACGATACTGCCACTGCGCAAAAGCTGCCAGTTGGCACTTGGTATTAATCCCTCGTTGCCAGGGAGGCTCATCCCCAGGAGTCCTGTCCCACGTTGGGGGGAAGGTAATGCAATCATATGCTGAGTTTGGCTTAGAGAGAGGCCACATTTGAGCAACAAGGAGGCTCACAGGTGGCAACCCTTAGGCACCCCACAACTGCAGGCTAAGTCTCATTTACAAGAGCAAAGACTCACAAGGGTAGTCATCAATAAAAAAAAAAAAAAATCATCAGTGGGTCATCCTATCTTGACAGGGACTGTCCCTACACTCAGAGGACTATTGCTGCTCCCTTGGAGATTGTGGCAGAGCTCTCCAGGCTAGGAATTCAGATTCCCTCATTTATTGTGTGATTATCCACCCATCGTGACCATGCCCCATCCCCCGATCCTTTGAATGATTTTGTATATCTTTCATGTATATTCGGTTGAACCAATCCCCACGAAACCCCCCCCCAGACACCCTCCCCCCAATAATCCCCCGCAGTACCCATTGTAACCCTTCTGTGATCCAAATCCTCCATGAACATTTAGTCCATAAAATAATCAAATACACTTACTAGGAAAAAGAAACAAGTGTGATAAGCTTACATGCAAGAAACAAACATAAGGAAACTCAGGGGAAAAAAAAAGAGAGACGGAAAAAAAAAACAAATAATCAAACAAAGAACAAAACAAAATAAAATATAATTAGTAGATTGGGACATTCAAAAAATGGGCAAAAAAGCAAAGGAAATGCCTTTAAAATATATATATATATTTCATTTTTATTTCCTTTCTCTCTTCTTTTTTCCCTTTTTTCCTTCCCTTTATCACTGTGTTATCGGATGTCTGGTGTCCCATGACACCTTCCTCCTCTCAATCCCCATTGTCTCCCAATTTTTCATTTAATTTTCAAAGAAGTTTTAGGTCACAGCAAAGTCACACACGGAGTGCCGGAGACTCCCAGATAC
>JAKSZT010033754.1:5571-16373 GCA_026826555.1 Tolypeutes matacus
GAGCAGTTGAAATACAGGCGCTTCTTGGGGAGTTGGAGGTTATCCTGAGTACCGTTGTGGCAACGGATGTAAGCCATTTTAAATCAGCACACACCGCTCAGAACTGAGTGGGAGAGAGTGTGGTCTACAGTGTGAACTGTGGTCTATGGTTGGTGGCAAGGCTCCAGGTTGTATAAGTTCATTGAGGGTGGTGGGCCACACTGTATGAGATGTTTGTGTGGGATGTGGTGGGAGGTGTGGGAGTTGGGCATCATGGGAATCCCAGTGGGTTCCATGTAATATTTTGGGTAATCTAAGCTCCTCTTAAAATATATGTATATATATATAAATTTCATTTTTGTAAGGAAATACACATATATGCATATATATTTATATATCATTTTGCAAATGTTTGTATGTATTGTGAGAATTTTGATTTTTACCCATAATAAAAAAAATGTACAGGGTTCCGATTTGGAATGGTGGAAATATTTTGGTAATGGACAGTGGTTTTGGTAGCACAACATTATGAACATAATTAACAGCACTAAAATATCTATCTGAATGTGATTAAAAGGGGAAATCTTAGATTGTATTTATGGTAACAGAATAAAATTTTTAAATATTCTTAAAAAAAGAAAAAAAAGATATTGGGTGAGCAAAATAAAAATTTTAACTCTTGGATAGAAAAATAATAGAGCTTGTGGGAATGAGACATGATAAATGGGATTAAAAAATACAATAATAATTTAAAATAAAAATAAAAAAATAAAAAAATGATGGAGAGTTCAAAATATTCAAAGATAAATAGAAATTAAGAGAGTATGTCAATAAGAAACGGGAAGTTCAAGAAATACTAAAGCAAGTTCTACAAGTTGAAAGGAAAAATTAAGGGAGAGAGAGAGTTGGAGAAGAGAGTGAAAACAACTACAAAGAAAAAAAAAACAGAAACATAAAACAATATCACATACATTAATCCAAAGAAAAGGTGGCTGAAGTAAGAAATTCATTGCAAGTCATAACACTGAATGTTAAAGGATTTAATTCACTACTCAAGAGACAAAGATTGGCAGAGTGGATAAATGAATATGATCCATCTATGTGCTGCCTACAAGAAACCCAACTTTGACCCAGGGATTCAAGGATGCTGAAAGTAAATGCCTGGAAAACAATTTTAAAAGCTAACAATAGTCAAAAAAGGGCAGGAGTAGCTATTCTAATATCAGACAAAATAGACTTTAAATGCAAAACTAGTGTAAAAGACAAAGAAGGAAACAATATATTAGTAAAAGGGGTAATATCTCAAGAAGAGAGAACAATCATAAACATTTATGCACCTAATCGAGGTGCCACAAAAATACATGAGGCAAACTCTGGAAAAGCTAAGTGGAGAAATAAGTGTCTCTATAATTATACCAGGGACTGTAGTACACCATTATCACCATTAGGCAGAATATCTAGGCACAGAATCGATAAAGAAACAAAGACACTCAACAATACATTAGAGGACCTGGACTTAATAGACATATACAGAACAATACACCCAAATACAGCAGGATTTACATTCTTCTTGAGTGTACATGGATCATACTCCAAGATAGATGACATGCTAGGCCACAGAAAACACTCAATGAATTCAGAAACATTGAGATTATACAAAGTAATTTCTCTGATCACAAAGGAAAGAAATTGGAAATCACTAACGGCCAGATAAACACGTTATGCACAAGGATATGGAAGTTAAACAACATACTCTTAGACAAATAGTAGGTCAAGGAGGAAATCTCAAAAGAAATCAGTAACTACCTTGAAATTAATGAAAATGACAACACAACATATCAAAACCTAAAGGGATGCAGCAAAAGCTGTCCTGAGGGAAGTTCATAGCCATAAATACATATATTAAAAGAGAAGAAAGAGCTAAAATTGAAGACCTAACTGCACACTTGGAGGAATTGGAAAAACAACAACAAACTAAACCTAAGGAAGTAGAAAAAAGGAAATAACAAAGATTAAAGCAGAACTAAATGAAATAGAGAATAAGAAAGCACTAGAAACAATAAACAAAACCAAATGCTGGTTCTTTGAGAAGATCAATAAAATTGACAAACCCTTAACCAGACTAACAAAGAAAAAGAACAGATGCAAATATTCAAAATAAGGAATGAGCAAGGGGATATCACTACTGACCCCACAGAAATAAAGACTATCATACGAGGATAATTTGAAAAGTTATATGCCATCAAGAATGATAATTTAGAGGAAATGGACAAGTTTCTAGAAATGCACCCAAAGCCGACATTGATGAAAAAAGAAATTGATGAACTCAGCAGTCCAATTACAGGTAAAGAGATAGACTCAGTCATCAAAAACCTCCCAACTAAGAGCCCAGGACCAGATGGCATCACAGCTGAATTCTACCAAATATTCTGGAAAGAGCTAACACCAATTCTGCTTAAGCACTTCCAAAAAACTGTAGTAGAAGGAATATTGCCTAACTCATTCTATGATGCCAACATTACCCTAATACCAAAACCAAAGAAAGATACCACAAGAAAGGAAAATTACAGACCAATATCTCTAATGAACCTAAAGGCTAAAATCCTCAACAAAATACTTGCTAATCTCATTCAACAACATATCAAAAGGATTATACACCATCACCAGGTGGGTTTCATCCTGGGTATGCAAGGATGGTTCAATATAAGAATATGAATCAATGTAATACACCACAAAAACAAATTGAAAGAAAAAAATCACATGATGATCTCTATAGATGCAGAAAAAGCATTTGACCAAATACAGCACACTTTCCTAATGAAAACACTGCAAAACATAGGAATAGAAGGAAACATTATCAATATGATAAAGTGTATACACGAAAACCCAAAGCTAACATAATATTCAATGGTGAAATCCTAAAAGCCTTCCCTCTGAGATTGGGAACAAGACAAAGATGCCCACTATCACCACTCCTATTTAATATTGTCTTAGTAGTACTTGCTCAAGCACTAAGGCAAGAAAAGGATATAAAAGTCATCCAGATTGGAAAAGAAGAAGTAAAAATTTCATTATTTGTAGACGACATGATCCTATACATAGAAAGCCCTGAGAAATCTACAACAAAGCTACTGGGACATATAAAGGAGTTCAGTAATGTTGCAGGCTAGAAGATCAATGCTCAACAATCAGTAGCATTTCTGTACACCAATAATGAGCAATTGGAGGAGGAAATCAAGAAAAAAATGCCTTTTACAATAGTAACTAAAAGAATCAAATACCTAGGAATAAATTTAACTAAAGATTTAAAGGCCTTATATACAGAAAACTAAACACAACTTTTAAAGGAAATCAAAGAAGATGTAAATAAATGGAAGAATATTCCTTGTTCATGGATAGGAAGACTAAACATCATCAAGATATCTATCCCACCCAAACCAATCTACAGTTTTAATGCAATCCCAATAAAAATCAACACTGTATTTTTTAAGGAACTGGAAAAACAAACCACAAAATATATTTGGAAAAAAGAGGCGCCAAATTGCCAAAGACATATTGAAAAAGAAAAATGAAGTTGGAGGTATCACATTACCGGACTTTAAAACATATTACAAAGCTACAGTGATCAAAACTGCATGGTATTGGCACAAGGATAGAACTATTGACCAACTGAATTGAATTGAGAGTTCTGATAAAGATCTTCACATATACAGTCATCTGATATTCGACAAGGCTACCAAGCCCACTCAGTTGGAAGAGAATGGCCTCTTTAACAATTGGTGCTTGGAGAACTGGATATACATATCAAAAAGAAGGAGAGAAGAATACCATCTCACACCTTATACAAAAATCTACTCAAGATGGATCAAAGATCTAAATATAAGAGCCAAAAGCATAAAGACCTTGGAAGATAATACAGGAAAGCATCTACAGGACTTGGTAATAGAAAATGGATTCATGAACTTCACACCCAAAGAACAAGGAGCAAGAGAAAAATAGATAAATGGGATCTCCTCAAAATTAAAAACTTTTGCCCCTGAAAGGACATTATTAAGAAAATTAAAAGGCAGCCTGCCCAATGGGAGAAAACATTTGGCAACCATTTAGCTGATAAGAGCATAATATCCTGCATATATAAAGAAATCCTCCACCTTGAAAATAAAAAGAGAAACAACCCATTTAAAAAATGGTCAAGTGATATGAAAAGACACTTCTCCATGGAAGAAATACAAATTGCTAAAAAGCACATGAAAAAATGCTCGACATCACTTGCTATCAAGGAAATGCAAATGAAAACTACAATGAGATATCATCTTACACCCATTAGAATGCCAGCTATTAAAAAAAAACAGCAGAATGTAAATGTTGGAAAGGATGGAGTGTAATAGAAACCCTCATCCACTGCTGGTGGGATTGTGGAATGGTCCAGCCAATGTGGAGGACAGTTTGATGGTTCCTCAGAAAACTAACAATAAATCTTCTGTATGATCCAGCAATTCCACTGCTGGGTATATATACAGAAGAACTGAAATCAAAGACACGAACAGATATATGCACACCAATGTTCATAGCGGCATTGTTCACCATTGCCAAAAGTTGGAGTCATCCCCAGTGCCCATCAACAGATGAATGGATAAGGAAAATTTTAAACATGCATACAATGGAATATTCCTCAGGTGTAAGAAGGAATAAAGTGCTAACACACGGAATAACATGGATGAATCTTGAAGATCTTACGTTGAATGAAGCAAGCCAGGCATTGAATGATGAACAGTATATGACCTCATTGATTTGTACTGAGGAATTTGAGTAGTTTCTGAGAACCATTGTCTGAAATATTGGTTAACAAGGGAGAGAAAGAAAAGAGTAGGCTGTGAGCCATCACCCATATGGACATAATCTATGATAAAGGGATAAAGTATAGTTCCATATTGAAGGATAGGACAGGTGGGTAGTGATACTACTAGGTTTGGTGGTGCAGGTTGTCAGGTGAGTAGATTAGGAAGGGCAAGTCCGAATACCCAGGGCATGTAACTATGAATCTTGTCATTCCATGAATCAATACAGGGGAGTGTCATATGCCTCAGGGGGATGGGGAGGAAGGAACAGTTAAGAATCATATGGGGTATTTAGTGGACATGGGAAAGGTTTTACATTACCTTACAGTAATGGACACAGGACATGATAAATATCATGAAAAATTATTAAAAAGTTCCATCTAAATTGTAAATTATACTGCAAACAATTGACAATGTTTAGTTGCTATATTTCACTATTTGTATAACAGTTATAACAATCCTAACATCAATTTTAATAAAGGTTTTAATATGGGGTGATGATTTGGGAGGGAGTTTGGTATGTAGGAGTCTCTAGTATTCTGTGTGTGACTTTGCTGTGACCTAAAACTTTTTTGAAAATTAAATGAAAATTTGGGAGACACTGGGAAATGAGAGAGGGAAGGTGTCACAGTACACTGGACATCCGATAATACAGTGATAAAAGGAAAAAAGAATATTTTTTTTAAAAAAGGAAATTTTTATATTTTTCCCATTTTTTTGAATGTCCCAATCTGCTAATTATATTTTATTTTTAGTTTCATGTTTTTTTTTTTCCTTTGAGTTTCCTTGTATTTATCTCTTGCATTTAAGCTTATCATTATTATTTCTTTTTCCTATTAATTGTATTTGGTTATTATATGGGCTTCATGTTCAAGGAAGGTTTAGATCACAGAAGAGTTACAATGGGGGCTGCAGAGGATGATTGGTGGGGGTTGTCTGGGATGGGGGATTCATGGGAGTAAGTTCATCTGAATATACCTGAAAGATATATAAAATTGTTCAAATGATCAAGGGATGGGGCATGGTCACATTGAGTAGACAATCACTCAATAAATGAGGGAATCTGAATTCCCAACCTGGAGAGCACTGCCACATTCTCCAAGGGAGCAGCAACAGTTCCCTGAGTGCAGAGGCAGTGTCTGGCAAAAGAGGATGCCCACTGATGAGTTCTAGTTATTGATGACTAGCTTTATGAGTCTTTGCTCTTGTAATTGAAACTTAGCCTTCTGTTATGGGGTGCCTAAAGGTTGCCACCTGAGAGCCTCTTGTTGCTCAAATGTGACCTCTCTGTAAGAAAAACTCAGCATATGAATTTATTACCTTCCCTCAACGTGGGACAGGACTCCCTGGGATAAGCCTCACTGGCAATGAGAGATTAATACTAAGTGTCAACTGGCAACATGATTGGAAAAAGACCTTGAGTAAAAGCAGGAAAAGTAAAGAGAAATGAGTTCTTGTGGCTAAGATAGTTGGGAGGTCATCCCAGAGGTAACACTTCTGCACAATTCAGTAGGATCTCATAGAACACCAAAGTGGATATCACTCCACACAGAGGGGTCCTGAGGGCTGTGGAGACCCCAGGTTTTATATAAGGGGGAATAGCCCCAGAGATTGATGCCTTATTAGTGGGCTCTACTTTGGATTCTGTGCTTCTGAGAGTGACAGAGTTGGATTCAAATAAGTCCTCCCGGCACATGGTCCATCAGTCCCTTCTATTCAAACCTATATGTGATGCTAGAGTTTTTAGGTGTGCTTCCAGAGACTGGAGCCTCTGACCTACCTATGTGTCAGCTGTGCCTGGAATCTCAGTGTACTGCAACTCCTACCCTACAGCTCAATGGACTCATCCAAGTCACCTGGTGAGGAGATGATGATGGGCAATGGCCATCAGAGGGATTGGAGAGGGCCTGCAGCTGCAGGCAGGATAATCCCATACACTTTATCCATGGGATATAAGCCCTCTCTCACTTGGATTTGGAGTGGACATCACCATCCCATTCCCCTCAGGATTGGGGAAAGAGCTATGGACTAGAGTGGACTTAATGGTATTCTGTTGTAGACATATTGTGATTCAAGCAATGGAAGAAATTATAATAGTGAGGTGGAGCCGGTGGCCACTGGATGCTTTTGGGGCATGGAGGGGAAGGGTAGTTGAAATTCAGGGGCCTTTTCAGGACTTGGGGGTTGTCCTGAGTGACATTGTGGTAATGGATGTAGGCCATTTTACATCAGCATATACCATGCAGAACTGTGTGAGAGAGTGTGTGGTCTGTGATGTGAACTGTGTCTATGCTTGGTGGCAAGGCCCCCGGATGTGTATATCCATTATGGGTGATGTGCCACTCTAATGAAGGATGTTTGTCTGGGATGTTGTGGGAGGTGTGGGGAACATGGGAATCCCTGTAATTTCAGTGTAATGTTTAAGTAATCTAAGCACCTTTAAATATATATTTATATATATAATAACATTTATGTAAGGAAATGCACATATATGCATATATATTTATATATCATTTTACAAATATTGAAAAATTTGATTTTTACCCACAATTTAAAAAACCCCACCATTTTGACATTAATTGTAAGTGAAAAGAGGTGCGTAGCAGGCAATTCAATGTGTAACTTGCTTAATTTTCAAAAGTGAAGAACCAGTTACATTCAAAAGAGTAAAAACAGTCTTTTTGCATTGATTGTAAGTGAGAAAATGCAAATAGTATCCTATTAAATAAGTACCTTACTTATTTTTGAAAGTTGAAGAACCTCCTTCATTCAGAGTGTTAGAAAACCAGTTTTTACATTGATTTTAAGTGAAAACAACTGTGTAGCATTCAATTAAACAAGGAACTTGCTTAGTTTTCAAAACTAAAGAACCTCCTTCATTTACAGACTATTATATTACACAGGTGTTTAAATATTGAATATAAGTGAAAAGAACTGTGTAGCAGCCAATTAAAGAAAGAACTTCAATAGTTTTCACAAATGAAGAAATTAGCACATTCCCAGAATGTTAGGCAAAACCATGATTTTGGCATTGGTTGTAAATTAAAACAAGTACATATCAGCCAATTAAAGAAGTAATATGCTTAGTTACACAACTGAAGAAACTACTGCCTTCTCAGAGTGTTTGGTGTCATAGCTGATTTGCCAATGTCTGTAAGTGAAAAAAACAAGCACATAGCATTCAATTAAAGAAATAAATTCCTTAATTTTCCCAACTGAAGAAACTACTGCATTCCAAGAGAATTAGGTAAACCATTGCTTTGTCATTGGTTGTAAGTGAAAACTAGTGTATGGCACCCAATGAAAAAGTAATTTGCTTAGTTTTCACAACTTGAAGAAACAACCACATTCTTGGCATCTTAGGTAAAACTAGCATATTTACATTGTAATTGAAATCAAGTGCATAGCAGTCAATTAAACAAGTAACTTGCTTAGTTTACAAAACTGAAGGACCTATTGCATTAAGAGAGCATTACATAAAACCCTGTTTTGACAATGATTGTAATTGAAATCAAGTGCCATAGCAGTAAAAAAAAAAAGTAGTAATTTGCTTAATTTTCAAAACTGAAGGACCACCTACATTCACAGAACATTAGGTAAAACCAGAGTTTTGATAAATTGTATTTGAAAACAAGAGCATTGCAGCCAATTAAACAAGGACTCCTGCATTTACAGAGCATTGGTAAAACCACCATTTTGACATTGATTCTAAGTGAAAAGAAGTGTGTAGCAGATAATTAAATGAATAACTTGCTTAGTTTTCAAAACTAAAGAGCCAGTTTCATTCACAAATTAAAACCATTGTTTTTGCATTGATTGTAAGTGAGAAGAAGTGAATAGCATCCTATTAAACAAGTACCTTGCTTTTTTTAAAAATTGAAGAATCTCATTCATTCACAGAGTGTTAGGAAAAACAAGGGTTTTCACATTGATTGTAAGTGAAATCAAGTGTGAAGCATTCACTTAAACAAGTAACTTGTTTATTTTTAAAAACTGTAGGACCAGCTGCATTCACAGAGCATTAGGTAAAACCACCATTGTGACATTGATTGTAAGTGAAAACAAGTGAATAGCAACATATTAAACAAGGATTTTCCTTAATTTTTGAAAACTGAAGAACCTTCTTCATTCACACAGCTTTAGATAAAACCAGTGTTTTGATATTTATTGTATGAGAAAACAAGGGCATAGCAGCCAATTAAACAAGAGATTGCTTGGTTTTCCCAATTGAAGAAATTACTGCATTCACAGAATCTTATGAATCACCACTGCTTTGACATTGATTGTAAGTGAAAAAAGTGAGAAGCAGGCAATTTTTGAGTAACTTGCTGAGTTTTCAAAACTGAAGAGCTACTTACATCCACAAAGGTAAAACCAGGGTTTTTTCATTGAGTGTAATTCAGTAGTAGGGAATAGTATCCTATTAAACAAGCACCTTCCTTAATTTTTGAAAACTGAAGAACCTCCTTCATTCACAGAGCATTCGATAAAACCAGGGTTTTCACATTGGTTTTAAGTGAAAACGAATGTATTGAATGAAATAAAATTGTAACTTGTTATGATTTCACAACTGAAGAAATCACTGCATTCACACCTATTATGTAAAATCTGAATTTTGACATTGATTGTAATTGAAACAAGTGTGTAACAGACAATTATACATGGAATTTGCTTAGTTTTCAAACTGATTTTCCTACTGCATTCATAGAGCATTAGATAAAACCGCTGCTTTGACGCTGAATATAAGTGAGAATAAATTCCAGCCAATAACACAAGTAACTTGCTTAGAATTGAAAACAGAATAACCTACTGCATTCATAGAGCATTAGGTAAAACCAGTGCTTTGACATTGATTGTAAGTGAAAACAAGTGCATAACAGCCAATTAAAGAAGTATCCTGCTTAGTTTTCACAACTGAAGAACCTACTGCATTCACAGAGTGTTAAGTGTCACAACTGATTTGCCATTGAATGTAAGTGAAAACAAGAACATAGCAGTCATTTAAAGAAGTAGTTTGCTTAGCTTTCCCAACCAAAGAAATGGCTGCATTCCAAGAGCGTTAGGTCAACCATGGTTTTGTCATTGATTGTATGTGAAAACATGTGCATAGCAGCCAACAAAAAAGTAACTTGCTTAGTTTTCACAACTTGAAGAAACAACTGCATTCTCAGCATATTATATTAAATGAGCATAATGACACTGGAAGTGAAAACAATGCATAGCAGCCAATTAAACAGGTAAATTGCTTAGTAGTCAAAATTGAAAAATGTACTGCATTCACAGAGCCCTAGGTAAAATCAATGTTTTGTCATTGATTGTAAGTGAAAACAAGTACTGTAGCAGCCAAATACAGAGGGAATTTGCTTAGTTTTCAAAACTGAATAACCTAATACATTCACAGAGTGTTATGTAAAACCAGTGATTTCATATTTATGTAATGCAAAACAAGTGCATAACATCCAATTAAACAAGGACTTGCTTGGTTTTCACAAGTGAAGCAATGACTTAATTCACACAAACTTATGTATCAGCACTGCTTTGACAATGAGTATAAGTGAAAATAAGAGTGAAGCAGACAATTAAATGAGTAACTAAGAAGTTACTAAGAAGTTTTCAAACTTAAGAACCACTTACCTTCACAAAGCATTAGGTAAAACAAGTGATTTTACATTGATTGTGAGAATAATTGAATAGTATCCTATTAAACAATTACCTTGCTTAATTTTTGAAAATTTAAGAACCTCCTTCATTCACAGAGTGTTAGGTAAAAATAGGGTTTTCAAATTGGTTATAAGTGAAAACAAGTGAATAGCAGGAAAGTAAACTAATTGCTAGGAATTCAAACATGAAGAACCACATGAATTCACAGAGCATTAGGTAAAAACAGTGTTTTGACATTGACTGTAGTTGAAAACAAATATGTAGTAGGCATTTAAACATCAACTTACTTAGTTTTCAAAACTGAAGAACCTCCTACATTCACAG
>JAKSZT010033762.1:10863-22972 GCA_026826555.1 Tolypeutes matacus
CCAATATTTGATGTTCCTAGAAATATTATTCACAATTTCTAAAATGTGGAAAAAAACAAATGTCTGTCCAAAGAAGAGAGGATAAAGAAAATATGGTGTAGACATACAATGGAAAGTATTCATCCATAAAATGAATGAAATACTGATAAGTGCTGCAACACACTTTAAAGCATTATGTTAACTGAAATAAGTCAGATTCAAAAGGACAAACACTGTATGATCTCACTTATATGATACACTTAATTAATTGAATATTCAAATTCATGGAAGCAGAAATTACTAGGGGCAGAGTTGGGGATTGAGATTGGTGAGTTAATGTTCAATTGATCCAGTGCTTCTTCTGTGGTAATGGAAATTTTTTTGTAATGGATGATGGATAATTGTGATTTTATTTAACAACACTGAACTGTATACTTGAAAGTGCCTAAAATGGTTAATTTTCAGTTGAATGGAACTGAATATTAAGATTAAACTGTGACATAAATTATGAACTATGATTAATGATACAATTTTAATACTTTTTTATCAATTGTAACAAAGGCACCATATAAATGCAAACAGATAATAAAATAGAAAATTGTCTTTACATGGTACATGGGAACCTGAATTTTCTGCATGATTTTTCTATAAACTTAAAATTGCTCTAATAAAAAAGAAAGGATATTAAATCAAGTCTTACAAATGTTTCACTTACAAAGTCATATTTACACTATTTCATTAAAATATGTTTTCAAAATCTGCTTTGATGAGCCAATTGATTTTTCATATTTTCTGCAGTTGCATGTTTGTCCAAGTTATTCTTTGTAAGGGAATCTTCATGTCAGTGAAACTCCTGCATACACATTAATTATTATGGATTCTTTTCATAAAACCTAAGAGTAAGATGACTTTTGATGTTTCCTCTTCTGTGAACTGTTGATTTATTGACTGTTTCTTAAGAATATTTCTGAGGTTCAACTGAGAAAAAAAAATTTTTTTTTAAAGATACTTAGATTACATAAATATTACACACAAAATATAAGGAATCCCATATGCCTCACTCCCCACACCTCCCACATAAACAACATCCTTCATTAGTGTGGCACATTCATTGCAATTGATAAACGCATCCTGGGGCATTGCCACTGACCATGGACCATAGTTCACATTGTAGTCTACACTCCCTTCCACACAGTTATGAATGTTATGGGACTATATAAAATGGCCTGTATCTGCCATTGCAATATCACTCAGGACGATTCTGGAGTCCTGAAAAAGTCCCTGTATTATAACTGTTTTCCTCTCCCTGCCCCCAGAGGCTCCAGTGGCCACTGCCTCCATAACAATGTTGTAATTTTTTCCATTGCTGGAATCACAATAGGTCTATAGTAAAATACCAGTAAGTCCACTCTAGTCCATAGCTCATTTCTCAATCCTGAGGATTCTGGGATGGAGATGTCCACTCCACCTCTAAATGAGAGGGGGTTTTGATCCCATACAGCCAATGAATGGGACTCTCTTGCTTGCAGTTTTAGGCTCTCTTGTTTCCTTGGTATGGTGGCTGTCAATCTTTACCTCCTTGTTAGTTGTCTTGAGTGAGTCCAATGAACTGGAGAGTAGGTGTCGCAACTCCGCTGAGGCTCCAGACCCAGCTGGCACATGGACAGCCCAAAGATTTCAGTCTCTTGGATATAGACCTACAAACATCAGCACCAATTATAGGTTTAATAGAAGGGACAGATGAGCCATGTATAGGGAAGCCATAATTGAGTACAACTGTCACTCTCAGGAGCACAAACTCCAAAGTAGGGCCCACTGGCAAGGCACCAAATTCCAGTGCTATCTGCCCTGATCATAGGACCTGAGTGTCTCCAGAGCCCTCAGGAGCCCCATTATTTGGCATGGTACCCACTTTGGCTGTCCATGAAATCCTGCTGAGATATTCATAAGTGTTACCTCTGGGATGACCTCCTGACTCACTTTGAAGTCTCTTAGCCATATAAACTCATTTGTCTTTAACTTTTCCCCCACTTATTCAAGATCTTTTTCCAGATGCATTTCTAGTTACTGCTTGGTAGTAATCCCTTACTGCTAGGGAGGCTTTTCCCTGGGGGTCATGCCCCATGCTGTGAGGAAGGTAATGCATTTATATGCTGAGTTTGGCTT
This sequence comes from Tolypeutes matacus, assembly GCA_026826555.1. Lineage (NCBI taxonomy): Eukaryota > Metazoa > Chordata > Mammalia > Cingulata > Chlamyphoridae > Tolypeutes > Tolypeutes matacus. The sequence goes on from JAKSZT010033762.1 coordinate 13,009, forward strand.
AGAAAGAGGCCACATTTGAGTAACAAGGAGGCTCTCAGGAGGCAACTCTTAGGCAACCCACATCACTAGGCTGTCTCAATTTTAGAAGCAAAGGCTTATAACCATCGTCATCAAAATCCAGGGCCTAACAATGGATCATCTTTCTTCACTAGTCATTGCCCTTGTACTTGGGGGAATGTTGCTTCTCCATTAGAGAATGTAACAGAACTCTCCAGGATGAGAATTCAGTATTCTCTCCATTATTGTGTAAGTTTCCATCCACTGTGACAATGCCCTTTGAGCATTTGAACATATTTATATACCTTATAGTTATGCCCAGGTGAAAATCCTCCCATGTATCTCCATCACTGACACCCCATACCAATGATCCTTGCCTTCCCCAGTTGTAACCCTTCTGTGATCCAAAGCCTCTTCAAAAATGAAGTAAAAAAATAGCCATATAAAATTAATAGGAAAATGAAATAATGGTAAGTTTAAATATAAGAAATAAAATGCATAAAATTTTTTAAAAACTAAAAATAAAATTATATTAAAAGATTGGGATATTAAAAATAATGAAAAATTAAAAAAAAATGTTTTTGACATTTTGCCTTTCATCACTGTAATATCTGCTGTCCTGTATGTACAGTGACATTTTCTTCCATTTATTCTCCAGTGTCTTACTTTTTTTCATTTTGTTTTCAAAGAAGTTTTAGGTCACAGTAAAGTCACATACAGAATACAGAGGACTCCCATAGAACCAATATCCTACCCCTTTTTCCCATTATTAATACCATTTTATATGTGGATGGTACCTTTGTAAAAACTGATACACAAATAGTGAAACATAGCTACTAACCATGGTCAATAGTTTACATTATGGTTTACATTTTAAACCATACACATTTATAAATTTTGATGATTTTTAACATGGCCTGTGTCCATTGTTGCAAGATCATGTAGAACACTTCCTTTGCCCACTAAATACCCCCTATTCCATCCATTCTATTCCTCCCTCCCACTCCCCTTGGGGCCCATGGACACCCCAGGCTACACTTCTTCAATGACAAGAATCTTAGTTACTTGCAACAACACTGAGGTAATGAAACACTGGTTTGGCCTCCCCTATTAGCAACAGCCCATGCTCCCGAGAGACTCCCATTTCTCTGTTTGTGAAAATATAGGTCCTCCCTAGGATCCGAGTCCAACTCCTTTCCGCTCATTGTGTGAGTCTTCACCCACTGATACAACACATGACAAAATGATCACTCACACACTTCCTAGAAGCCTGCTCCAGGTGCACCCATCCAACACCCTAAACCAGTAACCCTTCCTTGTTGTATTGCCATAAGAGCATTCCCAACATTGTACTTTCAACCACATACCCATCAATCCCCAGTATTCACCTGGTCCCTCTGCCAACTCTTCCAACAATACCCTGGACTTTCCAACCCACCCTCCCCAATCTACTCACCTGTCAAACCTGCACTGCCCAACCAAATAATATCACTACCGCCATGTCATATCTCTTCAATGCACAACTACATACTTTCAACTTATCATAGATTACGTCCATATGGGCTTTGGCTCACAACTTTCTTCTCCATTTCTATTCCCTGTAAACCTGTCTTCCAGCCAATAGCTCTCTGAGTTTGCTCAATTTGCTTATTTCATATCAGTGAGATCATGTATTATTAGTCCTTCAATGTCTGGCTGGCTTGACTCAACATAATGTCTTCAAGATTCATTTATGTTATCCCTTGTGTTAGCACTGTATTCCTTCTTACAGCTGAGTAATATTCCATTATGTGTATCTACCACATTTTGTTTATCCATTCATCTGTTGATTGGCATTTGGGTTGATTCCAACTTTTGTCAATAGTGAATAAGGTCTCTATGAACATTGGTGTGCATATATCTGTTCATGTCTTTGCTTTCAATTCTTCTGGGTATACACCCAGCAGTGGAATTGCTGGATTATATGACACTTCTATATTTAGTTTTTTGAAGACCCACCAAACTGTCTTCCACAATCGCTGGACCATTCTATATTCTCAGAAGCAGTGGATGAGGGCTCCCATTCCTCGCTGTCCTCTCCAACACTTATAATTCTCTATTATTTTTTAACAGCCACCGGTCTAATGGGTGTAAGATGGTATTTCATTGTGGTTTTGATTTGCATTTCTGTAATAACCAGTGATGTGGAGCATCTTTTCAAGTGCTTTTTAGTGATTTGCATTTCTTTCTTGGTGAAGTATATTTTCAAATTGCTTCCCCCTTTTTCAAATGGGTTTTTTGTCTTTTTTTTGGAGGTGTAGAATTTCTTTGTATACACTGGATATTTGGCTCCTATCAGATATATGGTTGTCAAATATTTTCTCCCATTGGGTAAGCTGCCTTTTTACTTTCTTGATAACCTCCTTTGAGTTGCAAAAGTTTTTAATTTTGAGGAGACTTCATTTATCTATTTTCTCTTTTGCTGCTTGAGCTTTGAGTGTGAAGTTCATGAAACCATTTCATATTACAAGGTCCTGTAGATGTTTTCCTACATTACTTTCCAAAGTCTTTAAATTCTTGGATTTTATATTTAGATCTTTGATCCATCTTGAGTTGATTTTTGTATAAGGTGTGAATGATGTTATTCTCTCATTCTGTTGGATATGGAAATCCAGTTCTCCAAGCACCATTTGTTGAAGAGGTCATTCTTTCCCAGTTGTGTGTGCTTGGTGGCCTTGTCCAATATAAGATGACTGTATATGTAAGGTTCTATATCAACACTCTCAATTCCAGTTCCATTGGTCAGTATGTTTATCTTTGTGCCAATACTAGACAGTTTTGAACACTGTAATTTTGTAGTATTTTTTAAAGCCAGGTAGTGTGATTTTTCCAATTTCATTTTTCTTTTTCAATATGTCTTTGGCTATTTGGGGCCTCTTACCTTTCCAAATAAATTTTGTAGTTAGTTTTTTTCAATTCAATAAAAAATTCTGTGTTGATTTTTATTTGGATTGCATTAAATCTGTAGATTAATTTGGGTAGGATAGACATTTTAATGATGTTTAGTCTTCTTATCCATGAACACGGAATATTTTTCCATTTTTTTTTTTTTTTAGTCTTCTTTGATTTCCTTTAAAAGTGTTGTGTAGTTTTCTGTGTATGTCATTTACTTGTTTAGTTAACTTTATTCCTAAGTATTTGATTCATTTAGTTACTATTGAAAATGGTATTTTTCTCTTTATTTCCTGCTCAGATTGCTCACTATTGGTGTACAGAAATGCTACTGATTATTGTGCATTGATCTTAAAGCCTGTGACTTTAGTGAACTCATTTATAAGCTCTAGAAGCTTTGTTGTAGTTTTCTCAGGGCTTTCTATGTGTAGGATCATGTCATCTGTAAATAGTGAAATTTTTACTTCTTCCTTTCCAGTTTGAATGCCTTTCTTATGTTTTTCTTGCCTCACTGGTCAAGCAAGTATTTCTAACACAATGTTAAATAGGAGCGGTGATAGTGGACATCCTTGTCTTGTTCCTGATCTTAAAGGAAAAAGTTTTAGGATTTCAACATAGCATATGATGTTAGCTGTGGGTTTTTCATATATGCCCTTTATCATGTTCAGAAAATTTCTTTCTATTCCTATCTTTTGCAGTGTTTTTATCAGGAAAGGGTGCTGTATTTTGTCAAATGCTTTTTCTGAATCTATAGAGGTGATCATGAGTTTTTTTCTTTTGTTCTGTTTATGTGATATATTACATCGACTGGTTTTCTTATGTTGAACTATCCTTGTATACCCGGGAAGTAACCCACTTGGTCATGGTGTATAATTCTTTGTATGTTTTCTTGAATAGGATTAGCAAGTATTTTGTTGAGCATTTAAACATCTAGGTTCATTAGAGGGATTGGGCTGTAATTTTCCTTTCTTGTGGCACCTTTGTTTTTCTTTGATATTAGGATAATGTTGGCATCATAGAATGAGTAAGGCAATGTTCCTTCTGTTTCTATTTTTTTGGAAGGGTATAAGCAGGATTGGTGTTAGTTCTTTACAAAATGTTTGGGAGAATACACTTGTGAAGCTGTCTGTTTCTGGGATCTTCTTTGTAGGGAAGTTTTTTATGATTGATTCTATCTTTTTACTTGTAATTGGTCTACAGACTTTATCTATTTCTTATTTTTTCAATGTAGGATGTTTGTGAGTGTATTAGTCATCCAAAGGGGTGCTGATGCAAAAAAAGTGTATTTATTTGGGGTAGAAGTCCACAGTTACCAGGCCATAAAGCATTAGTTTCTTCCTTCACCAAAGTCCATTGACATGTGTTTCAGGAAGATAGCTGCCAATTTTTGTCAGGGTTCAGGCTTATTGAGTTCCTCTCTTCCAGGGCCTCTGTTTCTCTCTGGGATCAGCTCTTCTGTTTCCTCCACAAGGTCATCTGTAGACTGTGAGGCTCTCTAGGCTTTGCCTCATTCCACAAGGTCATCTGTAGACTCTCAGGCAAATGGCTTATCTTGTTTCCCAGGGTCTTCTCTCCATCCCCACAACCAAGCTCTCTTACTTCCCAGGGCTCCAGCTCAAGACTCTAACATCAGAACTCCAACTCAAAACCCTCCAACTTTATCCTTTGCCATGTCTTTTTACTTTTAGGCCCCACCCACCAAGAAGTGGGGCTCAACACCTACTGACATGTCCCAGTCAATGCCCTAATCATAACTTAATCATGCCCAGATTAACAGGACAGTTTAAAAGCATAATACCATACCTATTATTGGAATTCATAACTATATCAAACTGCAAAACAGCTACACTCCACCCTCTGAATTCCAAAAATTATTACAATATTCAAAAAACCTTAAATCAGTGACAATGCAAGTACAAAATCATATCATAATCAGTTTAAAAATATACAGTTTGTCTGCAGGCAAAATCCCATCTGCTATAGACCTCTGAAACTTAAAAAACCATTTAACTGCTTCCATACACAAATGGAAAGACAAAGGATAAACATTTTCATTACCATAAGGAGAAATTGGGAGGTTAAGCATAGTCATGGTCCTCTACAATTCAGTAAACCTGCAGGGCATCCTCCATTCAATTTCAAAGTCTGACAGTCATTTTTAAGATGGTGGTTTCTTCTTCCTGGGGCTACATGGGGACCCACCCTTCCCACAGGCTTGCCCAATGGCCATTTTCTTGGTTCCACCCTCATCAGGCATCTGGGAGTTGACCAAGCTCTAGGCATCATCCTCCAAGAGTGTTGGGATGATTTCCACAACTTACCCAAACTTTAGGTTAGAGTCTTAGCCCCCTTAGTATAGGGAGGTGAAGGCAACATTCCCCCTAACCTTTGGCATACAGGCTTGACCCTCTGAGAGGAATGAGTTGACCACCTGGTCTTCCCTAATCCATGGGGGATAGGCCCACCCCTCTCAGACCTATGGGGTTGTGACCTTAAACACCCTAATACTTGAGGAATGTATTCCACTCTCTCTGTACCCTGAAGTGGCAAAACTCTCCCAGAACATTGGGTGGGAACATCCACCCTCTTCAATTGCTAGGGCAAACTCTCTCTCTCTGTATACATTGGTAGGGCTCCTCTCTTGGCACAAGGTGATGTCTTAATTCCAGATCTCAGCTTCCATTGTTTTCTCCCTAAAGCTGTTTCTTCTTCAATGTCTCCTTTCCATGTCCTTTTTAGTCCTAGCAAACAGTGGTTTTGTTCATACAACACTCTCAAAAACCTTGCTGGTTTAGCATGCAAGAAGCAGGGGTCCAAGCCATCAGAGAGTAAGACTTTCCACAAGTCTTTCTGAGATAACTGCATCTTCAATCCTGATTTACAAGTTCCAAGTTTAGTTAAGTGATCATCTGGGGTACTATCATCTGGGACCTTGAATTCCAGAGGCTTGGAATTTTCAGAATCATTTTATTTTTCACTTGTGCCCAATAATTCAGTCCTGAGCTTATCCTGCTTATCGAGCATTGTGTTATAAGCTGCAAGGAGAAGCCAAGCTGCATTCTCCAAGTTTACATCGGAAAGTTCTTCAGGTAAATGCTCAGGTTCTCCATTTTCAAATTCTGTCTTCAATATAACACCAGGAGTTAATCTTGCTAAGTTCTCTGCAACTTTAAAACATGGATCGCCTTTCCTCAAGTTTCCAATAATAGTTTCATCATTTACTTCTAAAGCATCCTAAAAACTCTCTTTAGCATCCATATTATTATCAACAGTCTCTTCAAAGCACTGTAGGCCTTTTCCATCAGGCATCTCACAATTCCTGCAAAAATACCCCTTACCCATTTATAAAACCATTCCAACATTTTGGTAATTGCAAAAGTACTTCCCCACTCCTTGGTACCAAATTCTGCATTAGCCAGCCAAAGGGGTTCTGATGCAAAATACCAGAAATTGGTTGGTTTTCATAAAGGGTATTTATTTGGGGTAGAAGCCCACAGTTACCAGGCCATAAAGCATTAGTTTCTTCCCTCACCAAAGTCCATTGACATTTGTTGCAGGAAGACAGCTGCCAAAGTTTGCCAGGGTTCAGGCTTCTTGGGTTCCTCTCTTCCCTGGCCTCCATTTCTCTGGGCTCAGCTCCTCTGGTTCCTCCACAAGGTCAGCTGTAGACTATGAGGCTATTTAGGCTTTGTCTCTCTCCACAAGGCCAGCTGTAGAGTCTCTGGCAAACATTTCATCTCTTTTCCCAGGGCCTTCTCTCCTTACTCACGACCAAGCTCTCTTACTTCCTGGGGTTCCAGCTCAAGACTCCAACATCAGAACTCCAACTCAAAACCCTCTAACTCTTTCCTTTGCCATGTCTTTTTATCTTTGAGACCCCACCCACCAACAGGTGGGAATCAATGACTTACTGACATGGCCCAGTCAATGCCCTAATTATAACTTAATCATGCCCAGATTAACAGACCAGTTTAAAAACATAATCCAATATCTATTATTGGATTTCATAACTATATAAAACTGCCAGACTGCTACAGTGAGATTCTAGGAATTTGTCCATTTCCTCTAAGTTATCCTTCTTCTTGGCATATAATTTTTCAAAGTATCCTTGTATGATACTCTCTGTGCACTCAGTGGTGATATCCCTGTCTTCATTTCTTATTTTGTGTATTTGCATCTTCTTTCTTTTTTTCTTTTTCAGTATAGCTAAGAGTGTCAATTTTATTGATCTTCTCAAAGAACCAGCTTTTGTTTTTATTTTTTTCTAGTGCTTTCTTATTTTCTCTTTTATTTAGTTCTGCTCTAATCTTTATTTCCTTCTTTCTACTTCCTTTGGGTTAGTTTGCTGTTCCTTTTCTAATTGTCCCAGGTGTGCAGTGAGATCTTCAGTTTTAGCTCTTTCTTCTTTTTTGATATATGCATTTATAGCTATGAATTTCCCTCTCTGTATAGCTTTTGCTGCATCCTGTAGGTTTTGACATATTGTGTTGTCATTTTCATTCATTTCAAGGTAGTTGCTGATGTCTTTTGAGATTTCCTCCTTGACCCACTGTTTGTCTAAGAGTGTTTGTTTAACTTCCATATCTTTGTGCCTAATCTTGTTCTCTGGCCCTTATTGCTTTCCAGTTTCATTCCATTGTGGACACAGAAATTATTTTGTATGATTTCAATCTTTCTGAATTCATTGAGAGTTGTTCTATGGCCTAGCATGTGGTCTATCTTGGAGAATGATCCATTTGTGCTCGTGAAGAAAGTATATTCCACTGTATTTGGGTGTAGTGTTCTCTATACGTTGATTAGGTCCAGATTCTCTAATATATTATTCAAAGTCTTTGTTTCTTTATTGATTCTCTGTTAGGATGTTCTGTCTAATGGTGACAAGAGTGTATTAAAGTCCCCCAGTATACTTGTAGAGGCATCTATTTCTCCACTTGCTTTTCCAGTGTTTGCCTCATATATTTTGAGGCACCCCAGTTAGGTAAATAAACGTTTATGATTGTTCTTTCTTCTTGAAATATTACCCTTTTTACTAATATACAGTGTCAATCTTTGTCTCTTAAAATAGTTTTGCAATTAACATCCATTTTGCCCAATATTAGTATAATTACTCCTGCCTTTTATTGGTTGTTGTTTGCTTGTAAAATTATTTTCCAGACATTCACTTCCAACTTCTTTGAATCCCTGGGTCTAAGGTGGGTTTCTAGTAGACAACATATAGATGGTTCATATTTCTCACTCATTCTGCCAGTCTGTGTCTCTTGGCTGCTGAGTTTAATCCATTAACATTCAGGGTTATTACTCTTAAGAATTACTTACATTAGTGCTATTTTCTTTGGGTTTATATAAGTCGCATGTTGTTTTTGATTCTCTTTTTGTTGTTTTTTTCTTTTTTCTTACACACTTTTCCAACTCTTTCTATCCTGTTTTTTTTTTTTTTTTTTCCTTTCAATCTCCAGAATTCTCTTTAGTATTTCTTGAAGGACAGTTTTCTTATTGGCATACTCTCTTAATATCTGTTTATTTGTGGATATTTTGAATTCTTCATCATTTTTGAATGCCAGCTTTGCTGTATAGAGTATTCTTGGCTGGAAGTCTTTTCTTTTAGCACCCTGACTATGTCATACTACTACCTTCATGCCTCCATGATTTCAGTTGAGAGATTAACACATAATCTTATTGAGCTTCCCTTGTAGGTGATGTTTCTCTTTTCTCTTGCTGCTTTCAGTATTTTCTCTATGTCTTGAGCATTGTACAATTTGACAAGTATCTTGTAGTAGGCCTCTTGGGGTTTATACTGCTTGGGGTGTGCTGTATTTCCTGGACATGTACATCAACCTCTCTCGATAGGGTTGGAAGTTTTCAGCCATTATTTCTTCCAACACTCCTTCTGTCCAATCTCCCTTCTCTTCTCCCCATGGAATGCTTATAAAGCATATGTTTGTGCATTTTGTGTTGTTCAGATGCCTAAGTCACTGCTGGATTTTTTCTGTCTTTTTATCTATCAATTTTACTATCTGTTTGATTTCAGATATACTGTCTTCCAGATTGCTGATTCTTTCCACTACCTGTTGAAATCAACTGTTATGTGTTTCCAGTGTATTTTTGATTTCTTGGATTGTGCCTTTCATCACCATCATATTCATTATCTTTTTATGTATGTTTTCCATTCTTCAATATGCTATCCCAGTGAGATTTTCTGCCCTTCCTATAGTGTCTAGATGCCTCTGGAGCCCAAAGGAGCCCCACTGTTGGAGGCACTGTTTACTGTGGCAGTCAATGAGATCCTACTGTGACATGCATAAGCTCCATGACCTCCTGACTCACTTCGAAATCTCTTAGCCATAAAATCTCATTTTTATTTAATATTTACCCCTTTTGGTCAAGGTCTTTTTCCAAAGGCATGGCTAGTGTTGCTGTGCCTCTATCTTAGGAGAGTTTTACTTAATTCTTCACTCTTAATTGAATATGCTTAAAGGGCTATTGGGTTCTTCAAAAATGTACATACCAACAATTACTAGGCTTTGGGAGGGATCTTTCAAGGGATACTCTTCCCATTCTCCTCCCTCCACACCCTTCCTGACTGAGGGAAACTGTTCATTTAACTAAAGATTATTGTTCTCCAGGAAGATTGTAGTAAGCTCAAGGTTCTGTTTTAGTCATTTCTGAAGATGATGCCCTGGTAAATACTATTCCTTGCTGTGGACCTCCCATTTCTTCCAGAGGAGGGGTCATGTGACTGTTGATGGTCATGCTACCAAGACAATATCTTTATGTGTTGGCTTCACCATCATTAGCAAGAACATTTATCCTTCTGTGGCATGAAAACAGAGAAGGATGAGTTAGTGTTCTTTACTTGATTCCCAACAAATAAATATCAGCACCCAGTACAGTTTATGTCCCCTTAATATATTCTCAAACTCCTCCATTAATATCTAGAGCTGTGTGTCTTCTGAAGATAACTTGTGTATCAGGTTATTTTGAAAGAAAGAAAGGAAGGAAGGAAGGAAGGAAGGAAGGAAGGAAGGAAGGAAGGAAG
>JAKSZT010033762.1:30381-41807 GCA_026826555.1 Tolypeutes matacus
TACAAGGTCTCAGAGGTCAACATAGCAATACTATGGAAAATTAAAATACTCTGTGTGAGAGCCTTTCAGGGGAAAAGACACAAGCATACACAGTTAGTGCTTTACTATCAAAATGCAGAAAACTGTTCTCTGAATATATTTAAGACTGATTAACAAAGAAAAATACAACCGTTTTCTGAGAGTAAAAATTTATGAAGTTATTCATCTGCATGTTTCTTTTTTTTGTTTTAATTACAATCTAATTCAAGGAGAATTACAGCCTGTGATAGAGAGGTGACTTTTATATAAATTATGTCTTTAACCACACAAAGGAACACGGCGTGCAGATAGAAGTGAGCTGAGGATTTGGATTTGGGCAGTTACGTTATCAGAAACTGTTGACTAAGTACAGAGGCTTTGAATCTGGAAACTTCCTTTCAGCCAACGGTTCTTTGTGCAACTGTGCCACAGGTGTATATAAAGTCTATCAGAAGAAAGAAAAAATCTTGTAATATTTGTACACAGACCTATGAAAAGCTGGTCTTCACTCATTCTGTGTTACTCAGATGTGTGCTGGCTCCTAATGGACCTGTCCACCACAGGTTAAATCTTCCTGTCCACTGTTTTCCTGTGTGGTGTGTCAGCTTCAGATGAAGTCAGTGAATCCATGGAAAAATACAATGTGATATGTCTAATAAGAACATGTGGCCATGGCCTTGGCCTCGGTCTCCTCTCTCTTCCTGTTCTCGGTGCTGCTGCTCATCGCAGTGCAGCTGTGCAGGAGGAGCAGGGTGGCCTCAGTGCCTGAGGACCCCTTTCCAGGCCACTCGGCGGACGTTAGCGGCACTGGAACCCTGTCCCAGGGCTACCAGCATAAGGTGTGTCTTATGGGACAGTCTGAGAGGAATGAATTCAAATTCTGTCTTCTCCAACCTTCTGGGCCAAGAACCTGGGAGGAAAACAGAAGGAAACCCCACCGTCCTGAACAGTTTAGGTATCTGAAACTTCCTCACTGAGTTTATTAGTTTTGTCTCATTCACTATTACTTTCTTTTTTTTTTTTTTTAACCCTGTAATAATCTGTAATTCTACTTTTTTCTTCTTTTTTCTCTACTATTTTCCTTACTAATATTACCAATATTACTCCTGACTTATTGGCTAGGTTGCTGTGTAATTGTTTTTCCAATTATTCCATTTTAGTAAAAATGTATGTCAGGAAATTTCACAATGTGGATGCTTGGTTATAGCAGTGCTTTGTTTTGTTTTGTTTTGTTTTAAATATGGCTATCTGTTTTTGTCTAGGGCATCTTTTGTTTATAGAGCCTTCTGTATTCTGTCAAGCCTCTCGCTCCCTATCTCCTCAATTATCTTTTTGGATTGCTCATTTCCACCTTAGGTAGCTTGCTTCGTGGTACTGCACTTATCAGTTAGGTCCATTATTTTATTTGCTTCATTTTAAAAAGTTTATCAAAAAGTTTGAAATATCTGGCCAATTAATAAATATATTTTGGTATGGAAAATTTTTATTAAAGCATAATAACTGTGAGAGGAAAAGAGGAGGAAGTGGGCAGGGGAAACCATTTCTTCCAGCCCACCTAGAAGCTCTGAAGCACTGATTGCCCTTTAGAGGTGGCCCACATTTGGCAGAAACAAATGGGCCCTTATACTATGGCCCTGCTCAGCCATTGACCAGGGACCACTCAGAGAAGAGTACTACTTCCTCTCAAAAGCTGAGACAGAACCTGAAGGAGCTAACAGCTGAAGGGTGCCATACTCTTGGCAGCTAGGCAGCAAGTGCTTTCCTGAAGGGAGATCTGAGCAGACACATCCATGACTGCCAAGATGGTAGAGGGGTCACGAAAGGCTGCAAGATGGGCTGCAAATAGATTACTGATAACTTCACTGGTAGTAGAGAGGGCCTCCAGGCAAGGGGCTTCTCTATGGGGAAAACTCTGAGGTAAGAATTAAGGCAGTATTATCTGGAACAATCAGGGCACCAACTAAAAGATAAAATATAAACTCTATTAACTCACCAAAATATTAAACTTTGAAGGCCAAAATTAAAATTAAAATTGGTGACTTGAACAGTCAAAATATGTTTTAATGAACTGGAGCCTGTAAAATGCTCCGATGTTAATGTAGAAAATTTCCTCCAATTAATGTCCTGAATATAAATATTAAAAAAACAAACATGCACTAGAGATAGAAAGATTGTGTTTTTTGGCATTCCCCTCATTTTTTTGTGCAAGATAAGTTAACATTTTTTGGTCACGTGGAACACTGCTGCCTGAAATCATGTATTTTCCTCTCCTTTTCTGAGTTGCTATTAACTGTATGCTTGCCTATCCACTTTTCCACTCTCTTGACCTTTGTTTTGCTTATAAAATCTTAATGTGCTTCTCTGCAGTGTTCCTGGGTGTAATTTGATTCCATCTCCAGTTTTGCCCATTTTTCATACAGAATAAATAATTTTATCTTCATGGTCTGTATCTCTCCCTTCCTTTTTCTCTCCATTTCTTTCTCTCTCCACCTTTTATTATCAGCTAGAAAACCATGCCATCTATACCATTTAGGTGAAGCAGTAAATTAATACTCATTTTTGTAATAACCTTCATATGGCAATATCCTGAGTGCCTTTGGAATTAGCAGTGCATGATATTCTAACAAAACTTTGAGAATTAATGTTTCAATATAGTACTGAGATAACTCACAACTAAAATTGGGAGACCTGACTCCATTGCCACATTGGATAATAGAGTTTGAGGTATGCAAGTTTCTTTTTCTTGCTGCTTTACCACAGACTGCGTTTGGATTCTGTTGCTTACACATTATCAAACCATTAAAATTATAAAACATAGAACAGTGAATAGAATAATAAAAGGTCAATTTTTTTTTAACTATTAATGATAATTATTATTTTAGCTAACGTTATGGTGCTAGGCTTGATGCAGAGTGCTTTAATATACACTTGCTCATTTCATTCTTACAGTAATCCTATGACACAGATACCATTATAAATCTCATTGTACAGATGAGGAAATGGAATGCATAGAGAGCTTTTTAAAAATTCTCAAGATCACAGAACTAGAGCAAGATTGATCTAGTACTTGAAACTACCCCAGTTTGACTCTAAGTCTATCCTGCTAACTTTATCATTGTTATCATTTGGCCATACCTATTTTATCTACTGCTCTATTAATCTCTCTGTGATGAACCATTTGCAAGTAAGTTGCAGACATCAAACCATCTCACCCTTAAATACTTTAGTTTGCATATTCTAAAAATAAGAATATTTTCCTACACCTAAGAAAACTGACAATAACCTTATAATTTTCTAATATCATCTAAATGCTGACCATATTAAATTTTTTTCTTTAGTTTCATTTAATCTAGAATAGTCCCCCACTTTTTCCCTTTATTTTTAAAAATGATATTGACTTGTGAGGAGACCTGGCCAGTTGTCTTTCAGAAATTCCCCTTTTTGTATTGGTCTTACTGTTCTGCCATGTCATTAACTTGTTTCTCTGTGCCATGTGTTTCTAGTAAACTGAAAGGTTAATCTGAAGGCTTGGTTACATTGGGGTTGCAATTTTTGAAAAGAACTCTTCATAGGTAATGTTGAACTTCATGTTATAACCACTGGGTTGTCTCACTATAAATGATGCTAGCTATGATCATGTGGTTAAAGTGGTGATCACTTTATTGGAACCCATTTTTGTTTTATGATTTTTTTTCCTAATTAAAAAGTAATCTGTAAGATGACACTGTGGCAAGAAGTAAATATTCTATTCCCCAGCAACGTTTCGCCTGATGATCACAATGATCTTTACCTGATTCAATTATTACTCTGGAACTGCAAAGTATGTTTCTATCATATCATATTCTTATCATTCCTTTTATGTTTTTTGTGTTACTCTTTAAAGGAGTGTCCATGATTAATTTGTGACATTTACCACTTGAGCAGGATGAGTAAAGGGTAATATGTGATTTTTTAAATTCCATTTCTGATGTAAATATATTCTCTCTCAAATTTCAGAATTTAATATTCAAAATGGCTTAATTTCATTCAATTTGCTAAACAGCTGCCATATCTCCACCAATCTGTTTTATACATAACCGATAAGTTATATTTGCCTATATCAGATTATTAAATTTTGCAGACAAAACCTTAAAATAAGTCTTCCAGGCATTTCATATGAATTCATACAATATTTGTCTTTTTGAGTCTGTAAATGCAATTAATACCACTGAATTATGCACTTGAAAGCAGTTAAAATGGGAAAATTTGAGCTGTATATATATTACTACAGTAAAAAGTTAAAAAACTGCCAGAGGTTTTCACCAATTTATAAATGTGGAAATTTTTATTTTATATTTGTTACAATTTCAAGAGTTTCGTGACTGCTACCTTATTTAATTCTTTAATGATTATATGAGATTTGCTTGACTACTGGTGATTTACTAAGAATGAGTAAACCCAGGGGGGTTAATCCAGCATTGAGCCCTAAATCATCATAGTTTTTAAAAAGTTTTCCACTCTAGCATATAGGCTCAACATAAGTTCCATAGACTTGAATATAGGTCCTAGAGCTGCAGGTCAACATCAGTGATGTGCCAGGTACTGTGAGCTGGACTTGGTGAACTGATTGTTGGTTGTATTTACCAATAGCTTAGATGTTGTCAAAATCACCTAGGTGACCATATGGCAGCATCTTTGTCTGCATAATTGATGTACCAATTTCCTATATCTTCATTTAAAAATTATGAAAATAATATAGAAAAATACACACATATATATAAAGTTTATAAAATGTTCATACATAAAAAGTGTACTATTTCAACCGCTCTTCTTTGGGAGTTGGAGCGGCTGCCTGAGTACTGTTGTGGCAACGGATGTAGGCCATTTTAAATCAGCACACACCACTCAGAACTGAGTGGGAGAGAGTGTGGTCTACAGTGTGAACTGTGGTCTATGGTTGGTGGCAAGGCTCCAAGATGTGTAAGTTCATTGAGGGTGGTGGGCCACACTGTGGAAGATGTTTGTGTGAGATGTAGTGGGAGGTGTGGGAGGTGGGCAACATGGGAATCCCAGTGGGTTCCGTGTAATATTTTGGATAATCTAAGCACCTCTTAAAATATATGTATATATATATATAAATAACATTTTTGTAAGCAAATACACATATATGCATATATATTTAGATATCATTTTGCAAATGTTTGTATGTATTGTGAGAATTTTTATTTTTACCCATAATAAAAAATAAATTAATTAATTTTTTAAAAAGTGTACTATTATTAACCATAGGATGTACATTTCACTATTTCATATAATGGCAAAAAATATGGAAATAACCAGAATGCATAAGAAATTATGGCACATTCATACAATTAATATTATATAGCATTATAAATAAAGTTGTAAAACTATATAAAGCTTTGTAAAGCAAATTAGCTTTATCTACTCAAGCTGAAAACTGTTTATACCTCGTGTGGTAGGTAGAATAATGGCTTCCCAAAGATGTCCATATTCTAATTCCTAAAATTTGTGGGTACATTATATTACATGATAAAGAGAAATTAGGGTAGCCAGTAGAATTATGGTTGCTAATTAACTAACCATAAGATAGGGAGATTATTCTAGGTTATTTGGGTGAGGGCAGTGGATATAACAAGGGCCCTTGAAGGTGGAAGAGGAAGCAAAACGGTCAGTGTGAGAGTGCTAGGATATGAGAAAGACTTAATCAGTAAGAGCTGGTTTTAAAATCTGGAAGGGGACACTAGCCAAGGAATGTGTACAGTGTCTCTACAGAAACTGGAAAGAGCAAGAAAATGGGTGCTCCCCTAGAGCCTCCATAAAATAACAGCCCTGTTAACACCTTGATTTTAACCTAATGAGAACCATTCAGATTTCTGTCCAACAAAAGTCTAAATTAATAAATAAATCTGCATGTTTTAAGCCACTAAGTTTGTGGTAATTTGGTACAGTAGTTATTGGAAATTAATACCCTCTGCAACCAATAATACTCCTTATAGAAAGACATTAGATCATGTGAGCCAGAAGAAATATTCATGTTTGTTTTAGCATTTTTATGGTAAATTATGGACATTGCTCTTGTAAACACTGTAACTAAAAAATAGAATCCTTAAATCCAAAGTTGGATAATACCAAAAATTTATCTGCAGTTATTCGATGCAGTATTGCATATATGTCTGTCAGATTAAGTTAACTAATTCTATTATTCAAATTTTCTATTTCCTTTCTGATGTTTTTGGACTGCTTGATCTAACAATTACTGAAATATGGTGTTAAAATAACCCACTATGAAGGTGAATTTATCTATTTTGTTTTGTAATTCTTTCAATTTTTGCTTTATATACTCTTGAGACTATCATTATGTGCATTATCTTTCAGAATTGCCTTTTCCCAGAGTATTTAATCTCTTTTGATTAAGTAGTGATCCTCTCTATGTCTCCTCATACTTTTTGCCCTTTAGCCTATTTTCTCTAAAATGTCGTCATAAACTATATATCTGGATTTAGGTTTCAATTCCTGTTAGTAATCTTTTACATTTAATTACATTTCTAAAATTATTTCTACCATGTTATTTAATGATTTTATTTAATAATTTCTATTAGTTAGACTATTTTGATCATTTTTAACTCCTCTTTTGAGGTATTATCTGGGTATTTTTGTTCTCCATTTTAAACTTTATATTTTCATTTATTCTGTTTGGAATTAATTGGGAATTTGGAATCTGTGGATTGCTACCTTTAATCATTTCTGGACATTTCTCAGCCATTATTTCATCAAAATATTTTCTCTGATCCAATAATTCTCAGTTATTCATTTGAAACCCTTAGTAGCTGTATTTAAATGTTCTCATTCTCTTCTCCATGTACAATGCCCTCTTTTTAAAAACACTTTCTACCGTTCTATTTTCTTAGTATTTCATTTCTGGATAATTTCCAGTTCTATCTTTCAGGTCATTAATTTCTTCAACTATATTATATCTGCATCTAAGCTGCTTTTAACCCTATCTATTGAACTTATTATTGTTTCAATAATATATTATATTCCTTAACATTTAATTATATATTTATAGATCATAATCATATATTATATTTCAGTTATAAAAATATTCATTCCTAGAACATTCTACTTTGTTCTTCAAATATTCTTAGTCATTATACTCTACCTCAGTGTCTTTAAAAATATTTATATATTTAAAAATACTTATTTTATATTCTGTGTCTGACAGTTCCAATATCGAAATTCTTTGCAGGTCAGATTTTGCTCTCTTGTTTCTGTTGGTTGTTATTCATAGTACATTGCTTTCATGTGAGTCTTGTATTGTTTGCTGTGAGCTCATATTTCTTGGAATTTTAACTGTGTGGATGCTTTTCAGCCTGGGATGAACATGGGTTCTTTCAGAGACTATTTCCATTAGTTCCTGCTTTGTGACTGGGTAGCACTACCAAATTGACACCATTAAATTTGAGGAACTGTTCAAGAGAAGACTGTTTGTGGTTATTAATTCTCAAAGGGAAACATTTTTAAAAATTTATCTTTTTTTTTGTAGAAACATATACACAACTCAAAATTTCCCATTTTAACCACTTTCAAGTGTACAATTCAGTGTATTACGTACATTTACAATGTTGGCCTTTTCCCTCTTCAATGGTGACAGCATTTGAGATAGGCCATCTTCTTGTAGGCCCCTGGTGGTAGGAGAAGGGAAGGGAAGGGAACAGAGCTTTTTTTCTGATATACCCTTGCATTGAAAGTCTAGCCCTGTGGGCATCACAGGCTTAAAAATGAGTGTCCTGCCATATTCTCCATCTTGGATGTGGGTCCTGGTCTTTGTCTCTGTTCCCTGACATTCTCTTGAATCCATAAAATCAAAGCTTAAGTTCCCTGGGTTCAATAAATGCCTTAAATGCAAAAGTGAACTTCAGTGTTCTACTTATTTCTATAGGTTCCTGCCTTTGTATGGATTTGGGTCCAAATACTCCCTAGTTTTTGTAAAATCATTAATATATTGAAGAAGATATTCTTATATTTCATCTGGAAGTTTTAGAGCAAATTAATTTTTATTCTATGATTCTATTTATATTTATTCTATTAAATTGGATAAGTTTTCTTTATCATTTTTATTCTTCCATCCCTGGCTTGGAAGTTATAAATGCTACAATTTAAAAAAATTATAAAATTTAAAAAATGATAACATACATATTTGACATAAAATCTAAAGTAATTTATATGGTTCTCTCCTGAGAATACAAAGATTAAAATGCTTTTATATAAATTTGACTTCTGGTATTTTAATTTTACCTTTCCCCCATCCCACTAGAAATCATTTTTATTATTATCTTATATAGTCTATACTTCTTTAGACTTAGCAATCCACCCAATACATTCTTGTCTCACTACTCCATCTTGCAATACATTTCTTCCTTCTGAGTTTAACTTCTTTACCATGAAGTATGTCCTTCCTTAGAGCAAAGCTTCTCTCTTTTATTCTTGATTTAATATTATCTTATTTTTTCCTTACTCTAGAATAAGAATTTAGCTTGATAGTGATTATCAATAATTTTCTTTTAGCACATTAATTTTATTCCCATATATTCTGGACTCCATTGTTGCTACTAAAATATTACTAAAGGTAAAATTGTCTTTTTTTTTAAGAGAATTAATCTGTTTCTTTCTCTTTGACCACTTTTAGGATCTGTTCTTTGCCTTTTTATTCAGCAGTTTAATTGCAATGTGTCCAGGCGTAGATTTTACTTTTATTTTTTCTATATTTTATTAACTGTTTTCCTAGTTGAGAGCTCTAATCTTTAATCAATAATGGGAAATTCTCAGTAGTAATCTTCAGTATGTCAGGTTTTCCCATTTTCAGGATTCTTTTCTTCAGATACTCTAATTTATATGTTAGGCCATCTCATTCTATCTTCTTCTCTTCTCTGGTAGATTTTTTCTTTTATTCTCTTATAACAAAGTCTGGAAGACTTTAAGAATACATCAAGGTAGATTTATTCTTTTAAACTCAGCCAAGCTATTTAGAGTTTTTTCTATAACAGAAAATATAAAATTAATCTAAATAAGTTTTTTAAAAATTAAGAAAACTTAGAAAGGATTTAAGTGTCAAAAATTGAAAATACTTAAGGAGATTATGCCAGTACCGGATGATAGAATATTTTACTCTGATACCTATTTGATAATGTTGGAGAATTTTCATTAGAGTCTCATATGAAAAGAAGACAGACTGAATATATATTTCTGTTTTATGGAAACAATATAGGGGAATCTGTAACATAATGGAACAGCTGAAATGAAATGTAAATTATTAAATAGTAATGTAATGTCCACTCTGATTAACATGGGAGGAGATTCACATGGGGTATACTTATAAAGCATATGAATGTGTTCAAGTGTTCATGGGGCATTGCCACGGTGGGTGGAGATCCACACAATAACTGAAAATCTTTTCTTTTGGTAACATATTCTACCAAACATATTTGTGCTGTCTGTGAAGACTTTGAACTCATGCTCTTGTTTGAAGGGCAGCTTTACCAGATTCAGAATTCTTGGCTGGCAGTTTTTCTCTTTCAGTACATTAAATACAGCATACCATTTTATTCTTATCTCTGTGATTTCTGATGCGAGGTCAGCACTTAATCTTAATTATATTGCCTTATACATAATACTTTGCATTTCTCTTACTGCTTTCAGAATCCTCTCTTTATAATTGATAGGTGTAATTCTGAATAGTAGGTGTCTTGGTGTAGGTCTATTCAGGTTTATTTTGTGTGCTGTCCTTTTTGGATATTGATATTTATGTCCTTCATAAGGATTGGGATGTTTTCGGTCATTATTTCCTCCAATATTCTTTCTGCTGCTTTTCCATTCTCTTCTCCTTCTGGGACACCAATAATGCAAATGTTGGTGCATTTTGCATTGTCATTCAATTCCCTGAGACTGTTCCATTTTTCCATTCTCTTCTCTTTCTCTTCTCATGTCTTTTCTAGTTCAGATGTTCTGTCTTCAAAATCACTAATTCTTTCTTCAAGCAATTCAGATCTGCTCTTATAGGCCTCTAATATATTTTAACTTCATCCATTGTGCTTTCAACCCCACAAACTTTGTTACTTTTCTTTGCAGACTTTCAAATTTTTATTCTCACTCTGGGTCTTCTTAATATCCTTTATTTCTTTTTTCATATTTTCTTCAAATTCTTTGAAGTGAAATTATATAAGAACATAATTTAATGATATTGTTTTCTAAATAGATGATTAGTCATTAAACACAAATTCATAATTTACAAAAAGCTCTAGATGATTAACAATAAAAATTAAAACTTGATGGAAAATAATATCATAAATCATGATGTGCTTATAGATGGGTCATATTTCTTCATCCATTCTGCCAACCTGTGACTCTTGATTGGGGAGTTTAATCCATTAACATTCAATATTATTACTGTCAAGGAATTACCTACATTAGCCATATTTTCTTTAGGTTTATGTATGCCATATGTTGTTTTTATTTCTCTATATCTTTTTAGTTATTCTGACACTCTCCTCCAACTCTCTCCTTTTTATTCCTCTCAACCCGCAGAACTCCCTTTATTATTTCTTTACGGTCAGGTTTCTTATTGGCAAACCCTCTTAATTTCTGTTTATCTATGAATATTTTGAACTCTCCCTCACATTTCAATGACAGTTTTGCTGGTTAGATCATGCTTGGTTGGAAGGTTTTAGCTTTTACCACATTATCTAAGTCATATTCCTTCATTCTTTCCTTCATGGTTTCAGTCTTATCAAGCTTCCTTTGTATGTGATGGATCTCTTTTCTCTTGCTACTTTCAGTACTCCCTCTTTGTCTTGAACATTAGTTAATTTGATATTATATGGCTTGGGGTAGGCCTGTTAGGATTTATACTATTTGGAGTGAGCTGTACTTCTTGGACATGTACATCCCTATCCCTCTATAGAGCTGGGAAATTTTCAGCCATTATTTCCTCCAGCCCTCCTTCTGCCCTTTACTTCCCTTCTTCTGGGATGTCTATAATGAAAATATTTGGGTGTTTCATGTTGTCATTAAAGTCCCTAAGTCCCTGCTGGATTTTTCTATCTTTTTATCTTTGTGTTCTTTCTTTCTCATTTCAGATGTACTGTCTTCCACATCAGTATTTTTTTCCTCTGTTTGTTCAAATCTGCTATTATATGCTACCAGTGTATTTTTGATTTCTTGAATTGTGCAATTCATCATTGTTAGCATTTATTATTATGCTATCTTTTATATAATTCATTATATTAAATCTAAGCTCACCTTAAACATTACGTTAAAATTTGTAATTTTCAATCTTTTTTTTTCTATATGTTTTACAATTTTACAATAAAGGACTTTTAACAGCTAAAAAACACTGATTTTACACATTGGAT